>OX244030.2:77061180-77408680 GCA_945859785.2 Tridacna gigas | reverse complement strand
AATGCTAGTTTCCATCCTTTTTCCCCTTTTCCAACAATGTTTTCCGAAGCCATTTTTATAAGCTTCGTTAACCCTTTACCAGACAACAAAATTTCAGCTTTGTCCAAATTGAAAGCATTTGCAGACGACATTTTTCTCCTTGGCTCAAATGGTGCAATTTTTCTTTGATAGGGTAGAAAACATTGTGGGAAAAGGAGAAAATGCTGGTAACCAGCATTTTCTCCTTTTCCCACACTGTTTTCAAAACAGGTTTCTTTGGCAGGGTCGTTAAAACTCGGGATTGTGTGGTAAAGAGTTAGTTCTTTTTTTATAAGAGATTAAAACTTCCAATATTATTTAAGCCTTTACCACACAATCTCGAGTGTTAATGATCCTAGAAAAGAAACCATTTGAAAACATTGTGGGCAATGAGAAGATCCTGGTAACCAGCATTTTCTCCTTTTCCCACAATGTTTTGTGCTCTTTCAGAGACAAATTTCATCATGTTAGCCACTTGATTGTCGTCTGCAAATGCTGTCAATTTGGACCAGTCTGAAATTTGTCGTTTGGTAAAGGGTTAAAGCTACATAGTTACTATTCAAAGAAACAAATTTTTGTCACCTTTTTACACTCCATTTGATTTTCCATGTTTTTATTTCTAGACTTTTGGGTTGTCTTTCAAAAGTGTATGGTATCATTTACCCTGGTAATGTTCAGTTTATCCTACTCTCTATTGTGTGCATGATGTCAGCAATTCCATTTGTCACAATCTTTCATAATGTAGTCTTCATCAGTATGTGATAACATATGATGCAGCAAAATGAACCCAGTATGAGGTAAAAAGAGTTAACCCTTTCCCAAACAACAGATTTTGGACTGGTCCAAATTCAAAGAGTTTGCAGATGACAATTTTAAATTTAATGAAAGTGGCAGAAAGTTCTCAAAAAGGGTAGAAAACACTGTGAGAAAAGGAGAAATTGCTCATTACGAGCAATTTCTCCTTTTCCCACAGTGCTTTCAAAAGACTTGTACTGCAGACATGTGAAAACCAGGGCTTGTTTGGGAAAGGGTTAACTCTTTACCAAACAGCAAAATTTTAGACTGGACCAAATTGAAAGCATTTGCAGATGACAAATTATGTGTAGCTTAACTCTTTACCACACAATCCCAAGTTTTAACGACCGTGAAGAAGTAGCCTTTTGAAAACATTGTGGGAAAAGGAGAAAATACTGGTAACCAGCATTTTCTCCTTTTCCCTACAATGTTTTCTTCCCTTTCACAAACAGTTCTTACCATGTTAGCCATATCTGATTTTTCGTCTGCAAGTTCTTTCAGTTTGGACAAATCTAAAATTTTGTCTTGTGGTAAAGGGTTAAATGGTGATTTATGTATTGGATAGGGTAGAAAACATTGTGGGAAAAGGAGAAAATGCTGGTTACCAGCATTTTCTCTTTTTCCCACAATGTTTTCAAAGGGCTTCTTTCTCTGGATCGTTAAAAGTCAGGATTGTGTGGTAAAGAGTTAACTCATCACTAGAAAAACAGCTTTGAGATGTACCAAAAAAATGTCCAAGTGGCTCAAAGGAGGAATCTATGTATGGAGGGAAAAGGTCCTCTGCAATGATATTGAAACCTTAGTTGGAATAGGAGCTCTCTACCACACAATCCCGATTTTTAATGACCCTGTGAAAGATTCCTTTTGAAAACATTCTGGGAAAAGGAGAAAATGCTGGTTACCAGCATTTTCTCCTTTTCCCACAATGTTTTCAAAAGGCTTCTTTCCCAGGGGCATCAAAAAGACGGCATTGTGCGGTAAAGAGTTAAATGTGCTTGTTTTAAAAATTGTTATTTGCAAAAAAGTTTACACCCACTATCAGTCTCGACTGTTACATAACTAATACAACTTTTTACCATCCCACAAAAGCCTCTGGTTGAAAACACTGAAGGAATAGGTCTGGAGTAGTTTAGTGTTCACTCTTTACCACACAATCCAAACTTTTCACGACCCTGAGAAAGATGCTTTTGAAAACATTGTGAGAAAAGAAGCAACTGCTGGTAAAAGCATTTACCTCTTACTACAATGTTTTCTACCCCATCAAAGACAAATTCCATTATTTGAGCCACATTTAAATTGTCTTCTGCAAAAGCTTTCAATTTGGACAATTCTACATTCTTGCAGTGTGGTAGAGAGTCAACTCTTTACCAAATGACAAAATTTTAGACTGGTCCAAATCGAAAGCATTTGCAGACGACAAAATAAGTGTGACTGAAAAATTGACAATTGTTTAGGGAAGGGTAGAAAACAAACTGGGAAAAGGAGAAAATGTTGGTTACCAGCATTTTATCCTTTTCTCACAGTGTTTTCAAAAGGCTCCTTTCACAGGGTCGTTAAAAGTCGGGATTGTGTGGTAGAGAGTTAAGCAATGGCTCCTATTCCAACTAAGGTTTCAATATCATTTGCAAAGGACCTTTTCCTTCTATAGCACATACTTTTCTCCTTTGAGCCACTTGGACATTTTTTTGGTACATCTCAAAGCTGTTTTTCTAGTGATGAGTTAAGTCTTTACCACACAATCCAGACTTTTAACGACCCTGAGAAAGAAGCCTTTCGAAAACATTGTAAGAAAAAAGGGGAAAATGCTGGTTACCAGCATTTTCTCCTTTTCCCATAATATTTTCTACCCTATCCAATACATAAATCACCATTTAACCCTTTACTACACAACAAAATTTTAGACTTGTCCAAATTGAAAGAACTTGCAGTCGAAAAATCAGATATAGCTAACATGGTAAGAATTGTTTGTGAAAGGGAAGAAAACATTGTGGGAAAAGGAGAAAATGCTGGTTACCAGCAGTTGCTCCTTTTCTCAGAATGTTTTCAAAAGGAATCTTTCACAGGGTCATTAAAAATCGGGATTGTGTGGTAGAGAGCTCCTATTCCAACTAAGGTTTCAATATCATTGCAGAGGACCTTTTCCCTCCATACATAGATTCCTCCTTTGAGCCACTTGGACATTTTTTTGGTACATCTCAAAGCTGTTTTTCTAGTGATGAGTTAACTCTTTACCACACAATCCTGACTTTTAACGATCCAGAGAAAGAAGCCTTTTGAAAACATTGTGGGAAAAAGAGAAAATGCTGGTAACCAGCATTTTCTCCTTTTCCCACAATGTTTTCTACCCTTTCCAATACATAAATCACCATTTAACCCTTTACCACAAGACAAAATTTTAGACTTGTCCAAACTGAAAGAACTTGCAGACGAAAAATCAGATATGGCTAACATGGTAAGAACTGTTTGTGAAAGGGAAGAAAACATTGTAGGGAAAAGGAGAAAATGCTGGTTACCAGCATTTTCTCCTTTTCCCACAATGTTTTCAAAAGGCTACTTCTTCACGGTCGTTAAAACTTGGGATTGTGTGGTAAAGAGTTAAGCTACACATAATTTGTCATCTGCAAATGCTTTCAATTTGGTCCAGTCTAAAATTTTGCTGTTTGGTAAAGAGTTAACCCTTTCCCAAACAAGCCCTGGTTTTCACATGTCTGCAGTACAAGTCTTTTGAAAGCACTGTGGGAAAAGGAGAAATTGCTCGTAATGAGCAATTTCTCCTTTTCTCACAGTGTTTTCTACCCTTTTTGAGAACTTTCTGCCACTTTCATTAAATTTAAAATTGTCATCTGCAAACTCTTTGAATTTGGACCAGTCCAAAATCTGTCGTTTGGGAAAGGGTTAACTCTTTTTACCTCATACTGGGTTCATTTTGCTGCATCATATGTTATCACATACTGATGAAGACTACATTATGAAAGATTGTGACAAATGGAATTGCTGACATCATGCACACAATAGAGAGTAGGATAAACTGAACATTACCAGGGTAAATGATACCATACACTTTTGAAAGACAACCCAAAAGTCTAGAAATAAAAACATGGAAAATCAAATGGAGTGTAAAAAGGTGACAAAAATTTGTTTCTTTGAATAGTAACTATGTAGCTTTAACCCTTTACCAAACGACAAATTTCAGACTGGTCCAAATTGACAGCATTTGCAGACGACAATCAAGTGGCTAACATGATGAAATTTGTCTCTGAAAGAGCACAAAACATTGTGGGAAAAGGAGAAAATGCTGGTTACCAGGATCTTCTCATTGCCCACAATGTTTTCAAATGGTTTCTTTTCTAGGATCATTAACACTCGAGATTGTGTGGTAAAGGCTTAAATAATATTGGAAGTTTTAATCTCTTATAAAAAAAGAACTAACTCTTTACCACACAATCCCGAGTTTTAACGACCCTGCCAAAGAAACCTGTTTTGAAAACAGTGTGGGAAAAGGAGAAAATGCTGGTAACCAGCATTTTCTCCTTTTCCCACAATGTTTTCTACCCTATCAAAGACAAATTTCAATATTTGAACCACATTTACATTGTTGTTTGCAAATGCTTTCAATTTAGACAGGTCTACATGTTTGTTGTGTGGTAAAGAATTAATGTTGGTGACAATGATGTCAGAAGAAAACAATTTCTGTGTACCCAGTATGATAGGGGTTCACCTATTCAATATTGATTTTCTGGATGGTGAAGATTTTTTTTTTATTGTATAGCACATACTTGAAGGCAAACAAAAGAGCTACAAAAGCTGAAACTAGAAAACCAAAAGTGAACAGGAGCAACACAAAAGAGCTGAGGAGCATTCCATCAGGCATTATCTGTAGATATCAATTATACAAATAGAGATGTAACAAATTGACAAGAAAAAGAATGACCTGACGTGACCCCCTGAAGCAATTTATACCTGTATAATTTATCCAAATTAGTATGTGCTATTTATTACAGGCCTTTAGCACCTTTAGGCAAATCATTTGCTGTCCTTCACTACCCTTATTATCCCAGGCCTGTTTTAACCAACCATTCAGAAAAAGTTTCTTCTAATTTTCAAAATTTCAAAGTTCTGACTGGCTTGCCATGGTTCAGAAATTGTGTTGTGAATATGGGTCCCATCTCCAGAATGAATTCTGATGGTACAATTAGTCTCACAGAAATGCAACTCAAACAAAAAGAAACTCAAAAATGCTAAAATAAAGTTTAAAGCAAGCAAACATGTCCTTTCTCCTTAAGTTTAGGAGAAAACATGAACCAACCATATTGCAAAAGGAAAAAAAACGTCAACCCCAAATCCTCATGCAAGAGAAAGTTTTCTAGCAAGAGATACTGTAAGATACATTATATACTTACCTGTTCTTCATTTTTAACTTGCAAAAGCATTAAAACTTAAAAGAGTGTGTGTCAAAGAACACCAAAAAGACCTAGATGTTCATTTTCTTTACAAGCATGTTACGGTTGCTATCTTGACTTTTTACATGTGAATCTTTTGGACAACTCTATATAATACACAGTGTTCACAGAGGCAGCGTATTTGCGATTTTCTTGCTAAAAAATTCAAAATGTCGCAGAAAAAATTGGTAAAAGGCGATTCTTGTCGCATATCAAAAATTACGGAATCAGCCGCGTAACTAATACAATTTAGTGTTTTTCATGGACGCCGAAGGTGCGTATATGCAAAATGAAATTTGATTGGATGCAGACAGAAAACATCAACCAAGTACTGATCATGTACTTTACTGTCATGACGAAGTATCTTCTGCAATCTCATTCAGAAAATGGTTTCGTCACGACGGCGAAATGGCCAGGTATTATCCTAAGCTTCTCTGGTCAGCCAAAGCATTCCAACAATCAGAGCTCAAAGTCTGATAATGTTCTGATGCCCAGTACCCCTCCCACTTAATCAACATTGTTGGAAGATAGTAAAAATTACCTGTACGAAAGTTCTTAATATATGATTGTGACCGCAACTTTAGTTTATGTGTTGTAAAATGTGTTTTAAAAATAAAACCCAAAAAGTATGCATTTACTGAAGAAAAAAAGTAACTTCAGAACTACTACTCTTACATACGCTGTGCAGAGAACGTCTATCATAGAGTCTTTTCAGGGGGGTTTTAAGAAAAGTCTCAGTGAAAAATAATCAGCCGTGTTAGTTGCATTTAAATCCACATTTTGGCTAGTGAAAGAGAACACGGCAATTAACAAGTATGGGTATTGGGGAACTAATTTCAATTTCTTATTTTTAAACCATTTTAATGCATACTAAATTTTGTCCCCAAATTTTTAACAAGAGCGGCAAATTGTCGCAAGATACGCCCGTCTTACCCCAAGTTGTAAAGTTGGGGCATAATAATGATAAAGGGGAGGTATAGAAAAATAGTAGTGCAGAATATTTTTTTTACTGTTGATTGAAGATAATGGCAGTGTATTTGTGTTGACGGAACTCTTGTTTATTATTGTATTACTATTAACTCTTTACCACACAGCAAAAGTTTGGACTAGTCCAAATTGAAATCATTTGCAGTTGACAAACTAAATGTAACTCAAAAATTGAAATTTGGTTTGGAAAGGGTAGAAAACATTGTGGGAAAAGGAGAAAATGCTGGTGCATAAAAAATAAGCAATTTATATTTCATGTGCACTGCACTACCCCTTGATGAGATGTATCCAGCCCTAAAATTTCATAACCCGAGGTAGTATAGTTTGAGAGATATGCATCATACAAAATTCAAGTTCGAAAAAAAAACAAGAAAGGGCAATAACTGAAAAATTAAGCAAGCAAGAGTTGAAATTTATATGCACAGCACTTCCCGTTGATGGAATGTATCCACGCATGAAATTTCATATCCTTAGCTAGTATAGTTCTGAAGATATGCACTGGACAAAATTAAAGTTTCAAAATAAAGAAAGAGCAATAAGTCAAAAATTAAGCAAGAGTTATGGTTCATGTGCACTGCACTCCCAGTTGATGAGATCTATCTACGCATGAAATTTCATAGCCATAGGTAGTATAGTTTTGGAGATATGCTCGAGACAAAATTCAAGTATGAAAATAAGTCAAAAATTAAGGAAGGAAGAGTTATGATTCCTGTGCACTGCACTCCCCCTTAATGAGATGTATGCAGGCATGAAATTTCATAACCCTAGGTAGTATAGTTTTGGAGATATTCACCGGAGAAAATGCAAGTATGAAAAACAAGAAAGGGCAATAACTGAAAAATTGAGGAAGCAAGAGTTATGATTCCTGTGCACTGCACTCCCCCTTAATGAGATGTATGCAGACATGAAATTTCATAACCGTAGGTAGTATAGTATTGGAGATATTCACCGGACAAAATTCAAGTATGAAAAACAAGAAAGGGCAATAACTCAAAAATCAAGGAAGCAAGAGTTATGATTCCTGTGCACTGCACTCCCCCTTGATGAGATCTATCCATGCATGAAATTTCATAACCGTAGGTAGTATAGTTTGGAGATATGCTCCGGACAAAATTCAAGTATGAAAAACAACAAAGGGCAATAAGTCAAAAATTAAGGAAGCAAGAGTTATGATTCTTGTGCACTGCACTCCCCCTTGATGAGATCTATCCACTCATGAAATTTCATAACCCTAGGTAGTATAGTATTGGAGATATTCACCGGACAAAATTCAAGTATGAAAAACAAGAAAGGGCAATAACTCAAAAATTAAGGAAGCAAGAGTTATGATTCCTGTGCACTGCACTCCCCCTTGATGAGATCTATCCACTCATGAAATTTCATAACCCTAGGTAGTATAGTATTGGAGATATTCACCGGACAAAATTCAAGTATGAAAAACAAGAAAGGGCAATAACTCAAAAATTAAGGAAGCAAGAGTTATGATTCCTGTGCACTGCACTCCCCCTTGATGAGATCTATCCACTCATGAAATTTCATAACCCTAGGTAGTATAGTATTGGAGATATTCACCGGACAAAATTCAAGTATGAAATACAAGAAAGGGCAATAACTCAAAAATTAAGGAAGCAAGAGTTATGATTCCTGTGCACTGCACTCCCCCTTGATGAGATCTATCCACTCATGAAATTTCATAACCCTAGGTAGTATAGTATTGGAGATATTCACCGGACAAAATTCAAGTATGAAAAACAAGAAAGGGCAATAACTCAAAAATTAAGGAAGCAAGAGTTATGATTCCTGTGCACTGCACTCCCCCTTGATGAGATCTATCCACGCATGAAATTTCATAACCGTAGGTAGTATAGTTTTGGAGATATGCTCCGGACAAAGAACTGGACGCCGCCCGCCCACCCGCCCACCTTCCACGGGTGATCCCATAATACGTCCCGTCTTCGACGGGCGTATAAAAATGTCTCAAACTTTTCTCGATGAGTGAGACATTTGTCTCCACTTTTTTAAAATCCTTGGCAGAACACTGATACATACATAATGGCCTTCACAAAAAAAAATTGTTGATGCTCATCTGTGAGGGTGACAAAGTTATCATTGCCAATCAGGACTTTAGTCTGATAATTTCATTCATTCAATTATATTGGATGTCCATAAAATTCAAAAAGTATGCTTTCCTGCTAGTACCATTCTCCCACTTTACACTCAATGAATATGATAGTCAATATCACATCATAAAACTACAATAACATAACAGACATGATTCCAAGTAATTCATGTTTTCTTCAATCAGTCTCTGAAAACTTGGGTCATTGGCTGTTTCGTCTATGACTTTCCTGCATAATTATGTGTTCGGACATTTTGGCTTGATAAGTAACCTCAATCGTAGACTTTGGTCAGCAATCACATTACATGTAATGCAATTCATGATCATGTCAATGAAAATTTGAAAACTTATTTTCAAAAATTATTTGCATATGAAAGACAAAAATAATTCATGTCACAATAAATCACAATTTTCATGAAAAAGATTAAATTTTATGATACAATATTGCATGAATTTATGCTTTTCATCAAATGAGGGCAAAATTGATATTTTACAATCACAAAAGGTTCTTTACTCTGTAACAAACAACAAAATTTTGGACTTTTCAAAATTGAAATCTGCATTTTGCAGAAGACAAAAAGAAATGTGGCTAAATGATTGAAATTTATTTTTGGAAGGTAAGAAAACATTGGTAACCAGCATTTTCTCCTTTTTCCACAATGCTTTTAAAGGCTTTCCTCCTCGGGGTCGTTAAAAGTTAGGATTATGCATTAAAGGGTTAAACTTTTAACCCTTTACCGCACAATCCCGACTTTTAACGACCCTAAGAAGATGGCTTTTGAAAACATTGTGGCAAAAGGAGAAAATGCTGGTAACCAGCATTTTCTCCTTTTCCCACAATGTTTTCTACCCTATTAAAGACAGAAAACATCATTTGCACCACATTTGTCATCTGCAAATGCTTCCAATTTGGTCGAGTTCAAAATTTTGTCGTTTGGTACAGAGTTAAATGAGAGACCAAAAAGAAGGAAACAGAGCAGAGGGATTTAAGGCTTTAGAAATATTTCCTCTTTGATTGACAAGATTGCAGTATTTACCCTTTATGGCACAATGCCGCTTTTTAATGACCCTGGGAAAGAGGCCTTTTGAAAACACTGTGAGAAAAGGAGAAAATGCTGGTAACCAGCTTTTTCTCCTTTTCCCATAATGTTTTCTACTGCATCAAAGAAAAATTCCACCATTTGAGCCACACTGAAAATGTTGCCTGCAAAATTAATGCTTTCAATTTGGACAAGTCCAAAGTTTTGTCATTTGGTAAAGCATAAACCCTCTCTGAAGGCTAAGTTAGGGACAACAAGAGATTATTGCAATTAAATGTGTAAATCACTCCATTTTCTCAATACTGGTAACTATCAAAAACAACAAGCACAACATCTCCATCAAAGTCATTCTAATTATGGTCTAAATCAGTGTCTTCTTGATAATTTTCTACTACAGACGAACTGACCTGAAGCATGTATATCATTTTTACAAAAACATTATGAGAGGAGCAATCTGTTTAACCCTTTACCAGACGACAAAATTTTAGCCTTGTCCAAATTGAAAGCATTTGCAGACGACAATTTCAATGTGGCTCAAATGGTGCAATATTTCTTTGATAGGGTAGAAAACATTGAGGGAAAAGGAGAAAATGCTGGTTACCAGCATTTTCTCCTTTTCCCACAATGTTTTCAAAAGGCTTCTTTCTCAGGGGCGTCAAAAGGCGGCATTGTGCGGTAAAGGGTTAAAACCCTTTACCAAACGACAAAATTTCAAACCTGTCTAAATTCAAAGCATTTGCAGACAACAAAATAAATGTGACTCAAAAATTACAATTTCCCTATGAAAGTGTAGAAGACATTATGTGAAATGGAGAAAATGCTTGTCACCAGCATTTTCTCCTTTTCCAACGATGTTTTCAAAAGGCTTCTTTCTCAGGGTCATTTAAAATCGGAATTGTGTAGTAAAGGGTTAAAGAGAGAGGATCAAAGGGGTTAATTCCCTCTGCCTATCTTTTCCACTGATTCCTAATCAGGTGTACTGCAGTATGGCTGATCCGGATTACCTGAACAAATACTGTGCCAATATGAACCAGTTGGTTCTTACTTTATCTGGGTATGACATCATAGCCAGGTTAATTCTTTACCAAATGACAAAATTTAGGACTAGTCCAAATTGAAAGCATTTGCAGACGAAAAATTAAATTTTGCTAAAATGATGGGATTTGTTTTGAAAGTGTAGATAACTGTCAGAGAAAAGGAGAAAATGCTGATAAATAGCATTTAGTGGCTTTCACTACAGTAATATTAAAATTCAAATCTCATACAGTATAAAAAAAAAAAATCTGGGGAAAATTTGGTAAAGGGTTAAACCCCATATTGTCACTTCCTTTCATTTGAACAGGTCAGATACAGGCTATGACTCATCTCAACTCAAAGACTGTCCTACAGATATAAGCAAGATGCAAGATACAAAATTACCATTGCTACCTTTCCAAGTAGAATTTGAGCCAAACAAAATTCTGAGAACCCTACAGTTCATTCAAATGACATGATCAAAGATCATTATCCCTTTCCCAAACAAGCCCTGGTTTTCATGTGTCTGCAGTACAAGTCTTTTGAAAACACTGTGGGGAAAAGGAGAAAGTGCTCGTAACGAGCAATTTCTCCTTTTCCCACAGTGTTTTCTACCCTTTTGGAGGCCTTTCTGCCATTTTCATCAAATTTAAAATTGTCGTCTGCAAACTCTTTCCATTTGGACCAGTCCAAAATTTGTCGTTTGGGAAAGGGTTAAATATTTTGTGAGACATAAGAAATAGTAACATCTTTTGCCAATAGTAGGGAAAATATCAGAGAAGCAGTAATTGCTTGTAAAGACAAGCTCCTTTTGCCTCAATAGTTCACCACTTCTCGGGGTGGCCTCAAGCTCATTACCACAGTCAGTAACATACATTGGGCTAATCTTCCTAGCGTTGTGAGATCAAATACCAGCTAAATTGCTGTTGAAAGTAGAATAAAACAGTTTAACCCTTTACCACACAATCCCACCTTTTAACAACCCTGAAAGAAAAGGCTTTTGAAAACAATGCAGGGAAAAAGGAGAAAATGCTCATAACCAGCATTTTCTCCTTTTCCCACAATGTTTTCTATGCTACCAAAAAAGAGAAATCATCATTTTAACAACATTTAATTTGTCGTCTGAAAATGCTTTCAATTTGGTCCATTCCAAAGTTTTGTCGTTTGGTTTTGAATCTACACTGTCCGATAAAGAGATACCTTCCCGCAAAAAATCCCTTGGAAACAGCCAAATCTTGGTTATCTACTATCTGCTTAAAAAGTTTCCTTCCACTTATTCAGCGGGGTAAGAGTTAAGGCACATCCAAATTGAAGGCATTTGCGGACAACAAATTAACCCTTTACCACATAATGCCGCCTTTTGTCGCCCCTGGGAAAGAAACCTTTTGAAAACATTGTGGGAAAAGGAGAAAATGCTGGGAACCAGCATTTCTTCCTTTTCCCACAATGTTTTCTACCCTAGTAAAGAAAAATTGTACCATTTGAGCCACATTGAAATTGTCGTCTGCAAATGCTTTCAGTTTGGACAAGGCTAAAATTTTGTTGTCTGGTAAAGAGTTAAATGTGTTCCAAATGATGCGATTATTTTTTTTAGACGGTAAGAAAACATTGAGGAAAAGCAGCTGCTGGTTAGTTACCAGCAGTCTCTGCTTTTCCAACAATCTTTTAATTCTTTACCACACAATCCCAAGTTTCAACGACCCTGCAGGGAAAGGCTTTTGAAAACATTGTGGGAAAATGAGAAAAAGCTGGTAACCAGCATTTTCTCCTTTTCTCACAATGTTTTCTACCCTATCAAATAAAGAAAATAACCATGTGAGGTACATTTAATTTTTCATCCGCAAATGCTTTCAATTTCGTTCAGTCCAAAATTTTGTCACTTGGTAAAGTGTTAAAAAGCCTCTTTCTCAGACCAGTTAACCCTTTCTCAAACAAGCCCTGGTTTTCACGTGTTTGCAGTACAAGTCTTTTGAAAACACTGTGGGAAAAGGAGAAATTGCTCGTAACGAGCAATTTCTCCTTTTCCCACAGTGTTTTCTACCCGTTTTGAGACCTTTCTGCCATTTTCATCAAATTTAAAATTGTTGTCTGCAAGCTCTTTCAATTTGGACTAGTCCAAAATTTGTCATTTGGGAAAGGGTTAATAGTTTGGATTGTTCAATGGAGTGTATAAACTGTTCAAAATAAGCACAGGCATGACATGATTTTCCACTGGAAGGGAAAATGGAGAAACTGCTGCTTATCAGCATTTTCTTCTTTTTCCTTAATACTTTCAACATTACTTTTTCTCAGGGTTGTAAAAAACATGTATATGATCATTTGCTTAAGTGTTAACCCTTTCCCAAACGACAAATTTTAGCTCCTCCCGAATTGAAAGCATCTGCAGATGACAAATTTGAAAGTGATACATATGAACTTAAGGTTTTTTGACAGGGTAGAAAACATTGTCGGAAAAAGAGAAAATGCTGGTTACCAGCATTTTCTCCTTTTCCCACAATGTTTTCAAAAGGCCTCTTCCTCAGGGACGTTAAAACACGGATTGTTAATGTTTGGTAAAGGGTTAATTACTGTTAGTGCATGCTATTTTTTGCCCCAAAAAATCATTATGAGTAAAATATGACAGCTTCAAACACTTTTCCTTCTTTTATTGGTATCGAGTGCATTCGAACACTGCAGTAAAAGAGACAGAAGCACATGATTATCATCAACATTGAATATTTCATCTAAAAATAAAATCTATAAGTACTGAAAATTTTACAGTAATTTGTCAACATTTAATCCTACAGTACTGAGGAGCGAAAGTCTTTTCAGACGCAGTAAAAAGCTGAACTCGTAAGAAACCATTCAGTCATGGATTAAAATGACTCATGCCTGAATTAATCCCCTAAATAATTCTCTATGATATTCAGCTGCGCCCATATAATTATAATTTCATGATGACATACCACATGTCTATCACAAAAAGCTTATGAAAGGAAAACTTTTTAACAGTGAATTTTTAACTCTTTACCAAACGACAAATTTTAGACTAGTCCAAATTGAAGGTGTCTGCAGAAGACAAATTAAATGTAGCTCAGATAGAGGTATTTTGGTATGAAAGCATAGAAAACATTGTAGGAATACGAGAAAATGCTGGTTTTCTCCTTTTCCCACAATGTTTTCAAAAGCCTATCTTCCAAAAGTCGTCAAAACTTAGGAATGAGTCGTTACTAAGAGCTTAAGAATGGGCAACGTTTATTTGCTGCAACATTTTCTTGACAAAGTGAAAAAGTTTCTCGTTCTTTTTTTCACAGCTTCAGACGACAACTTTTACTCTTTACCAGATGACAAAACAATCAACTCATCCAAACTGTAAGCATTTGCAAACAAAATATCAAAATCAAATTCGACTTAACTCTTTACCAAACGACAAAATTTTAGACCAATCAAATTGAAAGATTTTGCAGACGACAAAATAAATGTTACTTAAAAATTGAAACTTGTTTTGGGAAGAGTAGAAAACATTGTTGAAAAGGAGAAAATGCTGGTTACCAACATTTTCTCCTTTGCCCTCAATTTTTTCAAAAGGCCTTAGCCTCTGGGTCATTAAAGGTCGGGATTGCCTGGTAAAAGGTTAAATGGTGGTAACTGTTAGTGAAAGAGTAGAACCATTTGGAAAAGGACAAATTGCTTGTTACCAGCATTTTCTCCTTTTCCCAAAAGGTTTTCAAAAGGCTATTTTCCCAGGGTCATTAAAACTTGGGATCGTATGGTAAAGAGTAAATATGACCAAAAATAGGGGATTTGTCTTTTAAAGTTCAGAAAACATTTTGGAAAAGGGAGAAAATGTTAGTTACCATAATTCTCCCCCTCCCCCACGCCAATGTTTTCAAGATGCTTCCTGATCTTACGGTTGTTAAAACAGTACTTTCTCCTTTTCCAACAATGTTTTCAATAGCCTTCCTCCAGGGACATTAAAATGCAGGGTTGTTGTTTAACCCCTTACAGAGCGACAAAATTTTAGGCATGTCCAAACTGAAAGCACGTGCAGACAACAAATTAAATGTTGCTCAAAGACGGGGTTTGTGTTTGAAAGGGTAGAAAACATTGTGGGAAAAATGCTGGCTACCAACATTTTCTCTTTTTCCCAACAACATTTTCAAAAGCCTTCTTCTTTAGCGTCATTAAAACTCAGGATTGTGTGGTAAAGGGTTTAAAAGTAAACGCTTTGCCGCAAAATGCCGCCTTTTAACGACCCTGGGAAAGAGGCCTAATTTGAAAACACTGTGGTAACCAGCATTTTCTCCTTTTCCCACAATGTTTTCTACCCTATCAAAGAAAAATTGCACAATTTGAGCCACATTGAAATTGTCATCTGCAAATGCCTTCAAATTGTCATCTGGTAAAGGGTTAACCCTTTACCACACAATCCCGACTTTTAACGACCGTCAGAAAGAAGCCTTTTGAAAACATTGTGGGAAAAGGAGAAAATGCTTGTAACCAGCATTTTCTCCTTTTCCCACAATGTTTTCTACCCTTCTCAAATCAAGTTTCAAGTTTTCAGTCACATTTAATTTGTCGTCTGCAAATGCTTTCAGTTTGGACCAGTCTAAAATTTTGTCATTTGGCAAAGGGTTAAAGGGACACACAATTCAAATAATAAGTCACTCAAGGGTACAGATGAAGTGTTACATTATGTAATGCAAAAGTCTTGCTTACAAATACTAAAACAGAATGTAAGACATATCACAGACTCAATTCAGACAGAAGACTTGAAAGAGTACAACTATCAGCAAGAAGGTTAATTCAATTGACTTTTTGTCTTTTTAGCGGGGAGATTTGTGGGAAAAGACTGTACCCCAACATACCCCAAAACTAGCAACCAAAGTCTACCAACCACACGTAGGACCACCTGATATTTTAGCAGCCAATAATCTGAGGACAAGACGAAAGTGATGTAATCCAACTATCCATCATTTTTCTACTTTTCCTGCATTGCTTTCTTCCCTAGCAGAGACAAATATCATCCCTTCAGTCACATTTGTCATCTGTAACAATTTTGGAATTGAACAGGTTTGAAATTCTATTGTCTGGTAAAGAGTTTGAAAAATACATCCGTAACTTGATATACTGCCTAAAACATTTTCAAAATATCACAAGAGGGCCATGACTGCCATGCATTGCTCAACTGGCTGACAACCTTAGATAAAACTGATTTGTCTCAGACCTCCAGATTATCAGGAGTGATAGTATTCTAAATCCATTACTTCTCATCCAAAAACTATGTTGTGTGTACTCATTAGAATCGTCTTGATTAGATGATTCTAATAAGTATCCATAACATAGGGTTTAGTGGAAAGTGATTTTCAATTTTGAAATCAAAATCACTCCCTCTATCTGGAGCTCTGGGTCTCATAAAGAAAATAGTTGCAGATGTAACAACAAAAAAATCTCATTTTACAAGAAAGATGCTAAAATGGACCCTGAAAGTCTTACCAAATAATGACATTGACAAACAGTACCATCAGGATTTGACAAGACTATTTTTCAGAAAGAAGCTAAATAGCTGTCTTCCAAACAATACCCTTTTGATCCTTTACCACAGGACAAAATTTGAGACATGTCCAATTTTGAAAGCCTTGGCAGACATGAAATCAGATGAGACTTAAATAATGGGACCTGTCTTTGAAAGAGTAGAAAACATTGTGGAAAAAGGAGAAAATGTTGGATACCAGCAATTACTCCTTTTCCCCGCAGTGTTTTTAAACCGCTCCCTTCTCAGGGTCGTCAAAACTTGGGACTGTGTGATTAATTAAGGCTTTAAAGGCAAATCACATCATTTGGGACAATTTGAGGCATTTTGACAGTCTGGGCTGTACACAGTAAAGGGCACCTATGGAGAAACAGAAAGCTGGGAAAAGGAGAAATTGCTCGTAACGAGCAATTTCTCCTTTTCCCATAGTGTTTTCTACCCTTTTTGATAACTTTCTGCCATTTTCATTAAATCTGTAATTGTCGTCTGCAAACTCTTTCAATTTGGACCAGTCCAAAATTTGTCGTTTGGGAAAGGGTTAAGTGGATTATTTTGACAAGTGTACATTTTTGTTGTGTGGTTGATTGATTGATTGTATGGTGTTTAACTCCGTTTTCAACGTTATTTCAGTTATATCACAGCGGCCAGTGCACCTATCCATGCTTTCCTGGAGTTTCTTTTACCAGTATTCCGCACAATATTCTTTCCAAGCCACTGGTGCTTTCCCACATAACCATCGTCGAAACAATGGTCAGCGATGACAGAAGAATGAATCCTGTCGCGATGACTATCATCAATCCTCGGAAAGAAATTGGCCAAGCTGGGGATCGAACCAGCAACGTCCTGTTCTCAAGTCCTGTACGCTACCGACTGAGCTACAGGGGCTTGGCATTTTGTTGTGTGGTAAAAAGTTAAAAGACTTAGAAACATTCTCAAATCCTAAGATGACACAATCTTTCAGACTCAGCTGAGCAAAACAATGGACTTGAGTCATTTTAACCCTTTACCACACAATCCCAACTTTTAGCGACCCCAAGCAAGGGGTCTTTAGAAAACATTGTGGGAAAAGGAGAAAATGCTGATTACCAGCATTTTTTTCCTTTTCCCACAATGTTTTCTAACCTTTTTAGGACAAATTTCATAATTTGGACATTTACTTTGTTGTCTGCAAATGCTTTCAATTTGGATGAGATGTAATACTGTCGTTTGTAATGAGTTAACAGACTTCAGTTCATTATTTTGCTGAGTTGCGTGTGAAATGTTATGTCAACTTAGGATTTGAGAACATTTCTTAACTCTTTACGACACAATCCCGACTTTTAACGACCCTAGGAAAGAAGCCTTTTAAAAACATTGTAGGAAAAGAAGACTAGAGCTGTCACTGAATGTGACTTAATACCCCCGCCAGTGCTTTGACAGAAAAAAAGTGTCAAGTTCAAGGGGAGATAATTCCTCAACCAGGGGGAGTTGACACTTGAAAATTACGTCTTGCAAATCTTCAATATATGATCAATATATGTGCAAAGTTTCAATGCAATTGAAGCAAAACTGTAGGAGGAGTTCCAGACAGAAAATTGCTAGTATTTTGTACACAGACGGACACACGGACAGACAGGCTGATTCCAGTATACCCCCGAAAACATTCGTTTTGCGGGGGTATAAAAATGCAGGTAACCAGCATTTTCTTCTTTTCCCACAATGTTTTCTACCCATATAAGAGACAAATTTTATGTTTCAGCTACATTTCAATTGTCATTTGCAAATGCTTTCAATTTAGACTAGTCTACAATTTTTTGTTGTGTGGTAAAGGGTTAAGTCTGTAGATATTAGTAAAACATATCTCAAGTAACAAACTCAACTGAAGTCGAAAAATGGGGTCCATTTGCAGACTTATGCAAAATAAGAAACTGAAGTTTTTCCTGAAATCGGGTCCAAATTGTTTTGTAAATGATTGGGAGCCTTTGTAATAATGCTACCGATTCCTGTGTTGTACATTGCTTTACTTCAATGATGGGAAAAATTTTCAGTGATCAAAGGCATTTTTTTTTTAAAATTGATTAAATAAAATTCCCTATCATCTAGTTGATAACCCAAGTAGCCCCATTTTGATATGTTTGGGTGGTCTTACCTCCCTCCATACTTATATCTTTGTGTAAATACCAACCCATTCATAATTCTGCCTACTGTTTTAACCCTTTCCCAAATGACAAATTTTGGACTGGTCCAAATTGAAAGAGTTTGCAGACGACAATTTTAAATCTGATGAAAATGGCAGAAAGTTATGAGCAATTTCTCCTTTTCCCACAGTGTTTTCAAAAGACTTGTACTGCAGACACATGAAAACCAGGGCTTGTTTGGGAAAGGGTTAACCCTTTACCACACAATCCCGACTTTTAACGACCCTGAGGAAGAAGCCTTTTGAAAACATTGTGGGAAAAGGAGAAAATGCTGGTAACCAGCATTTTCTCCTTTTCCCACAATGTTTTCTACCCTATCAAAGACAGAAATCATCATTTGAGCTACATTTGATTTGTCGTCTGCAAATACTTTCAATTTGGTCCTGTCCAAAATTTTGTCGTTTGGTAAAGGATTAACCTTTTACTAAACAATCCCAAAAATTAACTGTTTAGCACACATTCCCAATTTTTAACGAGCATTTAACAAAGACACTTTTTGAAAATATTGAGAGAAAAGGAGAAAAAAAGCTGGTAACCAGCATTTTCTCCTTTTCACACAATGTTTTCTACCCTGTCAAAGAAAAAATTTGTCAATTCAACAACATTTGTCATCTGCAAATGTTTTCAACTTGGGCCAGTCCAAAATTTTGTCATTTGGTAAAGCATTGGGGAATGAAGCTTTTTCAAACAATGTGAAAACCAGCATTTTTTTTTCCCCACAATGTTTTCTACCCCAACAAAGGCAAATCCTATCCCTAAAAGCACATCTTTTACGTCTGCAAGTGCCTCCAATTTGGATTACGGTATTCCAAAACTTTGTCCTCTGGAAAAAAATTAACCCTTTACTGCACAATGCCGCCTTTTGACGCCCGTAAGAAAGAAGCCTTTTGAAAACATTGTCCAAAAAGGAGAATATGCTGGTAACCAGCATTTTCTCCATTTCCCACAATGTTTTCTACCCTATCATAGAAAAATTGCACTATTTGAGCCACATTGAAATTGTCGTCTGCAGATGCTTTCAATTTGAACAAGACTAAAATTTTGTTGTCTGGTAAAGGGGTTATTTCATGGCGTGTTGCACTCCAGAAACATTCTGGAAATCGCAAACAAACAAATAATTTTGCGCAAACAAAAAAACAAGTTTTAACTAAAAATGATGTGGCAAAATGATAATCTTTCATATTAAACAATTTCTCATGAGCTTACATTGTTTCATAGATCTTCCACAAAATCTGTCTGTGAGAGGGTACAAGGTTAGATTTAACCTTTAACCCTTTACCCGACGACAAAATTTTAGCCTTGTCCAAATTAAAAGCATTTGCAGACAATATTTTAATGTGGCTCAAATGGTGTAATTTTCTCTTGATAGGGTAGAAAACGTTGGTGGAAAAGGAGAAAATGCTGGTAACTTTTTAAATGCCTTTTGAAAAAATTGTGGGAAAAGGGTAACCAGCATTTTCTCCTTTTCCCAAAATGTCTACTCTTCCCAAAACAATTTTCAATTTTTGAGAAACATTTATTTTGTCGTCTGCCAAAGCTTTCAATTTGGACTGTTCTAAAAGTTTGTCGTTTGGTAAAGAGTTACAGAAAGTAAAGGATCTAGGTTGCTAAATGACAAGTGGACGGACCTATGTAACATTTAACTTTTAACCAGACATATTTTAGACTTGTCCAAATTGAAAGCATTGGCAGACAACATTGACAAGACACCAAAAAAAAAATTTTTTTTTTCTTTGAATGGATGTAAATGTTATGGGAAAAGGACAAATGCTGGTGACCAGCATTTTTTCTCCTTTTCAAAAAGTATTTTCAAGGTTTTCTTTTTCCTCGAGCTCATTAAAAGGCAAGGTTGTGTGGTAGAGGTTATAAGGTTATCGGGTTATTTGGTGTGCCGTCACTCACAGCCCCCACAAACACCAAAGTGTGCCACTTTAAAACACAGTGGTATAGTTTCAAGTATCCAGTTTCCTCTGATCCCATACTGTACTGACTTAAGTCTTTATCAAACGACAAATTTTGGACTGGTCCAAATTGAAAGAGTTTGCAGACGACAATTTTAAATTTGATGAAAATGGCAGAATGTTCTCAAAAAGGGTAGAAAACACTGTGGGAAAAGGAGAAATTGCTCATTACGAGCAATTTTTTCTTTTCCCCCAGTGTTTTCAAAAGACTTGTACTGCAGACACGTGAAAACCAGGGCTTGTTTGGGAAAGGGTTAAGTCTTTACCAAACGACAAAATTTTTGGCTTGACCAAATAAAAAGCACTTCCAAACGACAAAATAAATGTGACTCAAAAATTGAAATTTGTTCTGGGAATGGTAGAAAACATAGTGGGAAAAGGAGAAAATGCTGGTTACCAGCATTTTCTCCTTTTCCCACAATGTTTTCAAAAGGCCTTTTTCTCAGGGTCGTTAAAAGCTGGGATTGTGTGGTAAAGGGTTTATATACACTACTGCATGTTGCTGACGGAGATGGGTTTAACTCTTTACCAAACAACAAAATTTTAGACTTGTCCAAATTGAAAGCATTTCCAGACGACAAAATATATGCAACTGAAAAACTAAAATTTGTTTTGGAAAGGGTAGAAAGCATTGACGAAAAAGGAGAAAATGCTGGTTACCAGCATTTTCTCCTTTTCCCACAATGTTTTCGAAAGGCTTCTATCTAAGGGTCGTTAAAAGTCAGGATTGTGTGGTAAAGGGTTAAGTAAGAGGGGCATACCTCTCTAGGACTGAAGTAAGAGGGGCATACCTCTCTAGGACTGTAAGAAAAACAATGAAAGAAAAAGAGCAATTGGCTAAACTAGCAACTGTTTGCTTTCTTTTGTAAAAAATAAAATGTCAGCTGCCCAGGTGTAAACTTTACCACAAAATCCCAAGTTTTAAAAACCATATAGAAACTTCAATTTATCACTCGCATCTATTTTGTCCTCTGCAAATGATTTCAATATAGCCAAGTCTAAAATTTTAGGAATAGAGTAAAAGTCACTGTCCATTTAGCCTTCATCCTTTCCAGTTCAAAATAAAAAGCAAGAAACGTTGAGTATAGTGCTTTAAAAGCGTACACTATAAATTTTACATGGTACAGTGCTCTGTGAAAAAATTAAAAATATCAGAATCAACATTTTGATTCTCTGAACTCTTTACCACATCACATTATTTCAGACTATTCCATATTGAAAGCATTTGCAGACCATAAATCAAATGTGATTCAAAAGCTTGGATTTGTGTCTGAAAGGGTAGAAAACATTGTGGGAAAAGGAGAAAATGCTGGTTACCAGCATTTTCTCCTTTTCCCACAATGTTTTCAAAAGTCAATTTTCAAGGGTCGTTAAAACTCGGGATTGTGTGGAAATGAGTTGTACAATAAAACCCAGACTCCACCCCCATCAGCCCCTCCAGACATTCTGGAATGCTGTTTTCAGTGCAAAGACGGCTAAGGTCATTTAGCAGACATAAAAGGTAATGCAATAATGAATGTATTTAAGTGTGAAAGTATACATTGAGGGAATCATAATCTTGTTATCTACACATGTCTTAAGTAACAAACACCTTGTCTGCTTTTGCAAGCCCCGGTAGCTCAGTCAGAAGCATACAGGACTTGAGAATTCTTTCCGAGGATTGGTGATAGTCACTGCAACAGGATGCATTCCCCTCTCACAGCTGACAATTGTTTCGACGATGGTTATATGAGAAAGCAGCCTGTGGCTTGGAAAGAATATTGTGCGCAGTACCGGTAAAAGAAATTCCAGGAAGGCACGAAAAGGTTCACTGGCCACTGTAATATAACTCATTAACTGAAATAAGGTTGAAAACGGCATTTACCACCATACAATCAATCAAACAATTTTCTTTTTTTCAGATGGATTTTACTCTTTACCAAACAATCCTAACTTTAAACAATCCTGAGGTAAGGCTTTTGGAAATATTGAGGAAAAAAGAGAAAATACTGGTAACCAATTGTTTTTGCCTTTTTCCAAAATGTTTTCTTCTCCTACCCAAAACACATTGCATTTTTTGAGTTACATTCATTTCGTCTTATCCAACGCTTTTAATTTTGTCATTCGGTAGAGACTTAACCCTTTACCAGATGACAAAATTTTTGTCCTGTCAAAGTTGAAAGCATTTGCAGACGACAAATTAAATGCGACTCAAATGACTGGATTTGTTTCTGAAAGGTAAGAAAACATTGTGGGAAAAAGGAGAAAATGCTGGTTACCAACATTTTCTCCTTTTTCCTCAATGTTTTCAAGTCTAATTTCCCATGGGCGTTAAAACTCGTCATTGTGTGGTAATGGGTTAATACAGAATAACACAAAATGTCTTTCTGATGGGTTGAAGCCGGGATTGTGTGGTATTCATTAAAGCCAGGTTTGTGTGGTATCCAATACAGCCAGGCCTGTGTGGTACGTGGATTTGTTAACCTTTTCCCAAACGACAAACTTTGGACTTGTCCAAATTGAAAGAGTTTGCAGACGACAATTTTAAATTTGATGAAAATGGCAGAAAGGTCTCAAAAAGGGTAGAAAACACTGCGGGAAAAGGAGAAATTGCTCGTTACGAGCAATTTCTCCTTTTCCCACAGTGTTTTCAAAAGACTTGTACTGCAGACACGTGAAAACCAGGGCTTGTTTGGGAAAGGGTTAAAGCAGGGATTGTGTGGTATTCTTTACAACAGGGATTGTGATTGAAAGGGTCACAGGACATTCAAGAAACAAGCTGACTACTGCAGTATAAAATTTTATGACCTACATTGTGTTGACAAGATGACATAACAGACACACACATAAACCATAATGAACCTCCACTCTTAGCAGGCTAAGAGCAAAACAGGATCCTTTTGCAATCTGTGAAGATTAAAATCGACTCGCAGAAAATGCCATCTGATCCTTAATCAACACTGTCCAGTCCTTTGAGAGATGTTCTAGATGAGACAGCTTTAAAGACTGTCTTGCACAAATTTTTTCTACGGCCCAAAAACAAATGCCAGTGAAAGAGCTAAAGACATGCTTATTCTAATCCAATTATGCAAGCATGGCAACTTAAGGATGGATTCTGATTTAAGAGACATTTAGAAAAGACAACTCCAGTTGATAAAAATACAACACTTCACCAAGAAAAAAATCTGACATTAATAAATACATTGATCTATCATATATGTAACTCACTTCATGCTGCAAATACACTCATAATTATGGAAAGAGTTTTAACTCTTTTACCACACAATCCCGACTTTAAACGACCCTAAAAAAGAAGCCTCTTGAAAACATTGTGGGAAAAGGAGAAAATGCTGGTAACCAGAATTTTCTCCTTTTCCCACAATGTTTTCTACCCTTCCCAAAACAAATTTCAATTTTTCAATCACATCTATTTTGTCGTCTGCAAATGCTTTCAATGTGGACCAGTCTAAAATTTTGTCGTTTGGTAAAGGGTTAAAACAAAAACACCATACATGTACTTAAAATTGCCGAAATACTGCTGAAAAACATTCATTACTGCAAAATAGAGAAATTGCTTGACAAAAAGGTGTCTTTTCAAAATTTGTCCACAGCAAGATGAAAGATCAACTGAGCTAAGTGCCGATGGTCAGTCCCTGAATCTAGTCAATCTACTGCTTTTTCATTGCAAAGTGTACAAAAAAGGAGAAATAACTGTAAAGATATTTTGAGGGCTACCTGCCATGATAACATCCTCTACCCTTTCAAAAAAACAAAAGCAGCCATCAACAAAGATGTTTGCAGGTGCCAACAGGTTTAACCCTTTACCACACAATCCCGACTTTTAACGACCCTGAGCAAGAAGCCTTTTGAAAACATTGTGGGAAAAGGAGAAAATACTGGTAACCAGCATTTTCTCCTTTTCCCACAATGTTTTCTACCCTATCAATGACAAATTCCATCATTTGAACAACATTTAAATTGTCATCTGCAAATGCTTTCAATTTGGACAAGTCTAAGTTTTTGTCGTGTGGTAAAGAGTTAAATCCTTCATCACAATACAAAATTTTAGACCAGTCCAAATTGAAAACATTTGCAGACGACAACTTCAGCGTGGCTCGAATGATGCTATTTTTCTCTAATACTAGTAATAGGGTAGGAAAAACAATGTGGGTAAAGGACAAAATGCTGGTTACCAGCATTTTCTCCTTTTCCCACAGTATTTTAAAAAGGCTTCTGCCTCAGGGTCATTAAAAGTAATGGCATTGTGTGGTAAAAGGTTAATAATTTACCACACAACAAAATTTTTAGAGTTGTCCAAATTGACAACATTTGTAAAAGATCATTCAACTGGCTCAAATGATATAATTTGTTTTTGATACTGTAGAGAAACATTGTGGGAAAAGGAGAAAATGCTGGTTACCAGCATTTTCTCCTTTACCTACAATGTTTTCAAAAGGCTCCACTTTCACAGTCCATCAGTCGTTAAAACTTGTGATTGTGTGATAAAGAATTCATTATGTATAAGTCATCTGCATTTTCTAATGATTCAAATCTTGGTACAAGTTTCCCCTACACAGAACACTGGTTTTATATATACAACTGTGTTACATAATACTGAAAAATTGAAAGAATACTTGTCCTGCCCATTCATTAATTTGTCAGGATGTTTTAAAAATTTTCAACCTCAATTCGAAACCACAAATATATTCTCTATGTGGTAGATAATAAAGGATAAAGGTTCTATCGGGGAGTGCCAGACGCAAACATCCATGTAAAATTTCATAACTAAGCTGTTCGTTTACTCTATACCAAACGACAAGATTCTAGACCGATCCAATTTGAAAGCAATTGCAGACGACATATTGAGCTTAGCTCAAATAATGAAATT
Organism: Tridacna gigas; assembly: GCA_945859785.2. Classification (NCBI taxonomy): domain Eukaryota; kingdom Metazoa; phylum Mollusca; class Bivalvia; order Cardiida; family Cardiidae; genus Tridacna; species Tridacna gigas. The sequence goes on along the minus strand of OX244030.2, from coordinate 77,383,751 downwards.
TGTATTTGATATCGTAGAAAACACCCTGTGAAAAAGGTCACAAAAAGCTGGTTTACCAGAATTTTCTCCCTTTCCTGTAATCTTTTGCAAAGTCTTAAAATTCTCTTGCTGGTTGTTAAAACTGAGGACAGTGTGGAAACTGGTTAAAATTCTGTTATAACATCCTACGCATGTCATTCTTTATTAACCCATTAAGAACTGACCACAAAATAACTTGCCTTGGCCAATAGTGTTGACTGAGATCAGTTTGGTCTCTAAGCAGTCTGATCCTGTACCTACTCTGCACAAAATTTTGATATAATATTCTGGCAAAAACAACATGGAAAGTTGTCAAACTGACCCTTTATCCCGATTCAAAAAGGCCTTACAGGATCTATTTGGTGCTTTTAGGTTTTAAAACCTTCCATATCCGGAACATCAAAAGAAGAATAACCATTTGCTAAATTTTGTTTCATTTGCGATAGTATCTATACTTAGAATCGTAAATATATTGTATTTTTTTCCTATTTATCACTTCCTAATTATACAATATCATTTTCATCTCATGCGTGAAGACAAAACAATTAATCAATACCTCCTATTTGTTTGCAGGCACATCACTCTAAAGTTAGGAAAATGTTGAAGAGCTGGGAAATTAAAATGAAAATAAACCAAATTTTACTGAACAATTCTGCTTTTTTCCAATGATACGGAAAAAGTCTTGCGAAAGAATTGTAAAAAGGAGGAAATGATGGATAGTAGCAATGTCTCCTTTGCCAATGTCTATTTTCCCTTTTATATCAAAGAGAATCCTATCATTTATCCCTTTACCACACAATTCCGACTTTTAACGACCCTGATGAAGAAGCCTTTTAAAACAATGTGGGAAAAGGAGAAAATGCTGGTAACCAGCATTTTCTCCTTTTCCCACAATGTTTTCTACCCCACCCCAAACAAATCTTAATATTTCAGTCATACTTATTTTGTCATCTGCAAATGGTTTCAGTTTGAACCAGTCTAAAATTTTGTCGTTTGGTAAAGAGTTAAGTAATATTTTGTTTATGTCTATTTTTGATATGGCCAAGTCAGGTCCAACAAAATCGCTGAAATGCCCAAACACAGGAATACCCTCATTTTACCTTTTTAGGGGTTATCCCTTTACCACAAAATCCTGACTTTTAACCACCCCCAGAAAGAAAATTTTTGAAAACAGTGTGGAAAAAGCAGAAAATGCTTGTTACCAGCATTTTCTCCTTTTCCCACAATATTTTCTGCTCTTCCCAAAACAAATTTCAATTTCAGAATCACATCTTTTCAGTTGTTTGCAATTTTCTTTCAACTTGAACTGGTCGAAAATTTTCAAGTTTGGGAGGGTTATTTCCATTTGGACTCAAATTGTGTTTATATTGATGAAGGATGAAGCTTTACCAAATGCAATGAAGGCTTCCTGAGAAAACTGTGCACCAGCCATATTGCTATATGTATATCTGGACCCCAGGATCACTTTTCTATAGGGTCAATATAATATAAGGCACCAGGACCCCAGGTTTTGATGAATGAAAATCAGAAAAAATCCTCTGTTGACCCCCCCCCCCCCCAAAAAAAAATTTCGCAACTAACACCGAATACCCTAGGAAAACAGGAGTCGTCATTTTCTCCTTTTTTCCATCTTTTCTACCCTGTCAATGACAAATCTCACTATTTGAACTGCATTTATTTTGTCTTGTACCAATGATTATAATTTGGTCAAGTCTAAAATCATCTGGGTCCATATTCACCAACCATTCTTAAGAACATTCTTGGTCTTGTTCTTCAAAATTTTCCAAATTTGAAAGTAACACACCTTCTGATTGGCTAAACCATATGGTTTAGCCAGTCAGAAGTTGTGTTACTTTCAAATTTGGAAAATCTTGAAGAATAAGTCTAAGAACGTTCTTAAGAATGGTTGGTGAATATGGACCCAGGAGATGAGAATTTTTAAGTTTAAAATGAAAGTATACAATGCAAGGTATATTGACATGGTAACTCTTTAGTTGACCAAACTACAATATTTTACACTGGTCCAAAGTGAAAGCATTTGCAGACGACAATTTAAATGTAGGTCAAATGATAAAATTTGTCTTGGAGAGAATAGAAAACATTGTGGGAAAAGGAGAAAATGCTGGTTACCAGCATTTTCTCCTTTTCCCACAACGTTTTCAAAAGGCTTCTTGCTCAGGATCATGAAAACTCGGGATTAAGTGGTAAAGAGTTCAGATTTTATTATATAAATATGCAAAACAAACATGAACATGTAGTCTCGCCCCTGTCAGATTGACACCCAAAAATTTCATGATACATGACATCTTTCAAATTATATAATTACCTACTGGAACAACCTTGCAGAAAGGAATTGGAAGACAACTCATTTGAGCCATGCTCTGTGAAAAAGGGGCTTAATGCATCTGCAAGAAGTAATGACCTACGTCAGCCTACGCAGTCCACACAGGCTGACTTGGGCCAAAACTTTTCGCTATTGGTCAATTTTGTATATGTTAACACTTTCCCAAACGATAAATTTTAGACTGGTCCAATTTGAAAGAGTTTGCAGACGACAATTTTAGATTTGATGAATATGACAGAAAGTTCTCCAAAAGGGTAGAAAACACTGTGAGAAAAGGAGAAATTGCTCGTTACGAGCAATTTCTCCTTTTCCCACAGTGTTTTCAAAAGACTTGTACTGCAGACACGTGAAAACCAGGGCTTGTTTGGGAAAGGGTTAAAGGACCATTATAGCTCATAAAAAAGGTGGTCATTAAAAAGTGGCAATTATGGACCTTAATTATGTAACGGCTTGATAGGTGTCAGACATCAAGGAGATGCATTAAGCCCCCTTTTGTCAGGGCAATTGGCTCATTTTGAAAAGAGAAAACCCACATAAATTAACTTTTTAAAACATTGTGAGAAAATGTTGGTATTTTGCTGGATACCAGCATTTTCTTGTTTGTCCATGATGGTCTCCACCCTCTGCAAGACTAATTTAACCCTTTCCCAAACGACAGATTTTGGACTGGTCCAAATTGAAAGAGTTTGCAGACGACAATTTTAGATTTGATGCAAATGGCAGAAAATTCTCAAAAAGGGTAGAAAACACTGTGGGAAAAGGAGAAATTGCTCGTTACGAGCAATTTCTCCTTTTCCCAGTGTTTTCAAAAGACTTGTACTGCAGACACGTGAAAACCAGGGCTTGTTTGGGAAAGGGTTAAATATTTTAGACGCTTTGTTTGTTTTTCAAGTCTGCAAGTGCTTTCAATTTTAACAAATCTAAAATCCTGTCACTTGGTATAGAGTTAAAGTTACATAACCAAATATATAAGTGAAACCGCTGTATCAAATAGAGAAACTGTTTCTTATAAGATTTTGAGATCTTCCCAATTCAGTCTTTTGACATTTTCTGGACAAAACAGTCGTAAAATTGCAATATATATGATTTCTAGCACAGTTTCACCTCTAAATTCATTCATACTTGGAAATCTTCTTAACCTTTAAATGCAATCTAAGTTTAACAACCCTGAGAAAGAAAGCTTTTGAAAGCATTCTGAGAAAAGGAGAAAATGCTGGAAACCAGCACTTTTCCTGTTTCCACAATGTTTTCTAACTTTTCACAGACCCACCTAATTACTCGAACGACATTATTGTCTGAATGCTTCAAATTTTGACAAGTCTAATAATTTGCTGTCTGGTAAGAGAGTTTTTTACTAGAAAACAAAATTCTAGGCAGGTTCATATTGACAGCATTTGCAGATAACAAACTGGATGCATCTAAAATGGTTGGAATTGTCTTTGAAAGGTTAGAAAAAATTGTGGGAAAAAGGGCAGAAAGTGCTGGTTACTAGCATTATCTCCTTTTTCCGATGATCTTTTCAAATACCTTCTTCCTCAGGGTCACTTAACTCTTTACCACACAATCCCGACTTTTAACGACCTTAAACAAGAAGCCTTCTGAAAACATCGTGGGAAAAGGAGAAAATGCTGGTAACCAGCATTTTCTCCTTTTCCCACAATGTTTCCTACCCGTTCAATAACAAATTTCAATTTTTAAGTCACATTTATTTTGTCATCTGCAAATGCATTCAATTTGGACTAGTCTAAAATTTTGTCGTTTGGTAAAGAGTTATACTTGGAATTGTTCGGTAAGAAGTTACTGGTAAGTGAAGAAATGTACCTGTATTTGGTATTACTAAACATTGAGATCATGGACACCCGCAACCTTGCAGCCAAGGGTGGAGGTCTAACCCGAGTGAAGAGGTCACACTGGCTCATAATTAAAACATAATTAATAAACAATATACACTCAGACCTTCTGTAATTATGCGTGCAGTGTAATCTTCTCTCACTTGTTTAGATGTTAATCACACCATCTTAGATAATCCCAAACAAACAAATCAACAAGCTATCCGTTCTGCTCAGTGATTTGGTTCAACTAACCAAAGAATACAAGGCTATCAGATGTCATCTTCCAAACGATAACTGTTACATTCCATTGTAAACCAATATACAGTGATTTCAATAGTAATCTTAGGCACAGCAAAATTGGGCGTAATCTTATTCAGAACAGTGTACGTTTTGACAAATTACAATCATTTTCAAATGTGTCAATCCTTTACCGCTACTGTTTTTAGCTCTAAACAAGATGATAAAAATTCTAGACCATATTGACAGTATCTGCACTGGTGTGTCTCCACTGATGGAATCTGTCTTGAAAAACATTGAGGCAAAAAGGAAAAAATGCTGATACCAACATTTTCCCCGTTTCCCACCATACTTTCAAAAGCACCCTTCAGCGGTAAAATAGAAACAGGATCGTTAGGGAATGATTAAAATATGAGAAGATGACCAACAATGAATATGCGTTTCTACCCCAAAAAGGGACACTGTCTACAATATCATCGGTATGACCTCAGATAAAACCAATTTCAATTTGTTTGTGGAAATTGAGTACACTGCAGTATGCTGTCACCTTCATTCAAATACAGGCTAAGCAGTAAAAATACCCTTGTCAAACACAAACTTTTTGTTTATAAAATCTTTTACCCAGTCCCTTCCAGAAGCATCAAAATAAGACTTGCTTTATCTATGAAACCAGAAATCCCGCAAAAGTTGTCAGTTTGATTAGAGACATTCACCCTTGCCAAGTGCTAACTTTAACTCATTACAAAACAATAAATTCTTAAACACCTCCAAACTGAAAGCATTTGCAGATGACAAAATACAATGTAAATGTGACTGAAAAATTGAAATTTGTTTTGGAAAGGGTAGAAAACATTGCTGAGAGGAGAAAATGCTGGTTACCAGCATTTTCTCCTTTTCCCACAATGTTTTCAGAAGGGTCATTAAAAGTCAAGATTTAATGGTAAAGAGTTAACTCTTTACCAAATGACAAATTTCCAGACTCCTCCAAATTGAAAGCATTTGCAGACGACAAATCAAACATTCCTGAAAAAATGAAAATTTTGTTTGGAAGGATAGAAAACATTGTGGGAAAAGGAGGAAATGTTGGTTGCCAGCATTTTCTCCTTTTCCCATAATGTTTTTAAAAAAGGCTTCTTTCTCAGGGTCGTTTCAACTCGCGATTGTGTGGTAAAGGGTTAAATGAACAGCGTAGAACTTGATCAGACCATACCATCTGATCTAGGATCTGCAGTGTCCAATTTTTGGCAATTTATCCTCACCAGAGGGCCTTGAAATATACAAGAATAATATTCAGCTTCTAGCTAACTGAAAGTTTTTTCGACTCATTTCTGATTAAATATCTCATTTCTGAATAAATCTAAGGATTAAATCCTTACAGGGCTATACAAAATCTAGTTCATGTGCTTGTGCTGGAGTTAAATGCCATTATAACAGCTTAGATCATATCACAGTGGTCAGTACACCTACCCATGTGTTTCCTGGTTTTCTCACACCAGCCCTGACACTTCTTTCTTACCAAGTGATTTGAGTACTTTTCTCACATAAATCAGAGGTGAGCAGCAAAAATCTCCAACAGAAAGTATGCCTTGACAATGTATTGAACTCGCAACCACCAGTTTACAAGTCTAATACCTCGATCAAGGTCAGATAGCTTAGAGCAAGCAGTCAAATCTTGGATCTACACATGCCATGAGTTTATTTATTCTGAAAATATGTTTTATATTCCCAATAGAAGAAAAACCTATTTCAGTTATTAAACATTCAACAGATTAATGCTAAAACAGCTCATCGCCACTCAGGTTGCCTCTAGGATCATACAGATCAAGATCAGACTACAGAAGTAGACATGTGATCTTGGACGTACATTAACGATACTCTTAGTACAATATACTTGCCCAAAATTCCCAAAATTGCAAAAGGTCTTTTTCTCTTACTAAAACAATCTATTTCATTTATTCCAAACTGTGTGGTAAAATATTTTTACATGATGGAAAGGGTTACATCATCCAACATAAACAAACATCTTGCGAGAAACTAAACTAACTTGCAGCATCTGATTACCTAATACATATACCAGTGCCATGCTCTATGATGGCACATTACTCCAACATTAAAGTCGGTACAAATCCTTTGATGTTGATTTTCAAACAAGATCACTTACCATCATCAGGTCTTCGGTCTTGCTTATGTCGATCCTGTAATTAGAAATGTATAAATACCATTACTCATGGAACACAAAACACACAACGCTACATGTACACATCATTATTTAAACAGGTTTGTTTACAAGTCAATCAGGACAAGTCAATTATACACGGGATTTAAATAAAGACGTTGCTTACAATGACCTAAATTTCCATTTACAACACGCAAAGAGCTAAAGAGAATCACAAAACAGTAAACGATGATCTCACCTCCTCGGTTTCTGTAACGAGACCTAACTTATCCTCGGATAAATTTTCGGACGATCGTTTCTCGTTTTCCTCTTCGCCTTCATGTTGATACACTTTCACTTCATCACTTGAATAAAAGTCATCAGTGCCGCCAGAATTCACATGCGGCATTGTCACAAATAAAACTTTAGGAGTTATTTTTTAACACAAAAACACTGTATTCAACACACACGTTTTGAATCCGCCATGAATATACTCTATACAGACATTCAGTATTCAATTGCCCAATTGGCAGCGAGTACTTGGTGAACCAACCAATCGCTGAACGTTTTACAAGCCGTACGTAATTGATAGAGGTATCCAGTGGGGTTAAATTACGGAGATCAAAGCAGATCAAAGACTTCCCTTTTTACATGCTTTAAATAAAAAATAATCATGAAACGACAAACCTATAACTGTGTATGGAAACTTTTACTATATATTTTGTTCTACAGAGAAAACTATTCTCCTTTCGACCTTTTTCGATCCAGTTTTGGTCCAAATAGTACCGCACTGACCACTTGTCTGGACAATGGAGTGCCCCTGGTAAATTTAAACCACCTTTTGGCGCCTTCCCTTTGAACTCCGAAAAACAACAAGGAAAATAGGCGCGTTTATACTATGAAAGAATCAAATTAGATGCTATTTCACCATTAAGATAATGAATTTAGAATTTGTACGATATGGTGATGTATCTTCGGCGCTTTCTCTTATCCGCCATTGCACAATAATGACTGAAACAACACACACGAGAAACTGAAAGTGGGTCAAACTTGTCGCCCTTTCCAATCTCTTTGATGTTTTATTACACTGTGTAACGTTATTTATGCAAATAATCTGAAACACACTCCGAAGAGCGATGGAATGTAATTATTTGGCATGTCTCTGAAATTATTTGAGATCAGCTGCTATTCAATGTATTTAGATATTGACGCATATGTTACAGTGAATGCGCATATTGCAGTTGTTGATGTGTAATATTCATTTCGGGACGTGTATTGTTATCGCCATTGACCTTTACTCCTCAAATTACACACCGTGAATAGAAAACGCTTGAATAAAACCTTTGAAGTTTTGCGGCATAGATTGAACGAGCATATTGCGACTCATAAATTTAATGGATTAGAATAGCTTAGATTCAAGTATTGTGCTGATATGAACTGTTCTATTTTCAAACGATCTTCGACCGTCCAACAACAGCTTCCTGTTGGTGCATTATTGTTTGATTATTAAAACCTTTCGTGTTTTATTAGGGTTTCATTTAACTTTCCCGATGGTTTGATGGAATTAGAACTAATGTTATCGCAAAAAAAATAAATCCTACAACATGCCATATTGACCAGAAGGAAAGGGCGAGGGGGTAGGCCTACACAGTGCAGTGTCTCCCTCCGACCTAACAAGCTAGCGGTACTTAATCGTCGTACAAGTTTCGACCGTTTCGAAATGATTTTGCTGGAAAAAAGGAAACGTCTGCTTTTCCTTACAGAGCTTTGTTACACACAGTGATGGTCTCTCGAAACTTTCCAAACTTCTCGGAAAACTTGGGGGATACTTGACGCACGTTGTAGATCCAAGTATCAGACTACCCGACATGTGCCGGAAATATTTGGGACAGACCAGCCTTGGAATTTAACTCTTAGGCTGCTAGGCGCGACTCACTGACCTCTTGCGGATATTGTAAACCAAGATCAGGCTGCAAAGTACAAGCAGTTTGATCTTTGATCAGCACTGTCCGATAAGGAGATATTTTTCTCCCAGAAATAAGTTTGAAATAACACTAGTCGGGCTTTTACTATTGGCTTGAAAGTTTTATTTATTTAGCAGGATAGGGGTTAACGTTCATTTCTACTAACTGCATATTTTCAATTTTATTTATCCGACAGGCCATAAAATACAGTGACATACAACTAGGCGTTCACAATGGAAGAAATGAAAAAAAAAAAATCTGATATATGGTAAACCAAACGACAAAACTCTTAGGTCTGTCCAAATTGAAAGCATTTGCAGACGACAAATGAAACAGTGGCTCAAATGACGGATTTTGCCACAGAAGCGTAGAAAAAAATGTAAGAAAATGAGAAAATGCTGGTTTCCATAATTTTCCCCTATATCCTCAATGTTGTTTAAAGTTTACTTTTCCGGAGCCGTAGGAACAAGGGATTCTCTTATAAAGGAGCTGATGTTGATTTTCTCAAGCCCTTTGGAAATGATATCCCTGGTTCTATGATTCTCGGTGTCGTCTTGTTTCACTATTGCTGTATAAATATATATTTTTTACGCCCCTACAATCATCAATTGTACAGGACATTGTGGGAAAAGGAGCTATTATTTGCAGGCTTCACCCTGCATGTATCGTGTTGGCGACAGTATATGTCCGGCATTAGTTGAGTTAAAAGGTAATTTCGATAAACATGGATTTTTTTTTTATTCACTTTCTTTCATTCTTTACTGAAAAAAACAAATTGCTGAAGCCAATTCAGGGTCCGTATTTACCAAACATTCTTAAAAGCGTTCTCTGTCTTTTTCTCGAAGATTTTTTCAAAGATTTTCTAACTTTGAAGTAACACAACTTCTGATTGGCTAAATCAAATGATTTAGCCAATCAGGAATTGTGTTACTTACAAAATACGGACCCTAGTTCCAAGTAGCTTTAAAATTCACTGGGTGTAGTTGTTATAATCGAGTGGATGTGAGAACCAAAGGAGATATCTTTCTTTGATCATACGGATCACACACAGTTAATTTTCTGCGCGCATTATTAAATTGTTAGAGTTCTTTGAAAACGTATTGAAAGTTAAAATATTTACGTAATTTACGCTTTAATCGGTTGACGCTCGTTGGTTAGCCTGGTTTCTCAAATTTCTTATGTGCATGATGTTAAATTGTTTGATGTGCGTTTTTGACTGCAGGCCTCTTTTGAAAATACTTTTTGTTTCTGTTCTTGTACACACGGTACTTCTGGAAGCTTTAAAAGGTTAACTCTTCATAAAGAGAGGTGTACGTGATCGTAAGGTAGAGCGTCGGCTTCGTAACCAAAGGGTTCCGAGTTCGGTTCCTAGGAGCGGGTGTCTACTTGAGAACTGTTCGTTGTCCCACACTGTTGGCGCGAGCACTGGGGTAGATTCCAGGAATCAGAATCGAGAGAGATTAGTATAAGCTGCGTGAACTTGTTTCTCAATCGATGTAAAATAAATATGTTTGAAGTAACCCTCTACAAAAGTTTGGACTTTACCATATTGAAAGCATTTGCAGATGACAAAGTTGATGTGTTTTAATTGGTGGAATTTGTTTTTGAAAAAATAGAAAACGGAGGAGTAAAACGATTACATGCTGCGTTGATTACCAGCATTTTCTCTTTTCTTCCATAATGTTTTCAAAGGCCCTTTTCTTTAGGATCGGGGCTGATTGGTAAAGGGTTAACTCTTACCACACAGTGACGAATTTTAACGCCTCTTGGAAATCGACTTTTGAAAACATCGTGGGAAAAGGAGAAAATGCTGGTAACCAGCATTTTTTCCTTTTCTCAGGATGTTTTCTAACCTTTGAGGTCTGCAGATGCTTTGAAATTTGTGTCAGTCTAAAATTTTGTCGTCTGGTAAAGAGATAAATAAATGAAACGGACATTTTCTGTAGTGATTTATGTTTCCAAATAGTTTTTCTCCGAGGCTTCTTCCTCTCCCGAACACTTACCAACAAATGGTAGGATGGATCAGAGATGAGACTACACGTTAGGCAAAATTTCGTAATGGGTCTACACTGTACTCATTCAAAAGCAACTAAAGTTACACTGGCATTCTAAAACATGAACACTTGCGATGCCCAATTCGAATGTTGTTTTTTGTTGTTGTTGTTAATGCTCTACCAGATGGCAAAAATTTAGACTGGTCCATTTTGAAGCGTTTGCAGACGACAATTTAGAAGTGGCTCAAATGATGAGTTGTCTTTGATAGGACAGAAAACATTGTGGTAAAAGGAGAAAATGCTGGTAACCAGCATTTTCTCCTTTTCACAGGATGTTTTCCTAAAGGTCGTTAAAACTCGGGATTGACTGGTAAATGGTTTTAAGAAGCTGCGAGGACCATTTCCGCTATATTGGTAGATTCCTCATAACTTTTGATAACGTGTTGTTCTCTTGGAACAGAATTATTTCCTCCCAGTTCAGTCAGCGCCAAATGCAAAGTTAACCTGTAGAGCGCTGGTATAATAAAATGGATTATTTAATGGGGGAAAAATGGCTGATATATTTCAACTTCAGGGTCGTTATGTCAGAAAGCAGCGGACAGTGTGAATCAAAATGTTAGACCAAGGAACAGAGATCTTAGATCAACACAGAGCGATTTTTGTGATGCAATCATGTCTGACAAAAAAAAAAACATGAAATTAGAATCGTTTTATTCTGACATGGATACAACATTATTTAGAACAAAGTCGTATATACAGGGTGACCCAAAAGTTTTGCTACTTATTATTATTATCATTATTATTATTTTTCAGGGAAAAAAATAAAGAAAGCAGTACAACTTAGAGGCGCAATAAAAACGAAGGGAAAAATGTTCACGTCAATGACGTCACATTTTTCCATGTATTTGAAACTCAAATTCGGTAACAGCTGAGTTCAACATTGACAACCAATAGGTATTGCCTCCTCGCTCTCTAGATTTCAGTTCTTTCACTGCTTTCTGTTGCAGGCTTATCGAATAACGGGTGCACGACCCAGGGCCTACAACACTAAACTGGCTTTTAACTCCTAGGCTGCTATGCGCGAACTCACTGCGCTTTTGCGGACAGTGCAGATCAAGATCAGAATGTGTAGTCTGATCTTGGATCTAAACTGTATGTTTTGCTGTGAGATTTTTTCCCGGCGAAAAGAACTTTGATATCGTGATATTTTGTACTTTAGTACTGGCTGAGAATTTTTATTTTATTAATCCAGCAAGTTATGAGTTAAAGTGTAGCAAAATGTTTAGGTCACCCTGTGCCAAAACATAATTTCGATTTTTTTTATTGTTTTCATGATTTGCAAGTTCTAACTCACTATATGTCCGCCCATAATCTATACTCTTATCCTGAAATATCATACGGTGATACCACGTTACAAATTGCACAAGGACTAGTATCATATATTTTGAAACGAATTATATACTATCCTATAATAAAATATCTAACTAAAGGATGGTATATGTATGTCTTCTCGAAGAGCACGATACTAGTCACTTTAACCCTTTACCGCACAATGCCGCCTTTTGACGCCCCTGGGAAAGAAGCCGTTTGAAGACATTGTGGGAAAAGGAGAAAATGCTGGTAACCAGCATTTTCTCCTTTTCCCACAATGTTTTCTACCCTATCAAAGAGAAGTTGCACCATTTGAGCCACATTGAAATTGACGTCTGCAAATGCTTTCAATTTTGACAAGGCTAGAATTTTGTCGTCTGGTAAATTAATTTAATACAAGTTTATTAATACAAAAAAAAAAATCAGTCGTATTTTTATGTTAAAGAATAACAATAACAACGTTGTTACTCCGAACTGAATTCTTACAAAATTTAGGACCAAAATAAGCTTTTTACCAATTTCTCTTTTCAATTTACTTTGGTACAGAATCGTGTACATTTCAATTCGGCGATTCTTGTGTTACAATCTAACCACCCAAACTATTGTGTATCAGTCCCTTAACCTTTTACCAAACGACAAAATTTTAGAATTGTCTAAATTGAAAACACCAGCAGACGACAAAATAAATGTGACCCAAAGAATTTAACTTCTTTTTGGAAGGGTAGAAATTATTGTGGGAAAAGGAGAAAATGCTGGTTACCAGCATTTTCTCCTTTCCCCACAATGTTTTCCAAAGCCATTTCCATCACGGTAGATAAATCTCGGGACTGTGTAATAAATGGTTAAATATAAGAATTGAAATCCTTCTTCCTGTGTTTACCGGAAGCCAATTTTTTTTTTTTCAATTTCTGCGCAGAATCGGCAGAAATAGTAAACAGAAAAAGAAGCTGATCACAATAAACTCACTGTATATTTATCTATTTATGTTATTCACTTATTTATCTATTTCCCTATCAAAGTTTTGACTTGCAGGAAATGAATTTGCAAACGCTGAAATGAAAACAACGGTCCTGCCCTTTTCATCAAACGTTTTTTTAATGAGAACGTTTTTTCTTTGAAAATGGTTGACTGAACAATACATGCAGTAACCTTTTACCCATATGCATTATGACGTATCGACAGAAGACCTCTTTAAAAAGTTCCTCGGCAAATAAAAAAAGATACCGATAAATTTTCACGAGGATATGATGTACTAGTTTTTTTTTTAAAAAAAGATTCCAGTTTTATTGTTAGTTTTCTGTTAATGCTTTGGATTTTGAAAACAAAGTACATGTACATTATTAATTAGTTTTTCATCTTTTGCAGCCAAGTTGCTGCTGTTAGCCTCTTTATTTTTAGCAGACGAGAAAATTTTAGACTTGTCAAAATCCAAAGCATTTGCAGGCGACAAATCAAATAAGGCTCAAAAGATGGGATATGCCTTGGGACGGGTAGAAAACATTATGGGAAAAGGAGAAAATGCTGGTTACCAGCATTTTCTCCTTTTCCCATGATGTTTTCAAAAGCCCTCTCCGGCATGGGTTGTTAACCCTTAGAGCGCTGAATTTATGAAATAAACCTTTTCAGTGAAGAAAAACATCCGTAATATTGTCATTTCAAGGTAGTTTTAGCCAGAAGGTGTATTGACAGTAGCTGACAGCGTAGATTAAGGATCAGACTGCACGTTCTGTGCAGTCTGATCTTGATCTACACTGTCAGCAAAAACAAGTTAACCCTTTCCCAAACGACAAATTTTGGACTGGTCCAAATTGAAAGAGTTTGCAGACGACAATTTCAAATTTGATGAAAATGGCAGAAAGGTCTCAAAAAGGACTGGTCCAAATTGAAAGAGTTTGCAGACGACAATTTCAAATTTGATGAAAATGGCAGAAAGGTCTCAAAAAGGGTAGAAAACACTGTGGTAAAAGGAGAAATTGCCCGTTATGAGCAATTTCTCCTTTTCCCATAGTGTTTTCAAAAGACTTGTACTGCAGACACGTGAAAACCGGGGCTTGTTTGGGAAAGGGTTAAATTGGTTCCAGCGCTTTAAGGGTTAAAACTCGGGACTTTACGGTAAACAGTTAAATTCACCGTTTGTTGATAAACCACTAACGCGTTTTATATATGACATAATTCAAGCTTTCAAAGGGGTTTGGTGTTCTTATTTCTGGTTTCTGTTTCTATTGACGGTTCACAAACATGGTCTCTCTATTGGTCATGAGCAATTTCGATGTTGTTCTCCCCAGTGGTTCCGACATTGATACGAGGAGTGGATTTTGTTTCAAAGAGAAATGTCTCCCGATTTCTTCGCTAAAACTTATGTTTTGGGCACATATTAGAGTTGTCTCGTCGAGACAGTTTTAGTGAAGACATGGAGTTTGTAGAACTTAATGACCGCTTTTTAAAAAGAACCCCTGTGTCCCCTTAAGTGTTTACCATACGACAAAATTTTAGACTTGTCCAAATTCAAAGCATTTGCAGACAACAAATTAAATTTAGCCCAAGTGGTGGATTTTGCTATCGAAAACTGAGAAACTAAATTGTCTTTTTCCTAGGGTTGTTAAATCTCACGACTGTGTGGTAAAGGGTTAACTGTTCCCTAGAAATATCGTTGCTTTCAGCTTTTTTCGCTGGGCTTTCAACATCGCTCTCGAAAAAGTTTTTGATTTTTCTTTTTGAGACTTTCAGTGTTCGTAAACAAGCTTCGTGCTCGTTGCCTGTTTATCGTTTGTCAACGAGCTCGTTGTTGTCTTGTTTGTGAACAACTCTAACTGAGCCGTGCTCTGGCAAAAGGGGGATTAATGCACCTCCGCGACCCATTGCACCAAACAAAATATCAAATGATAATGGACCCCTTAAAATCCACTTTGTTTATCAACCGACTGAAGCGTGAGGTACACTGATCATTTGACTTGGAGAAAATTCAAAGATAGCAAAAAGATTCGGCCCATGTCAGCCTGCGCAGACTGCACAGGCTGATCTGGATCGATGCTTTTTGCAGATGCATTAAGCCCCGTTTTCAGAGAGCATGGCTCAAGTATTTTTTATTTTTTTTTTTTGCCATCCCCTGAATTTGACGCTGTTTGAAAGGCTGAAGGTCTAAATGAATATACATTATACTTATGAATTATCTCATTATTCCACGATGGATGAAAATAAATGTTGTTGAAATTCTGTTGACAAGTCTTGTTGAGCGTTTTTGCTTTCTACCAGCAAGCTTCTGATAACCTTTGGCAAGGCACAATGGAACACAAAGGCCGCAAATTCGAATTCAGCCCGGATGGGCCAACATGCTCTCTGAAACATAACAAAATCTCGTTTCACAATATTTATTCCTTCCTCACAGTTACACGTTTTATCGATCTTTTGTTTAAAGTAAGCAATCAGCGGCTTTGAAAGAGTTATGTGTGCAACTGGCGCTCGTAAGAAAACTTTTAGGGTCGTATTCACCCACCATTTTACAGTGGATTCAAAGAATAACCGTCTAATTGGCTTTACTCTTTACCACACAATGACGAGTTTTAACACTTCTGGGGATTGGGGCTTTTGAAAACATCGTGTGAAAAGGAGAAAATGCTGGTAACCAGCATTTTCTCCTTTTCCCACGGTGTTTTCCAACCTTTCAGAAACAAATCCTATCATTTGAGGCACATCTAATTTGTCGTCTGCAAATGCTTTGAATTTTGGCCAGTCTAAAATTTTGCCGTCTGGTAAAGAGTTAAACAGAAAGTCTCATTCAACAGATGTCTGAAAATTGGAATTAAGAGCTAAAAAATTGCATGTGATTAAAATTCGCTGATGAGAAAAAAGAACAGAAATACATGAATAGGTGATTTAGCTGCCTTCTTAACATGCATATAGTTAAAAAAAAAACAGCGTTGAGCACACAGCAAACAAAGAACAGGCAAAGATAACCACCATGTCCTTTGAAGATTTCAAATCAAGGATATGAGGAATAGTGTTGAATCATATTCCGTAACATAAACCATAAGTCAACGGTGTGAATATCGAAAAGATCAAAGTATTTCCAACTGCCAACATCGTGGGATAATTATATTACACTTTACCAGACGATAAAATCGTTGACTTGTTCCTATTTTGTAATGCCCTCGCTGACAACAAATTAGAATGCAACTCAAATAACTGGACATGTCTCTGAAAGGAAGGAAAACATTACGGGAAAAAGAGAACATGCTGGTTAACAACACCTACTCTTTTTTCCCAACAATATTTTTAGAGTCCCTCTTGTTTTAGGACCAAAAAATCCCGGGACCATTCGGTAAAGTGTTCTCTATGTAACTCCTAGCCTTTGTACTGCCTGTGTTGGTGAACAAATTCAGGGCTTTTGACGTGGACCTGACACCGTTAAAATGTATTGATGCGCAAATCATGCATTAACTCTTTACCAGACGACATTTTTTTTCGACGTCGCTGAATGCTTTGGCTTTTGACCACTTTCTTGGTACTGATATAGTCGAATGAATAAATAGAAATTTTTGATTGGCAAAAAATTTGGACGTGTTTATTCTGAGGTCCCTTGCAGGCCTGTTTGTGGGCAAATTTACGCCGTCTGTTTTTTTTTTTTTAAATAAGATATTTCTTGTCTGACTTCTCCAAATTGAAAGTGTTCTGAGACGAGAAGTGATATGTTAATTAAACAATGTGATCTGTTTTTGAAAGGGTAGAAACCAATGTGGGAAAAGGAGAAAATGCTGGTTACCAGTATCTTCTCTTTTTCCCACCACGTTTCAAAAGTAACCTTCATGGAATTGCTTGGTGATGGATAGAATTTTCGTTTTTATGTGTTTTATGTTGTTACTTTCGAGCCGGAAATACCTGTTGATTAACCTTTTACATTGACATATAAATTCATATGGTAATGGCTTTGGATTTGTAATCCAGGTGTTCGATGTTCGATCCTCACTTGTGGCGTTAGTCACGGGGGAAAGTCTTTGGGCAAGGCACTGTAGAGCTTCAGCCGAATAAAGGCTTCTTTCCCAGGGTCGTTAAAACACGAGATTGTTTGGTAAAAAGTTAAATAGTTATTTGCATACAAGACAAATCTTAAGGAAATGACCATTTTGTCTTAGTCATTCTTTATATGAATGAAACTATAATAAAAGAAATACAAATACAGGTTTATAATTTGTAAAACATAGGTACTCAAGATGAATTAAGGTAAAATGCCTCAATACACGTGAAAACATTGTGGAAAAAATAGAGAAACCCGTAAGACAAGGTGTTTTCAAATTTAACCCAGTCTACTGCAAGACAAAACATATCGGCTGTGTTACATACGTTAAATGTTTCTTTTCCTTTCTTAGTTTCTTGCTTTTCTAATTGTGCCAACCACTATGTTTTTTTTTTGTTCTACTCTGGGATCCCCCAGGTCCATCGATCCCGGTTTAGACCAGTAAATCAGAACAGAACAGAATTTGATTGCTATATGTAAATACAAATACTTCTAGCAAACAAAATAAAAAAAAAATGCAAAACCAATAACATAGATGGATCTTTGACTTTTAAATCATGATTCCATACCCAGAATCGGCTTTTGTAACAGGTGTAAGCTCTTTTGAAAGACATAACCACAACGACCCCAGTCTAGCACTTGTGATCCCAAGAGAGACATAAGCCAGCGAGTTGTCGTCGATATATTACAGAGTTACCGTTGAAAGCAGCTTAAAACTGCATCCAAACAAACAACTTTTTCGGCGTAGCTGAATGCGCTGGCTTTTGACCTACTTCTTGGTACTGATAAAGAATGAATAGACGGTAATTTGCCATTGGTCAAAAATGTGCACATGTTTATTCGGCGGGCCGTTCTGGCATATTTGCTCACACATGTTATGAAACCACTATTAGCAAGTGTTGCTACTACTAATCGATACGCCGTGGCCTTGATTCATACTAAACTGGTACCCATTGTACCTGCCATAACCGTCCAATATTAATTTTCAACAAAATGAAAAACAGTGAGGAAAAAAAGGCAGTTGCTTGTGGAGTTACTTTTCATTATTTTACTTCGTACTGAGCCACAAAAGAGTTTCAAATTTCTTGTCTGAATAGAGGTTTATCTACAGCACCCTAAATATAGTTGAACATTTCGTTGTACTCTTGATTTTGGGGCAAACAGTACAACGATTGTTCACCCGGTCAAATAAAATCACTGATTGAGTTTTTTTTTTTCAAAACAGTCCAGGCAACTGTTCTTGTTGAAATATTGAAACAATGTTGACATTGGAAGAAAGAGCACAGCGGCAAAATGGCTTCAACAGACAGTATTCTAACTTTTTGTTGTCTTGTTTGTGTAAGGAAGATAAATTTCTTTGCCTTATCGTTGGTTCACAGAGTACAGGCACCATATGAAACAGTTCATTAATGGTATGTAAAAAAAAAACCATAACGTCTTCGATAATCACCCAACCGTCCGGTCATCTACGCACACACATATCTGCTTATAGGGCATTGTAAAATATAACAAACAAGGGCACCAGTTAACATTTTCAGTTCAGGCCCATAGGCCACATCCGTCCTTCAGATTATAAAAGAAAAATGGTTTCGTGTGAATTTAGTACCAGACCATTAACAATAAAAAAATCAGTCCCGTATTTTCTTACTGTATCGCTTATTTCCGCATCATCAAACCTCGATGTCCAAAAAGAAATTATTGCTCATGCAGTGTTTCTTATTTTTTCACAAGTATAATTCATTTGCTAGTATATGCCGGTATATATTTTAACCAAAAAATATCCGTATAACAGAAAGGTCACGTGTCTGCCATGTAATGCAAAGAGGTTTCAACGCAGCTGTATAATCATTTATGCCTTACTTGTTTGTTTACATGTACCAATATAATATATTGAAATTAAAAGCCAGTAAACTATTTTAAAACATTGATGCTGACCCCTCCTGGCTTCTTTTTCAAAGAGGCCAACTTGTATTCTTCGAAGATTTGACTTGTCTGCTAGGACGCGTCACTGGAAAAATACTGGACAAATATTAATTCGCGGTGCGTAAATTGCCGCTTAACGTAAATTGCCGCTTAAAAAATGCAGGCGGAAAATGGCAATAAATAATATGTCTGTGGAAAAATCAAGCCAGCTTTTCGGTACAAATTTCTTACAAATAAAATGATTTCAAACGGGAAATTTTTTTTTTTTAAATACCAACAGTTTACTGCAAATCTCTGTAGAGTTTCTAAATATAGACATGTGGAAACCGGGATTTGTGGAACAGACTGGCAACAAAAATGACGTCTCCACGTTGCTGGGCTTACACCGAGGCTTTTTCCCAAGCTTATAAGGGCTAATGTTTATAAATTACTGGTGCATAGGTTATATGCTATAGCTAACCATGGCAGGATGAATCGCACAAGGTAGGTCTTAGAGAGTAAACGTATATTTTATTTTGAAATTCGTTGCATTAGTTCCCGCCTTGAAAAATAGTTCGTTTCTATACCCAGAATGCCCATATCAGATAGGTTATGAAAAATGCCACCTAGCGGAAGATAATGAGGCAGTGCGGTATCCGAAGAACCTTCCTCTTGACCAACACTGTGATTGAGGATGGATCGAGGATTTTCTTCATACAAGTCCAGCGCCTTAATCTCTTCGCTGCGAAAGTATATCATATCGATATATATATGGACCTTCAGAGATACATCTACACTCGTTTTCAGCCAATTTTAAAGCCATTTCATCTTTATCTTATCAAACTGTAATAGTTATTGTATCTTCCTGCCAATTGTTGTCCCTGACGGTTGCAATGTTGCACAGATTTCAACCGATGGAAAATTTTCTCGGGGCCATCAAAGAAATCACTGTTGTGACGTTTCCGGTTTTAAATCGAAGATTTCCGATAAATATATTTATCCGTTACACTATACTTATCGGTAATTTATCCATCTTTACACAGTTGACTAAATTTATAACCACTCTACAGTCTATTATTTTTTTACGGCGTTTTTTTTTCTGTCTGGGTGTAAGCATGTATCTTTAAAATGCAACTTTTTTCTTAGTGAGGGCTGCGTAGCCCGCTCTTGAAAACATCGTGAAAACAGAAGCGATTACTTATATCAGGCGATTGATCCTTTTCTCTTAACCAACATTTACTCCTTTTCCCACGATGTTTTCGAAGGTTTTCTTCCTTAGGGTCGTTAAAACTCAGGATTGTATAGTAAATGGTTAAGATATTTCCGCTTTTGTCAATTGTCTTAATTCATTTTATATTAACCCTAAGGCTGCGACGCGCGACTTAAGGAACTTTGGTGGACAGTGTAGATGGAGATCAGACTGCACAGAACGTGTAGTCTGATCTTGGATCTACACTGTCTGATAAGGAGGTATTTTCCTCCAAGAAATAACTTTGAAATAACAACATTTGCATTTTTTACTATCAGCTTGAAAGTTGCATTTCACTTATTTAGCAGGTTTACCCTTCCAATCCCGACTCTTAACGACCCTCAGGAAGAAGCCTATTGAAAACATTGTGGGAAAAGGAGAAAATGCAGCATTTTCTCCTTTTCCCACAATGTTTTCTTCTCTACGACGGACAATATCTCCTTTTCCCACAATGTTTTCTTCTCTACGACGGACAATAACATGGTTTCAGTTACATTTAAAATTGTCGTCTGCAAATGCTTTCAATTTGGGTAAAGCAAACATTTTGTCGTGTGGTAAAGAGTTGAGGGTTAAAAATCACATGTATATTGTAAGAGGCTAGGACTACATGGGGCTTTCGATGAAGTAAAGGGTTAAAATATACAATAATATTGTAATGAAAACAGGTTTAAGGGCCGACCATAAACACCGATGATTAATAAAAACGTGTTGAGCAGGTGGCCCTATGCTGCACGTTCGGTTTTCGTCTCGGTAAAATACATGTTTACTTCGCTTGTTCCTTCGATATTCCCTAAGTCCCAGCAGCGGCTAAAGGTAAACAGTGCAGGAATTAAACTGCATTTAAATTTAAACCATACCATTTAAAACTATGAAAATTATCATGAAGATTGTAGTCTGTAAATGTACTCTCGGCCCAGGTATCAGTACCTGGAAGAAAAATGAATTTTAAACGCATGTCAAAAGTTGTAAGGTCGTTCTATTTTTTGTTTATTTTTTACCTGGTTTTAAAATTCATTTCTCTGCCAGCGACTTACATTTGGAGCGACTGTAGAATAACAGATTGCCATCTTCACAATAATTTTCAAACCTTTAAATGGTATGATTTTAATTTAAATGCAGTTTAATATAAACATTGTTTGTCATCTTTTCAATAATTTCCATGGTTACCCAGCGTAAAAAATCTGTTTCCTCAACGGAAAGATTATAAACAGTTTCCTTATTCGTGGTTTTGTGAAAAAATGTAAAGGTTTGGTAACAAAGTCGACTGCAATATTCCTTATTCCTCGTTTACAATGGCACGTTGAGAAATGTAATTTGTTGTAAGCGGTTGTATAGTCGCCTGAGATCTATTAACTGCACCAGCTTCACTTGCCGTGTGAACACAATGGGAGAAAGAAGTGAAATTCAAATTATCTCCCTCTTTAGAAAAAAAAACAAAAAAACTATGGCTACCAAATCGCAACTGGGTCCTTTTATTTGATTTCCATTGTTTTTATCCTTGCTTTACTCTAACAGATGTTGCGATTATTACAATTTGACTTAAGATGAATATGTAAGATCCTGAACATTCCTAAATGGTGCAAAGAATATCAAGGATAAAGACCAAGTAATACCTTATTCAGGACCCAGTAAGTAGTGGAGAGCTATCAAGGGAAGTAATTGACTTTTGTCTCCCATTTTTTTACACCCAAGTGACACACTGTCGCTGTACAGATATCCTAAGTCACGATGCAAACTTCTGGTCCTAATCTGTGAAATAAATGCGACAAACATGACAAAATTCAAGCTTTATCCCAACTGAAAACACATACAGGAAACTGAATATGGCTCGGATGCTGGAATTATGTCTGTCAAAAGGTTCAAATTATTGATAGAAAGGAGAAAGTATTTGTTATCAGCATATTCTCCTTTTTCACACAGTGATTTTAAAATCCTTTTTTCCTTAGGGTCGTTACAACACGGGATTATTGGGTGAAAGGTTTAATCCATTACCACACAATCCCGAGTTTTTGAAAACCAAGAGGAAAAAAAAAACCGGCTAGGAACCACCATCTTCTGCCTTTTCCACAATCTTTTCTATCCTAACAAAGACATTGTCCACTGTTAGAGCCACATTTTATTTATCGCCTGCAAGTGTTTTGGATTTGGACAAGTTTAACATTCTGGGATTTGGTGAAGAGTATGCAGTTAGTTCAAGAGGATTCCATCTAAAAACAGCGAGTACAACAATAGATTTCAGTCAAGCAAAGTACAACAACAACAACGACCAAACATCAAAGACGTAAGATATAGAATTTTTCCATCCTTTGTAATTATTGAATTTCTTGAAGCAGTCAAGTTTCGGGCGAATTTGTTCTGAAATAAATAAAGTTCTTTATAGATCAAAGCAACTAATCATCTGCTATAAGGAGACCTTTTGTTCGTTATTTTAAGATGGCGTAGGCATCTCTCTGTAGGGTGCCGGGTGACTCAACGGTTCTCTCTCTCTTTTTTTTTTTCCATGCGGAAGTTCTGGACGCAAGTAGTATAGGAGGTCAGACCTCGGACAAAAATCGATTTTGTCCGAGGTCTGACCTCCCTGGAGCCAATTTGTCCGAGGTTAGACCGCCACGGGAGGGCAAACCTCGGACAAAATGTGCAAAAGACCGGTCAAAACTTCAAACCGGAAGTAGATGTGCGCTTTTTCTGCCCCCCCTCCAAAAATTGGATCTCGGGAGGGCAGCCTAGGGACAAAACCGGAAGTGGTTGTCCGCCATCTTGGATTTGACCAGTGGGCGCCGCCATCTTGGATTTGACCAATGGGCGCCGCCATCTTGGATTTGACCTTTTGACCCCTAACAATCTGTGCTGAAATCTGATTGGTTGATCACACTATGACGTCACAGGTTATCCCATGTCCGGAAATACCCGACAAAAGCCGAAAATGCCCGAATTCGATCATGTAACGTCACAGGTTGGACTTAGTCTTTTTTACACGATATGGCGCTATATGTCGAAAGAGGAGGTAAGGAGGAGTGAGGAGGAGTTAAAGAGGAGGCAAAGAGGAGTTAAAGAGGAGTGAAGAGGAGGCAAAGAGGAGTGAAGAGGAGTTAAGGAGGAGTGAAGAGGAGGCAAAGAGGAGTGAAGAGGAGTCACCTCTCTACGCATATTGACAAGGTTGTCCCTATACTGGCCTCCCCGTGGCGGGCAGTATAGGGACAAGATGTCCGAAATGGGTCGAAAAAACGTCAAGCCGTAGATGTGTGTTATAGATATTATTTTATTACGATCTAAATTGAAACAACAAAAAGACTCGAATAGAATGTCATTGGTTTTAACTCTTTAAAATAGGAGTTAAATTCTGGTATGGCCACTTTATTACTGTTTCCTAGTTATTGTCACTTGTCTCCACTGATGGCAAACCAAAATCATCGAGGACGGTATCCAAGAAATATTTGTGTTTGCTTATGGTATATTTCCAGGCTTCGTCTCTAGTGAAATTTCCCGTATTCATCAGATCGCTAACCTTTTTACTCATACTCTTGTATACCGGATCCTTCCTCATTGCATTAAACCACACTATCCTGCTCTGTAAGATGTTAACCAGTGCTTTTCGATAAGATGCCCGTAAATCTTCGTATGCTTTGTGTCTTGCAGCCTTTATCCCTAGTCTGTTGTGTCGGGCAAGTTCAGAAACCGCTTCTTCAAAAGACTCCCGACATTGCTCAGTTGCCTCTTCTATGAGAATATCCCATGGGTTGTATTTTGTTACTTGCTCGTCACTCTCTGATTCGTCACTCTCTGATTCATCACTCTCTGATTCGTTAGTGTTTTCGTAAGACTGTTGCTCGTCACTCTCTGATTCGTTACACTCTGATTTCTCAGGACTTTCGTAAGTCTGTTGTTCCATATCCTCGGAATATTCCATATCAGAATCTTGCTCCTGGTGGTGAACGTTTCTTTTGTGACGCAGCATATTATCCCTCCGTTTAAACTGTTTAGCGCATATATTGCAGGTGTTCATGTCGACGGTCTGTGTGACACTGATGAGGAGACGGAGAAGTCACCTCTAAAAATTCTTTTTGAGACAAAATGATTTTGGGAAAACAATTGTGAGTAAAACAGAGGTTTACTATCCACATAAACTTCGATTTTAACTTTTTGTGAGATTTAAAGGCAATTTTCCATCTCTGTTCTTTTCCAAGTTTTTGGGAAGGAATCAAAAACAGACGACTTTTGAAATCATTTCTTTATTCAAAGTTTTTCCAAGTCTGAACTTTTCTTTGTCCAGATTTTCTGGGTTCTTGTTAATTGTCCAAGTCTTCCAAATCTAAACTTTCTGGGAAGAAATCAAAACAGACGACTTTTGTTTTTGATTATTTCTTTATTTAAAAGTTTGAAACACTATAACATTTTAACAATCGTTAAATCATTCTAACATTTTTACAAATACATAAGTCATTCAAAGTTTTAATAATCGTTAAAAAACACTATTAACATTTTTAACAGTTGTTAAAAACTTCTAACATTTTTACAAGACAATTTCTTTATTCGAACTTTTCTCTTTGTTCAAAGCTGAGCTTTTCTTTTGGGAAGGAATCAAAACAAATGATCTTTTAAATTCGTTTGTTTATTCAAACTTTTCCAAAGTCTGAACTTTTTGGATACATTTTCTGCAAGACAGTTTTAACAATGTTATTGTTAAAGTTTTTACAATATAGTTTTAACACAAAACAATTCTTACAAGGCGAATTCGCAGATGGCTTGATTTTTCCACTTGTCTTCATGTTCCACAATAACTTTATGTAGTTGTTCATGGTCTAAAAATCAATGGAAATTTGCTATACATTTCGCTATATTCCCATACTCCACTAAATGGAAAAAACATGTTTTAAAGCATATTTTGAAATATCTTATGTTTTTTCTTACAGTTATTTATACCCTCAAAGTTTTATAGCCGTAGGGGACAGTATCAGTATCGTTTACAATCACTCTTTTGGTATAGACAGAGCGAAACGTTTTTGACTGGGGTTCGCTGGTCACTGTTCTATCTTTATGCCTTTTGATTCTACAGTCATACAGAACTTTAATTTCTACGGTGCGATCCAAAGCACATTTTGAATAGGTGTCGAAATTCACCAGCTGATTTGTATTGTGATCCAAAGTAATTCCCTTGACTTTACATCTGCTTTTTTCTTTTCCATCTTTCGTTTTCATCTTATAAGCGTAATTCTTGGGTCCTAAGCCTCTGAAATGAGTGATTCTACAATCAGGCTCTTCATCGGTCCATTTTCCTAGCCTGCTGTTAATAATGGGTGGGTTCCACAATTCGGGATCATGAATGTACATACAACTATCTGTATCGAAATACAGAACTCTATCCTCCAATCTTTCAAGAACGCTGTACAGTTCCAACCTTGCATAAGCTGTTACGTAGGATGCTACAACAACATTGGCTGTCGCATGTGTTTCGACAAAGTCCATCTTTTCTTCATAGTTGACTAAGAGGCATTCGCACTCATTGTCAAAGATTTCCACATGTTTCACCGTATATTTCGGGTCGGTAATCAACTCAAAATATTTAGACGGTTCTCTGATGTATTTCGTCTTGCTCATATTTTCACGTTGTGCTAATTTTCCCCAAAGACAGTTCAGCATAATCTTAGCAAATGATCTTTTGCCAGGGTTTTTTTGAATATGTTTGGGATCAAGACGAATTCCTTCGGCTTCCTCATACTCACGAATGAATTGGGCCTTTTCTGAATCTGTCTGACACCAACCGGGATAGCCACTAGCTTCTTGCTTGATTTTCAAGAAATTGTCCACATAGCCTTTAAAGAATTGGTCCGAAACAGAGTCGAAATGCCAGATTTCATACACTTGTATTAACTGATAGCCACAATCGAGAGCTTTGAACAGTTCGAATGTAACCCAGGTTCCAATCAAGGATCTCTCTTCTTTGTCATGATTACAAACGTTTAAACTTTCTTGTGCACATTTCATACAAAGTGGAAACATCATCTTGTTGTTACAGTGAACTGGAAGAATCGGATGAAATAAATCCATTGGGGGTAGAACTTTACATTTAATGAGTCCTTCATACTGGCGAATATTCTTCATGTCAATACTCTCAGCAGTCAAAATTGTGGGATGACCTACAGGATAGAATTTATGTTTGCAGACGTAAGGATACAGAGAGCAAATGTCAATATACTTGATTTCCTTCTCACTGTTTTCCTCAACATCATAGGCAATTTTTATGGCATTGCATCTACCTCCAGCCAGGCCCTCTCTTGGGTCGATGGGGTCACAGTTCGGGTATAGCCTTTCAATAGTTTTTCTGTATTCTTTATCCTTCTTCATCTTGGCGTCGAATTCGTGCTCCCATATGGTCACGACGTTATATCCCATTCTTTTGAGGGTTTCTAGCCGTTCGATAGTACTGTCGTACAATTCAGCCATTGATTTTCCATTGATGGGGTTGATATATTTTCGATCCTTGAAACATGTCTGACAGCCATGAAATAAATCCCCGAGGAATTCATAGACAGTCTTTGAGTCGTGGTGAAATCCGTCTACACTATATCTTCCTATTCGGTATTCACCACCATTTCTAGCATGTTGAATATGAATCCCTTTTTCTCTAGCAATGCTTTGAACCCACCGTATTGCTTTCATAGAAAAACGACGTCTGATTGGGTCTTTGCATGATATGATGGCTATCTGATCTTTTGGTAAATAATCTTTTCGCCAAATCTTGTTACAGGCTCCAGCGATGGTAAACGATTCTGTGAATGGACAAATACCACTCTGTTCGATGAACAACTTTCTGAATTCACCACAACCTCGTCTTAGGATATCAACATCCGATCGACAGTACAGCTCCATCTCTTTTTGAAAATTGAATTCCTCACCATTTTGAACTTTGTCATTATACCAGACTATGAATTTTGATCGAGCCTCTTCAGACATTGAATTAGGTTTGTAATAAGACATATCCAAGTATGGACCGACGTAATCCCAAAACTCATCTGTATTTGCCCAGTGAGGAAAGTAGCCTTTTTTCATTTCTTGAAGGCCAAAGGTGGTCGGAAATTTTGCCAGCCCAAAGTTCATGAAACTGAAGGAGTCGATCAAACTCACACCGTTCAGTTCTAACTTCAAAATATTATTTCCATTCATGGTTACTTCTGGTTCTTTCATTCCTACATTGATAATATGATTGAGAATAAATTGACCATCATAGCCTTTGAGATTATGGGCAATAGCTATGACCCCTTTATGATGTTTTGTAAAGAGCCAGCTGCAAAATTGACTCAAAGTTTCTTTTCCTTGAAAAATAACTTCTCTTCCTTCTTCGAATTCACTGCATGTGGAACAATGAAAATCAAGTGGTTTATCGATACATTTAGCACAGGCTCGGTGTGCAATACAGTAATTCGGTATATGTACCCCTGTATCTTGCTGACATTCGAAATCAAAGAAAATGAATAAAGGTTTTTTGACGACCGAAGAACTCGTCTCATCATCGCTGTCGTGCTTCATCTTACTCTGGTAAGGCTGAATAAAACAGCGATGAGAATAGTCAACGATTTTCTTGCAAAGGTGGCACTTTTTCTTTCCCTTACAACGATGATTTTTCTTTCTATCAAAAATCTGGCCTCCACATTTTGAACAAAGTTTCACTAATTCACAAATGGTTTTCTTCTCTTTACCTTGAAGTGTTTTGTGATTTTTCAAGCATGCTGCACTGAAAAATCGTCGATGACACTTGTCGCAGACATACTCTTTTGATTCCGATGGACATTTTTCAGTACGGAAGCAACCTTTACAGGTCTTTGGGCAATCATTATGGTCTTCCCGGTTCTTGTAACGTATGTCACAAAACTCACAATAATAACCACAATCAAGAAATCCTGTGATGGATTTGATGTAATCATAATGCTTTTGATGAAAGTACAAATGTATGATTTTACTATCGTCTTTTACTTTTGGATGTTCAAATACTTTTTCCAATTTCGATAACTGTTGATGAACTTTAATAACATAGTCTTTTTCATACAGGAACTCTTGAATTTTTTTGTATTCTTCAAGACCTACAGGTTGTGTCGATGAAAGTCCAACTTCATTCATTAATTTCTCGGCTTCCGTCTTTTGAAGGGGTCTGTTTGATCTTTTGATGAGATCCCATCTTCGGTTCCATGCTTGGGTGTTTTCACGTTCATGGTAACAAATCCCCACAACAACCGCTCTTGCAAAACATAGATGGTCACTATTGTTAATTTCAATAAGCGACTGTTTCTTTTTTGCAAAAACCTTTGAATCCAATAGGTCTGTGGCTCTAAGATTTTTTCCACTTCCACTTGGAGGTATCGTGTGTGTGATATCGAAGGTCATGCGGCCATCGTTCAAGACGAATTCTTCATTCGATTGTAGAACTTTTTCAATTTCGTCCAACATCGTATGACCCTCCAACTCCCCCACATATAGAAAGGGAATATGAATCCCCATATCCAATGAAGGGTGGTTGACACTGATTCTAATCATATCCCTCGATTCAGCCTTTAACTTTTGAACGATTTGTTGGATAACATCGTCGAATAAACCGGTCAACTGTTGGGGCTGTAGCTCATCGAATTTCTTAAAAGACGCCTCCAGTAGATGGGATTCTGTTTTGAATTTTCTTGACTTCTTTTTCCCCACTTCTGTTAAGTCGTATAGGCTTCTCATATCCAAAGATTTTTTGTCTGAAGAAGATTTTCTGTCTTCTTCTTTCAAAGATTTCTCATCGTCGTTGGTACAATCCATATTCAATTGTACAGAGTTATCCTTCGTTGAGGTTGACGGTGGCCGTTTCTCATCGCTTTCTTCTTTCAAAGTTTTTTCATTTTCATTGGTTAGTCCTGAAAAGGACTGTTTCTCTTCTTTCAAAGATTTCTCATCGTATCTTTCACCGTCACTTTCTTCTTCTTTTAACGGTAAACGTTTTCTCTTTTTGGGTGGAAATTTCTCATCGTCGCTTTCATCATTGGTGCTGCTACTATCTGGATAGACTAGGATTCTTTTTCTTTTCTTGGCCGGTTGCAATTTTTTTCTCTTCTTCGACATGGTCTGACTTGCCTCACCGTCACTTGTGCTGTCCGAATATGGGACTAGCCTTTTAGACCCACGTGAGCTGATCGACATGGTTTTATCTCTATCTGTAAGCATATCCACTTCCATGATTGATGACAAGGCAAACAATGACCCAGAACTCAAGAAATCCTGGCTTTTATATTTTTTCAGACCGAATGGGCATAAAAAGATGTTACAATTGACATTTCCATCATTCTTCGGAAAGAGTTCAAACAGAGCAGTCGATAGACAAAATGAGCGCGTTCGACCTACAAAACACAACACCCTCTGAAACGAGAATGTATCTGTATGTTAACCCATACACGCACGATTATGCGATCACCAATGTTCCGCCAAAGTATTATGGTGGTAACTATGTGGGATCATTTCCAACCTACCAACATTTTGATGAAAAAAACGGTTACAGTATTACCAGAGTTTTTCTTAATCATGAGTGCAGACCACCGAAACCAAGAAAGACACCGATATGCGTTTATTTCTCCGTGAATCGAGACACTCATAACGTCATTTTTTCACCATATCCAGAAGACGTTATTGGAATCGGAGATATGTTTCATGTTGGCGCTCTGAAATCATATTATGCCGTCGAGGACCCAGTTAGGAATATAACGATTTTCGACGCGACTTTCAGAGATATAGAGGCCTGTAGAGAACAGATAGAGAAACATACAGGGTATAAAACACCACAAACTCGTCTATTCAGTGAACTTCTTCATATAAATCATCCTGTGAAGGAACCCTCTTCAGAGAAACCTTCTTCAGAAAAGTTATCTGAAGAAAAGAAAATCGACAAGATTTCTTCACCACCTGAAGAAACCCAAAACAACGAACAGAGGCCCCAGAAAGCTTCTTCAGGGTCTGAAGAAAAGAAAATCGACAAGATTTCTTCAACCTCTGGAAAGAACCAAAACAAGGAACAGAGGACACAGAATAAGAAACTTTCTTCAGGAAAGAAAATCAACGATAAAATCAGCGATATTTTCTCGGCGAGTGGAGAGGGAAAAGCCAAGAAAACCTCTTCAGAAAAGAAAATCAACGATAAAATCAACAAGATTTCTTCAGAAAAGAAAGTGCTACCAGTAAAACCTATTCGACGAGAAGGAAAGAAGATCTGTTCAGAGATCGAATTGAGACGTAAATGGAAATCCGATGTTGTGAACAAGAAAATTTTGAAATTCAAAAAATATAGTACAAAAAGCTGTCCAGACCTGAGAAATAACAAGGACGAAAACATTAATGAAAACAATGAAAAGAAACGTAAGAGTGATTGTGAGTCTGACATCCCGAAGAAAAAAAGAAAATTGTGTCTGTAATTTTTAACAGAAAAAGAAAGAACTATTTCAAAGAACGATTTAATTATTTCTTACAAAACATTGTAATAATTATTTCTGTACTTCATTGTTTTAAATAAAAAGTTTTAAATAAAAAAGTTTTAAATAAAAGTTTTAAACATATAGGACTTGACTTTGTTTGACAATTTGAAGAAGTAGCCTTTTCATAGAACTTTCTAGGTAATGGCTAGTCGATTCATAATCTTCTGAAAAGGACAATTTGAAGAAGCAAGAACTGAAAGGTTAGGTCTGAATGACTAGGTCTGAAAAGGACAATTTGAAGAAAGTAAAAACTTTCTTGGTCTGAATGACTAGGTCTGAAAAGACTACAAATTCCTTCAAGCTTCCTTCAAGGTTCCTTCATTTCTTTTCCGAGCGTCCATCAGAGAACCCACAACAGGTTAGTATTAGCAGTATTTGGTATTAGCAGTATAACTTAGTACAAGGTTTACTAAGTACTTTCCAATTAGAAATTCAACATGGGAGAAAAAGACTCACCATGGAGAACCGCGCTCGGACAGCTTCATTCTGGAAATGAAATGGGGTATAGAGAAATCGGCCGGCTTTTATAGCCTAGCAGGGATTGGCAGAGGATTGACCTACTTTGATACAGAATTAACAGAATTAAGAGCGCGACCATGGGCGAAAGCATGCAAGTAGAATAGTATATTATACCCTATCCATATGAATGCAGAAAAAATGTAACGAGATCTACGATTGGCTAATGTTAATTCCATTAAAAGAGCGCGAACGTGAGCGGAAGCATGTAGGTAGAGCATCACGTTCATATAGAATATGATATTCTATCTATAATATCTATTAGAGAGAAAAAGACTAAGCCTATGATACTCTATCTACAATAACTATGTGAATGCAGAAAGATGTAACGAAACTAACGATTGGATAACGTTAATTCCCCTAAAAGAGCGCGAACGTGAGCGGAATCATATAGATAGAGCATCACATTCACACTTTAGAGAAAAAGACTACGTCTATGATATTCTATCTATAATATCTATTATAGAAAAAGACTAAGTCTATGATCTACAATAACTAGTCGAAGATAGAGAAAAAAGACCAAATCCAACGTCTATAGAGAAAGAACACCTCTCCAAAAACTAAGTCCTACAGTAATAGAGAAACACTAGTTTTCAAAAGACTAAGTCCAACGCTAGTAGAGAAATAAACAACAGTTCTCAGCCGAACAAAGACGGAAAAAAAGACTAAGTCCATCAGTCTGAGACCTTGGGACAGCCACAGCATGGGGACAACCTTGTCAATATGCGTAGAGAGGTGACTCCTCTTCACTCCTCTTTGCCTCCTCTTCACTCCTCCTTAACTCCTCTTCACTCCTCTTTGCCTCCTCTTCACTCCTCTTTAACTCCTCTTTGCCTCCTCTTTAACTCCTCCTCACTCCTCCTTACCTCCTCTTTCGACATATAGCGCCATATCGTTGAGAAAAAAGACCTTTAAAACTAGGGTCGAATAAGTCTAGACGGAATGGTTTCCGAGAAATGGTGGGAAAAACCCACTAAACATACCTTCGTTACATTCCGTTACATTCCGTTACATTTCGGAAAAATGACGTCATGTTTGATTTCTGGGGAAGCCTCGTAGAGCACAAAGGGAGATAAATCTTGTCTGACTAATTCAGTCATATTACAGTATATAGTCTATATCGTGAAGAAAGACTAAGTCCAATACGGTGATAGAGAGTTGGCTAAGTCCTAAAGACGGTGCCACATCCAATTTACCCGAGATAGATTGCCCTGGGGCAGTCTATTTCGGGACAAAGGAGCCTAGGGTCAAAAGGTCAAATCCAAGATGGCGGCACCCACTGGTCAAATCCAAGATAGCGGCGCCCATTGGTCAAATCCAAGATGGCGGCGCCCACTGGTCAAATCCAAGATGGCGGACATCCACTTCCGGTTTTGTCCCTAGGCTGCCCTCCCGAGATCCAATTTTTGGAGGGGGGGCAGAAAAAGCGCACATCTACTTCCGGTTTGAAGTTTTGACCGGTCTTTTGCACATTTTGTCCGAGGTTTGCCCTCCCGTGGCGGTCTAACCTCGGACAAATTGGCTCCAGGGAGGTCAGACCTCGGACAAAATCGATTTTTGTCCGAGGTCTGACCTCCTATACTACTGACGCACCCAAATCGAAAAAAAAAAGCTCAATCAGATTACTGCATGCAACCAACTTGCAGCAGACGACTTTTTAAATCATCTTTGCATGTATGAATATGAATCTGAGCCATGCTCTGGTAAAAGGGGTTTTTAATGCGTCTCCGTGATACGGTATTCAAAGCAAGCCATCATAATAATTAAGCATCCATTTTCTCTGACAACCACCAGAATTATTGTGTACAGTGGTCCTTGGACATGTAGAAAATTGACCAAAAGCAAAAAGTTTCGACACGGGTCAGCCTGCGCGGATTGCGCAGGCTGACCTGGGTCGATACTTTTTGCAGATGCATTAAACCCCCTTTTCAGAGCATGGCTCAAATATGACTTAAGCTGCTGCTCGAAATTATGGGCGAGGTCGTAGAAACAAATCGCAATGAAGTTTTAAATATCTATTTCCATATAGTAAAAAAAAAGAGGCTAGCCTGGCTCTAAGTGTTTAATACACCAATCTTATGTAAAAAAAAAAAATGTTGCTTACCTGAACCAAGTTTCATATTGGATATTTGCAGATAGTCTACACACAAGCAATATAATACAATAATGGTTCATCAGTAAATAATGGCCACCGGCCCACAATACAGCAAGAAACACATACACATAACCATAAACATACTAAGCGGAAAAAGAAACCCATGGTAAACATTTTATACGCTAAAATGAAGGTTTTGAATTATTTGATTTGACATTTTTTCTATAAATGGCCAAAAGTCGCTTACACTATGACTAGCATCTGTAGAGCATTATCTTCCGCTAGGTGGCGTTTTTCAAATACATGCCTATTTGATATGGGCATTCTGGCTACAAAACCGGAAGTCCTTTTCAAGACGGCAATCTCACAAACACCTACCTTATACGTTTCATCCTGCTATGATTAGCTAGCATATAACCTATGCACCACCCATTTATAAACATGGCCCCTAGAAGTTTGGGAAAAAAATAACCCGGTCGGTATAAGTCCAGTAAGGTGGGGACGTTATTTTTTTGCTGTCAATCTGTGGCACAAATTCCGGTTTTCCCCATGTCTATATTTAGAAACTGTCTACAGAGGTTTTCAGTAAACGATGGTATTTTATAAAATTATTTTCCCCGCTTGAAGTCATTATATTTTTAAGAAATTTTTACCGAAAAATTGGCTTAATATTTTTACATTAGAATATTTACCATACATTTCTATAATAAGCATGACATAAGAGAAATTCTTACAGTCACACAGCTTTGTTGCTGTGATTAATTTTTTTTAGAAAAAGAAAGAAACGTTTTCACGCAAAATATTGACACACAAAATGTTTGTTTTTCTAACCGAATAGATAAAGATCAGACCACACAAAATGTGCAATCTGGTCCTAGATATACACTGTCAAGAGGAACTTTAACCCTTAAAGCCCCTTTCACGACTATAGTTGCCTTTGCGGCCATTGTAGATCAAGATCAGGCTGCACAAAACGTGCAGCCTGATCTTTGATCTACACTGTCCGCTTTGCTGAAATACTGTAGACCAAAGCAACCACGAAACTGCAATTTTTTGGGCCGTATTTCTAGGTTAAAATGCCTGATAGGTTTATTCGGCCCTCTTAGGGTTAATATAGAAATTATTGGGCTTTCGTAGTGACAGAATGGAGAAATACATGTAGTTGAAGATAAGGAAAATGTCTATTTTGAATGATATAGACAACATTATGGGAAAAGAAGCTGTTGCTTGTAACAAGGATTTGCTTCTTTCCCAACAATGGTCTGGAAATCTGTGTACTGCGGGGCATAAACAGTCATTATAAATTTTGTAGAGACGGGTAAACAATTTACTTTTGCTGCAGAACGTGAGTTTATGCATGTCATTATAAAGTGTGATCAGTCAGCGTGTAAATAATATTTATAATTCCAAAAGTTTTCTCACATTTTTTTCTGTATCTCCTGAAAAAAAAAAGATTTAACTATTTACCAAACGACAAAATTTTAGAGTGGTCCAAATTGAAATAATTCGCAGATGGCATATTAAATTTAGCTGAAATGATGGTAATTGTCTGTGAAGGTGTAGAAAACATTGAGGGAAAAGGAGAAAATGCTGGTTACCAGCATTTTCTCCTTTTCGCACAAGGTTTTCAAAAGCCTATTTCTTCAGGGTTGTTAAAACTCGGGATTGTGTGGTAAAGAGTTAAACGAAGTGCGTGAGCATAGCGTGAATAAAAATCCGACGGAGCTTGATAGCAATTTTGGCAACGTGCAGGTCTTGAAATCGAGGGGTCACTGGATCAAATCCAAGCTCGGTTATTCTTTTTTCAAAGGATTGAAGGTATTTTTTTCGCTTTATCAGCCACGTCCATTGATATGTGAGGGCTGTGGCCATCCCTCATCATACCTTACAATTGATGAACATATATTTGTATCTCCAAACATACATAGAAACGAACAAAATCTTTATAACTTCATATAGAGGGTTTAGACGTATATATGTGGCAATGAAGCTGGTTTTTTTTTTTTTTTGGGGGGGGGGGGGGGAATTGGAAGAGAAAGAGAAGAAACAAAAAACATAAAATTAACCCTTTCCCAAACGACAAATTTTGGACTGGTCCAAACTAAATGAGTCTGCAAACGACAATTTTAAATTTTATGAAAATGGCAGAAAGTTCTCAAAAAAGGGTAGAAAACACTGTGGGAAAAGGAGAAATTGCTCGTTACGAGCAATTTCTACTTTTCCCACAGTGTTTTCAAAAGACTTGTACTGCAGACACGTGAAAACCAGGGCTTGTTTGGGAAAGGGTTAAACAACAACAACAACAAAAAACCCCACATATTTAGGCACTGGATTTCTTTCCAGAAATATATACCAACATCTTTTTGGGGC
The DNA here is from genome assembly GCA_945859785.2 of Tridacna gigas. Classification (NCBI taxonomy): domain Eukaryota; kingdom Metazoa; phylum Mollusca; class Bivalvia; order Cardiida; family Cardiidae; genus Tridacna; species Tridacna gigas. Next base: position 77,348,206 of record OX244030.2, on the reverse strand, counting down.
TTTTGCAGTACACACTGGTATTCTACAGTTGAGGATAGCCTGGTTCATTCCTCTCTCATCGCTGAACATTGTTCCTACAGTGTCTCACGATGTGCTGAAAGCAGCCAGTGGCTTAGAAAGAATGTTGTGCATATTGCTCGTAAAAAGAAACACTAGGAAAGCATGGATAGGTGCACCAGCCGCCGCTGTATAACTGGAGTGATGTTGAAAACAGCGTTAAACATGAAATATAGAACATAACAGAGCTGCAGAACTTTTAATTCAAAATGACTTGGCATTGAATATAAATATCGGACAGTCTGTTCTTTGATCACACTTTCCAATATTTTTGTTGGATATATAAGGCCTACGCTTAGATCTAAACCAAGAACTTGCGATATTCCGTCATCTTTTCAGCCCTGAAGAAGTCTCTTGTGCATGTTTACCGTTGCTAAATCTTAACAACTCGACAAAATTTTTGACTTGTCAAAATCCATTGAAGCGTTTGCGAACGAAAAATTAAATGTGGTTGAGATTTTGGGATTTGCTTTTGATTTGTCAGAAAACATTGTGGGAAAAAGAGAAAATGCTGGTTACCAACATTTTCTCCTTTTCCTACAATGATTTCAGAAGCCTCCATTCCCAAGGTCGTTAAACCTCAGAATTGCTTGGTTAAGGGTGAAATACGGGTGTTTGCAGATAGCTTTTCCCCAAGGCTTTGAGGTTTGTGGGCGGGACAGTCACACGGGACAACAACTTGTTTCCCATATGTTGGCGTCAATAGTTCCTGCTGATTTAGCCGGTGGGCAAAATCAAAGCACTAAAGGTAATACACATAAGCACAATACTTCACGCACTACAGGAACCCGATGTTTAACCCTTTCCCAAACGACAAATTTTGGACTGCGCCAAATTGAAAGAGTTTGCAGACGACAATTTTAAATTTGATGAAAATGGCAGAAAGTTCTCAAAATGGGTAGAAAACACTGTGGGAAAAGGAGAAATTGCTCGTTACGAGCAATTTCTCCTTTTCCCACAGTGTTTTCAAAAGACTTGTACTGCAGACACGTGAAAACCAGGGCTTGTTTGGGAAAGGGTTAACCCGTATCCTGCTAAATAGGTGAAATGAAACTTTCAAGCCGATAGTAAAAACCAAGATTTTGCTATTTTAAAGGTATTTTTGGGGAAAGATATCTCCTTGTCGGACAGTGTAGATCAAAGATCAGACTGCACGTTCAGTGCAGTCTGATCTTGATCTATTCTGTCCGCAAAAGGTCCTTGAGTCGCGCTTAGCAGCCTAAGGGTTAACATTTCACCTCTTTCTCAAAAAATTTTGACATGATTTCATGAGTTTATACTGTGTTCATTTCAGATTATTTTGACAAAGCCTACTACTCACCAGGACAAGTGGCAAAAATGGACATACTTGAAGCAAAAGAGAAATACTTTTATGAAGTATTTGTAAACCAACCCCGGGAAAGTCCGTTCAAGCAATTGCATGGTTTTCTAAGAATTCTTTCAAAAGCTGTTTAACTTTTTATCAGATGACAAAATTTTGGGCCGGACCAAATTGAAAGTATTTGCAGACGACAAAATAAATGTAGTTCAAATAATGATCTCTGTCTTTGATTGGATAGAAAACATTCACGGTGGGAAAAGGAGAAGATGCTGGTAACCCCAGCATTTCTCCTTTTCCCACAATTTTTTCCAAACACCTTCTTCTTCAGGTCGTTTAAAATGGGGATCGTATGGTGGAGAGTTAAGTGACTTTATTGCTGATAAAAGCAGTTGTGCCATAGTGCTTCTTTATCTTGCCATGAAATGGATTTTTTTTTTCCGTGAGACAAAAGCGTCCCTAGGTCGAAACATTGAAATAAGCCCTATTAGGAGTGGCTCGGGGTCCTATTTCAAAAGGGGTAAAAACAACAGAGACAGTGAAATTCCACCCTAACTCTTTTTGTAACTTTGAAAATATTTGATACATGTACTTGTATATCGACGGACATTTAGTTTTGAAGAACCGCTAAATTTTCATTTCATGATACACGTATATTTCTATTGGAAGAGAAAATATACAGATTCCTAATTGACTGGTAAAATCAATGACTTCGATCACTTTATTCTTGTTGTCGTAGAAATGTTCTCACCATGACGTTTGAAAGTTAAACAATCGCCGCTGTTTGTTGGATTGCGACTGAAAAACAAATAAAAGTGCGGAAGTAAACGCACCGTCATTTGCTCAGACAACCGCACACTTTCAATCACCATTATGCGTTGCATGATTTTAGTTGGTGCTGATAGGCCTGCCTTCATTGTAGAGATCGGATGAAACAAATACATGTACATGTACATCTGTAATGAAAATTTACAAAGTTCATTTTACCCACCAATTAAAACAATTTTATCCATGACATCACTGACACGGATGTCAATATGGACCACAATGCCAGCTGGCCCAGTTCTGCGTCGGCAAGACCTACCAACACTAGTATGGGAAAGTTATGTGTGGTTTTTTTTTTTGACAGTATAGAAAATATTCTGGGATAAGGAATCAGTCAACATTAAGACATGGACAGAAATACACGTAGAAAACACGAGGGATTCCGGGTTGTTTGTATTTTTATTGTAAAATGTCCTGTTCCATTAGTAACGATATAGCCGTCATTGCACAACAAGGGACAAGTACATTTCTAACACATAAATTATTTATGTTAGTTAACTCCAACGTCCGTAGTACTCTATAGTCCCCGACTATGCTTATGAAGGTGATGGGTTCGAGTCCCAACAGGGGTTTTTTTTTTTTTCAGAATTTTTTTTTTTTGTCTTTTTCCCAACAATTTCTTATCCCACCTGCATCCATTTTTTTTGGAGGGGTCAATATCTGGTTTAATGCCCCTCTAATGCCAATGCCAAGTCATCTTTTCGTGTCCTTTCATGTACATCCTTTCGTTTTTAAATTTCATGGAAATTTAAATATCCAATTAACTGTTAGGTGAGGGTCTTTGGCCATTGTTCCCATACAATCTCATGTTCCAATGCCCAAGCTTTTGTTTCTTTACAGGCAAAAAGATAAGCTAGTAAATTGCTAATGGTATCTTTCAGAGCAAGTGTTCTTCCTTGGTTAACAAGTAAACACGCAACTATTGGTGAAGGGCAAGTTTCGAAATATTTTCTACTCAAATTGTTACAGAAATAGCTTGTCAAGAGATTGATGATTTATGTAAATTGTACCGGAAATGCTCTGCAGGCCAATGCAACATATGCTATGGACATGGAACTCAAATACCATAGCGGTACCAAACATGAATTTTGAACCCAAAGTTCTTCACATAGATACGAGTCATCCTCTGGTAAAAGGAGGTTTAATGCATCTCCGTAATGGACTGTACCGAGCAAGACATCAAATAATTAAAAGATACATTTAGTCCATTTTGTCTAACTCCGACTGAACCATGAGATAAACTGGTCCTTTGAAATGCAGAAAATTGACCAACAGCAAAAAGATTCGACTCAGGTCAGCCTGCGCGGACTGCGCAGGCTGACCTGGTCGATACTTTTTGCAGATGCATTAAGCCCCCATTTCACAGTGCATGGCTGATATGTAATTTGGCCGCTGTGATTGTTTGCACGGAATTAAGTGTTAAACGATCCGGCATATCTTTTATTCCCATTCCCCGAAAACTTTGATCTCTTTTCTGAGCGACGGGATGTCTTGGAGAAAAAGTGCCTATCGCGTCATTATCAAAGGTTTGCGTTTTTTAAACGATTCCCGGACTTTGATCCCAAATAGTGCGTTAATTACCGTCCGCGGTCTTCGTGTCTCGGCAGAAATTACTTCCCGAATATTTGGATTGGCTCCGCATTATTCGTGAATTTTACTTGTATTTTCTATTTCAACAACGATAGCAATTCATTAACAGCACTGTGCCATTTTGGATTGGTGAGATAAATTGGCTCTCAACGTGCATTAAGTAAATCTACCGAGTAAAAAAATGCGTGATTGTTCTAGTACTGAAAAGAAACAGCAAGGTGGCATGCTTTTAATTCTGCATCATGTCTTCAATCGAAGTTTCTGCTTCATGGAAATAATGATGTACCTCTGAGGAAAGGAAGGGGGTATACATAGCAAGGGGCGTGACCAGGGGTTCAGAATCATTAAGCACTCTGAACTGAGAGTGCAATGTCACCCTTAGGCTGCCAAGAGCGACGCAGAGTGCTTTTGCGGATAGTGTAAATCAAGATCAGACCGCACAGAACGCGCAGTCTGATCTTGATCTACACTGCCCGATACAGTGAGATATTCCATCCAAAAGAAATAGGACGAAATCACAATATTTTGGCTTTTTGCCATAAGTTGGATTTTTAAAATTTTTTTGTAATCAGTTTTAGGCTTAATTATGAAGTTTAAGTTGCTCTATAAAGTGATAAAAATAATGTCTCGCTTATTTTCATTTTTCCTACAGTACGCATTTGCATACAGTACGTTATGGCCGCTACGATTTTGCATAGATTATCGCTTTCTTCAAAAGCCTACACCACGAAACAAATACAATAAAAACGCAAAACATGTACATGTTTTACTCCGATTTTCGGTGTAGCTGAATGTGCTGGCTTTTGATCTAATTTTTGGTACTGATAACAAATGAATAAATAGAAATTTGTGATTGGTAAAAAATGTAGGCATGTTTATTCTAAGGGCACCTGCCTGTTTGCTGGCAAATTACGCCGTCTGTCTTTTTTAAATGATTACTTGTTTGTCAGTGATTCCGTATTTCAGGTTGGTGCATTTCGCAATTTTCGGGAATTATAAGGAAGAAAAATTCTAAGAAAGATAGTACCTGTGCTAAAAGGTCATTACACAAGAGTACTCTTGAAAGGATAGAATAAAAGGTGACAGTACAAAATGTTTTATAGATTTGATCTTCCAGTTAAGTTTTTGGAAACCAGACGGATATACGATGGGCCAATGAACAGTCCCAAAGGTGACATCCGCTCCCGGGAATCGAATTTGGAACATCATGGTTGCGAGGCTGACGCTCTACTTCACGACAACGGACACCACAAACACGAGACTTCACATGTTTACAGCATGTTATAAGGTGTCAATCCTGGTGATGGAACCTTCAATTAACAACAGAAAACGGTTTAATTCTTTACCAGACGACAAGAATGTAGGCTTGTTCAAATTGAAAGTATTTGCAGACGACAATGTAACTGTGACTCAAATCATCGGATGAAACTTTTTCTTTGATACGGTAGAAAACATTACGGAAAAAGCAGAAAATGCTGGTTACCAGCATTTTCTTCTTTTCCCACATTGTTTTCAAAAGGCTTCTTCTCAAAGGATTGTGTGGTAAATGGGTTGAACATATATGACCAGAACTATCTCAACTCAAAGAGACAGTCAATGCTCGAGGGATAGTTTGACGAAAAAAAAAATATAGGGAGTGTTCGTCAACCACCTGTGAATGTATGTCATGAACAGCAATTGTAGGCCTACTCATATTTTTCGGATATGGTGTTCATTTATTCTGATTCCACTTTATGACTCTGTCTGTTTACCGTAAGAATGTGTAATTAACTCCTTGATAAAGATTCTATTAGTATCAGACGAGTCTTGGTTTTATTATCCCAAAACGTTACAAAAATTCATCTTATTTTTTTTATATTCATGCTTTCTGGAAAATGACGTCGCATCATTTTCCCCGTTTCACTGAATTGTACTGGTACGCAGCTCTGAGTATATTCATTATCTAAAAAAGAAACACGTGTAAAAAAATGGATGACGTAAAAAACTTGAATATAAATATTTACACTCCGTTTTTTGGTTCAACATGATGAGATGAAATTACACTGAGTAACCACGCCAGGAAGTGCTCGAAATTAGGCCCGCAGAATAAACGTGTGTACATTTTTCACCAATCGCGAATCGCTATTTATTCATTCGAATGTACCGGTGCCAAGAAGTAGGTTGAAAGCCAGCGCATTCAGCTACGCCGAAAAAAAAAAAAGTTGAAACCAGCTGAGCCTATTATTTCCCTATGCCTAAATAGATGGACCAAAAGCCTTGTACACGAAGATTTCGAGATGATAGTAAAATCCAAAATATTGTGATTTCTTGTGACCTTTAAAGCGTCCTCCATGATTATAGTTGCCTTTGCGGCCAGTGTATATCAAGATCAGACTGCACAAAACGTGCAGTCTGATCTTTGCTCTACACTATCCGCATTGCTGAGACATTCTGAACTTTAGCAACCTTTATATTGCTCCTATTATGCTCTTTTTTTTTCCTAGGATGGAAATGTCTGTTTGGTTTATCCGGCGCTCTAAAGTTAATGTTCTTTTCGCCGGAAAAACATCACCGTATCGGACAGTGTCGACCAAGATCAGGCTGCATGCACATTGAGTAGAGCTTAGCTGCCTCGCTGGTTTCAAGTATACATAAAATCGTAGAACAGAGATACGAGAAAGCAAAATGACGAGCAGTTTTGTTCAGTTATCAGATTTATCAGATTGCAGAAGCCCATATCGATAAGGAGAAAGAGAAAGAAAAATAAAACTTTTGGTCAAGGCTAATGGTTTATACGTTTTGATAACGAAACCTTTCGTTTTACGAGAAAGACGTCTTTTGAAAACATGGCGGAAAAGGGAAAATAATTAGGCTGATAATTAGCCTATAGCCATTTAGCCTTTAACCACACAATCCCGGATTTTAACGTCCCTGGGGAAAAAACCTTTTGAAAACATTGTGGGAAAAGGAGAAAATGCTGGTAACCAGCATTTTCTCCTTTTCCCACAATGTTTCCTACCCCATCAAATACAAATTCTACAATTTGAGCCACATATAAATTGTCGTCTGCAAATGCTGTCAATTTGGACAAAGCTACAATGGTAAAGTTAACCACGATGTTTTTTGCCTTTTCAAAGTCAGATTCCATCATTTGAGCCCCTTTTGATTTGTCGGCTGCACCAAAATGCTTCTAACACAGGCAAGTTTATAATTGTGTCGTTTGGTAGTGAGTTAACCCTTTACCAGACGACAAAATTTTAACCTTCTCCAAATTGAAAGCATTTGCAGACGACAATTTCAATTTGGCTAAAATGGTGCAAATTTTCTTTGATAGGGTAGAAAACATTGTGGGAAAAGGAGAAAATGCTGGTTACCAGCATTTTCTCATTTTCCCACAATGTTTTCAAAAGGCTTCTTCCCAGGGGCGTCAAAAGGCGTCATTGTGCGGTAGAGGTTAATGAGAGAAGATACAAGAAGGTACAAGATTCAGAAGTAATCGTAAATGCAAGAAAAAAAAACCACATAAACTAAGCAAACGTGATAACACCAGGTTACTCGTCAAAATTCATTAGACATTTGCAGACAACAAATTAAATGTTAGTCAAAGAGTAGAAAACATAATGGGAAAGGAGAAAATGCTGGTCACCAGCATTTTCTTCTTTTCCCACAATATTTTCAAAAGTCTTCTTCGGGGTCGTTAGAACTCGGGAAAGCTGTTTGGTAAAGAAATAATATAGTGTTTGTTGTTGTTTTTTTCTCGGGGGAATCAGGTACATTTCATCCAATGAAATGACAACAATGCAGCAGCACTATTTTTTGTATCTCACAAATACAGCTGGATGAGGCGGCATGGACGAGGGGAGAGAAAGTAAATTACACGACGAATTCTGCGCAGGAATATTTGATAATGTCAGACTTATCATAAAAATTCCTGAACCACGGGGAAGAATTAATTCATGATTTATTACAATAAAGATGAAATCGGAGTCAGACTGTGTTTTTTTTTTTTCCAGTGAGAGGAACAGTGTAGGTTGTAGGAGTGCTAGGGGAGTGACTGTGAATATGCAGACTTCAGTTTCGAAAAGAGTTTGTTTTGCTGATATTTATTGGCTTCGACTTGAGCCTTTTAAATTACTTACTGCATTTTGGACGTATCGTTTCCTTGGAGATGATTCTTTTTGAATATGAGACATGCTCTGGCAAATGGGGGTTTAATGGATCTCTGTGATGCATTATACCAAGCAAGCCATCACATAATTATGGATCCATACATGAAATCCATTTTGTCTAACAACTAACTGAATTATGAAGCAGAGTGGTCCTTGGATATCCAGAAATTTGACCAAGAGCAAAAAGTTTCGACACAGGTCAGCCTGCGCGGACTGCGCAGGCTGACCTGAGTCGACACTTTTTTGCAAATGCATTAAGCCTCCTTTTCACATATCATGACTCATATACTGTTAGCCTTAAAATGTCAAAGGCACTATACGGTGCAATTTCAGACATTGCAAGATCCATTATCGAATTGGCCTTGTTCTTCAATTTATACAGTGGTTTCACAAATATTCGTCGAACTGAAATTTCGTCGATTTGACAAAATCGGTGCTTTCGTGGGGCTCTAAATTCGTTAATTCACAATTCAAACGACGATTTTTGTATTACAAAAAATGTTTGATTACCAGTTTTCTTAATTTCTGCTGTTTCTGTATGAGTCATGGATAAAACTAAGATCGAACTTTTGTTGTGAACTTGCCCTACTCACGAAATCGACACAACGAAAACAACAACAACAAATTACCCGACGAATATTTCTGATTTTTTTATCTACATTGTCCGAAAAATTTATGGGATACTCTGATCTTTACAGTTACGAATTTTAGGGTTTATCTGATTTAAAAAATGATGATAATTTGTATTTTTTACTTGACACACTGAGAAAAAGTAGCCTAGTCAGGCTGACTCAAAGCTTTATCAAGGACAGTGTAGAGCAAGATCAGTTTAATTTAAACATACATGTATATATTTTATTGCCACCTTCATACAAATCGTTCCACATACGTACATTACAGGAAAAGAGATACAAATCAGGCAAAAGGGTCTGACCACAAGTTCTCGCAACTTCAATTCGGCCATTCACTTTGAATAATCTACAAACTTTGAGAATCTTCTATGATTCTATGCAAAGAACAAGAAATCTGATTTTAGAGATATACCTTCCTTTGATTTTTTTCCCTGCAATGTTGATCAAATATATTTAGAAGCATACAGGTTTCAGTGAATGCTATTTTCAGTCGTCGAAAGAGGTCGGGTTTATGTATTTGGTGCAACAAGACTTAATATTTGTCCGCTGTAATGTTCGTAAAAGGTAATATGTAGGCCTTGGGTGTGATCAGAACCGTAATTCAGTACCAAGTATCCTTGGTAACAAGTGGTATCAGCTGTGAGCAGCTACCGAATGTTTCTCCACACCCATTTAATTGACACGGACTCCGCCCACAAGGTAAAAACTAAACAAAAGTAACACAAAAAACAGCAACTCTTTACCAAGCAACAAAAATTTAGACTCGTCAAAATTGAAAGCTGTTGCAGACGACAAATTAACTGCAGATTTAATAATGAAATTTATGCCTGAAGAGGTAGAAAACATAGCGGGAAAGGGAGAAAATGCTGGTAACCAGCATTTTCTTCCTTTCCCGCTATGTTATCTAAAGCCGTCCACCTCAATATCATTAAAACTAGGGATTGTGTGCTAAAGGTTTAATACACACTATAACATTAAAGAAACAAAAGAAAGCAATATCTAGGGCCAATAATGTCGTCACGTGTAATTTCACAGATTGTCGCCTCTTATCGGTGCTTTAAATCTTTTCGAGTTGATGAAACACAAAGCGGAAAGAACGTGTGGGGGGATACTTTTCGGTAATTTTTGTGCTGTAATTTTGTTATATGGCAGGCTGCGCGAGGGTATTTTTGTATAATTATTTTTTTTTTAAACAAAGATGAAACATTTAGATTGAAATCAACCACTCGCCTGAATATTATTTCTAACAACCCTAGCGTACAACAAAAGCGGTTGAAGCAGAGGAATTAAGGTGACCCCTTTATGGTCAACTCATTTTAATAAAATGTCTTAATTGTTCGTAAAATAAGAATCATTATATATTATGTAATATAGTTATGTATGAAACATGGTATAGAATTTCATTAAATCCTTACCAGACAACAAAATTTTAGACTTGACCAAACTGAGAGCATTTGCAGACGACAAAGTAAACGAGGCTCATATGATTGAATTTGTCTTTGAAAGGGTTGAAAACATTGTGGAAAAAAGGAGAAAAAGCTGGTTACCAGCGTTTTCTCCTTGTCCCACTATGTTTTAAAAAAATTCTCTTTTAGGATCGTCAAAACTCAGGATTGTGTGGTTAAGGGTTAAAAAGGCCGAACCTTTGTATTGATGTGGCGGCGAGTAATGAGGTAGCAAGATGGTTGGATAAAGTGTAAAAAAATTGACAAAAATAAAACTTTGTAGAGCAGAAATGCTGTTTTGTACAAGTGATTCAAACAAGAAAACACTGATACGAATTTTCCTTATTTTTTTCCTAAAAAAAAAAAACCAGCTGCAGGAAACATCAGTGCAGCTGTTAAAATGCATTTATGTATAAATCATACCATACACTCGTATGGAAAATATTAAGTAGATGCCGATCTGTTATTGTGTGATCAGTCCAAGTATTCAGGGGTAACAACCTACGTCATAGCATACGTCATCGGAGACATTTTAAATCTGCCATTTTCGTTTTAAAAGGTAAGTTTTTCAGCTTGTACATTATTGTTATTGAAGATCTGTCCAAACAAAGCAGTGCATATGGTACCTGACAACCTTCTTCGTTAGTATACATTAATATTTTGTTCATTAGTTTCGTTGATTTTGCAATTACCCCCGCACAATTTTCGAAGCGGGTGACACATGTGCGATTTAACAATAGCTGTCGTATACACTTCAATTGTGTTGAAGTGTTTAGAGCTACAACATTGTTTCATGGCATTTTGATTTCACGAATATGACAAATATATTTACCGTCACCAGATGAAGTAGGTATTCTAAGTAAATTTTAGATACATATATTTTTTTAAAGTAATTAATCTGCACTTTGCGCACAAAATGGCGGCTATTCAAAATGTTTCCGACACCTCTGCTATGACGTAGGTTGTCACCCTTGGTATTGGTTGCTGGCAGAAAAATGAATTTTAAAATCAGGCAAAAAGTAAACAAAAGACAGAGTGACTTGGCACTTTTTAACGTAGTTTTGCAATTGATTTCTCTGCCAGCAACGAACACTTGAACTGACCATACAAAAACAGACTGTCATCTTCACAGACAGTTTCATACTTTTAAACCTTTACCGCACGATGCCGCCTTTTGACGCCCCTGGGAAAGAAACCTTTTAAAAACATTGTGGGAAAAGTAGAAAATGCTGGTAACCAGCATTTTCTCCTTTTCCCACAATGTTTTCTATCCTATCAAAGAAAACTTGCACCATTTGAGCCACATAGAAATTCTCGTCTGCAAATGCTTTCAATTTGGACAAGGCTAAAATTTTGTCGTCTGGTAAAGGGTTAAAAGGTACGATTTAAATTTAAATGCATTTTAATACCTGCTTTGTTTACATTTGGCAGCCATTCTTACTTTAATTGCAAAGGACCAAGGCTTGTTCTACTTAAATCCACGTGCTCCATTCAACTCAAGAAAAGCACTTCCTACCAAAAGCTTTTTCAGACATGTCCGATAAGTTTGGCATGATTTCGGCATCAGGTCCAAATTCACCAACCATCTTAAGAACAATCTTGGTCTAATTCAAGATTTAGAAAGTAACACTACGTCTGATTGGCTAAACCATTGGGTTAATTGGCAATCTTATTAATATTATTGGCAAATTCTTGAGAATAAGACCAAGAATGTTCTTAAGAATGGTTGGTGAATACGGACCTGCAGAAATACTGCTGAACTGTCCTTTGTCATAGGTCTACATTTTGTCCCATTGTGTAAGGTTCATAAAGCATGGACAAAAGGGGCGAAAGAAAGTGCCATATCATCAACCTCAGTGCTGGTTTGTACAGAATATCTGACAAAATACGGTCTGGTCAGTTGAATCGTGATCTGCACAGCGTGTGAAAGTGGCAAAACTCTATACTGGACTACAAAATGCGAGACTGATAAAAAAGCAGCGCATTTGCAGCTGAACAGTAAACGTGGCCTAAATGAGGGGGTTTGTCGTTGAAGGGATAGAAAACATTGTTGGAAAAGTAGAAAATTCTGGTTACCATCAATGTTTTCAAAATCGTCTTTTCCAACGGATTGTTTGATAATTATTTTCGTCGCTCACAGCGTGGCTAGAATTCAGTGCGGACTGTTGATATATATTTTTTTATTTTCTGTGAGAAATAGCACGACTTGAGTTTTTGCCATTTCATTTGTTGATATTTAAAAGAAATATCTTAAATATATTTTTTGAGAGAATGTTTTTCCCTGGTGAACATTGTTTCTTAAAAAATATTAACCGGGGACTTCTAGCGAACAGTAAAGATCTGATTACATGTATTGTGATTTTTAAATCGCTTTTCGGCTGAGAAAAACACACACACATTGTCGGACAATGCAGAACTAGGATCAGACTGTGCAGTTTGGTCTTGGTCTTCACTGTCTTGGTCTTCATAATGGGTAACCCCTATCCTGCTAAATAAGTGAAATGAAACTTTAAAACCGATAGTAAGAAACCAAATTTTGCTACTTCAAAGGTATATTTTTTTTTTGCAAAAGTTGTTTTATCGGACAGTGTAGATCCAAGATCAGACTGCACATTCTGTGCAGTCTGATCTTGATCTACACTGTCCGCATAAGGTTCTTGAGTTGCACTCAGCAGCATTATGGGTTAAAATATCATAACCTAAATACGCCATTCATTGCTGACTTTTTTTTTTTATTCGAATCCAATTTCACTGCAATTTAGTGTGCGTCCTAACACACCATTCATTTTTTTGGCATTATTCAATTTTTTTCCGATGAATTTTCGTAAAGCTTGGGTTTCAACCGAAATATCAGGGAATACCAACAACCACATTCTCGCGTTTTCAACTCTGTTCATTTTCATGTAATATGCAAGCATAAATAAACCCAGTAGGTCACTACGGCAGTGAATGATTCTTTTTGATTCATATTTCTTAAGGAAAAAGAAAAGAAACAGTTTAATTGATTCAAAGGTTTTTATATCATGTGAAAGCCTTTCAAGCAGGGAGCATGACAGTAATTTTTTCTTCAGCAATCATTGCGTTTAGAAACAATTACGGCCTTTTTGTCATAATTTGGTTGTAATTTCATGGCGCCCGTTTTGTGCTTGCAACAGTCTCTCACCCGTCAATCTTTATAAGCTGGAATATACAGTGAAAGCTGTGTTCCTGATTTTTTCCTGTTTGTTTTTATTTTTAACTCCCCGTGCGGGTGACAAACCAACACAGCTCGAGTGCTTTGTGGAAGTCAACAAAAAAACAAAGATTGTTTATTCATGAGAAAGAGAGTAGGAAAAACGCAGTGGGCGATTAGATCGAATTTTATTACCATTTTGTGGCTGTTAAACTTATACGATTGGAATAAAAAAGCTCGAAACGACAATCTGGTGTGAGCTGAATCGATGTTTATTTTACAAAGGTATGTTTTATTTATGAATTCCATTCCGGCAAGCGGGTTCGTCAGTTGATGCGTACATGCGTGTTCCTTTCGTAGTCGTGAAAATAGATTTTATTGACAGGCTCGATTGTCTTCACTTGAAAGTAAATTGAAAGATTACTGCGACGTTACTACTTGATAATTAATTGTTAATTGTAAGTTTATTTCAATAAAACAAGGACAATTATTTCAACGCATGCAACTGTTTCTAACCTCGCCTTATGCCTTCCAAAACAGATATCTGTAAAGTACAATTTCTTCTTCTTCTTTGCAGAAATTGACGCTAATCATTGGGTTGCTAGACGTAACTGAGCACTCTTTTGCGGACAATTTAGATCAAGATCAGTCTACACAAAATGTGCAGTCTGATCATTGATCTATAATGCCCGATACGATGAGATTTTTTTCCGGGGAAAAGAAGTAAAATATGTGGGGTGTTACCATCAGCTGGTAATAGATATGCGACATATTTTGCCGGGGTCGTTAAAGTCAGCATCTTGTGGTAAAGGTTTTAAAAAGGCTGAACGTTTGTAATGACATAAAGGTCCAGTAACGGTCAAAAGTAAACAAAGGTATGGTAAAATGCATTTAAATTTAAGCCATACCATTTTAAAGTATGGAAATAATTGTGACGATAACAATCTGTTATCGTATAGTCGGTCCAACTGTAAGTAGGTGACAAAAAAAAAAAAGAAATTTAAAACTAGAACAAAAATTGCAAGGTTACTCTATCTTTTGTTTACTTTTTTCATGTGTTTTTTTTTTTTAAATTCATTTTCCTGCCGCGACTAACACTTCGACCGACCGCACAATAACAGATCGTCATCTTCACAATGATTTCCATGATTTTAAATGGTATGAATTAAATTGAGATGTATTCTAACACGCCCTTTGTTTACTTTTGGCCGCTATTGTGACTTTAAAGGTCAGAACTTATTTTTAAATATAGAATAGTAATTATCAATGACCCATTATCGTGCAAATGTATCATTTAACTCTGTACCAAAACGGCAAATCTTAGAATGGTCCAAATTGAAAGCATTTGCAGACGACAAACTGAAACTAGCTTAAATGACGATTCCTGTCGTTGATAGAAGAGAAAACATTGCGGGAAAAGGAGAAAATGCTGGTTACCAGCATTTTCTCCTTTTCCCACAATGTTTTCAAAAGTCTTCTTCCTCAGGGTCGTTAAAACTCGGAATTGTGTGGTAAAGGGTTAATATCTCTGTGGAAGACATTTTTTTTTCAGATTGTCTTCAAAAAATCGCCCAGAAAAGCTACTTTTGTCGCCCGTGATATTTCAAAGAACCAAATTTATTCAGACTTTCTTGGTCATATTCTGCAGTAGCCCTCTGGTGATATTTCTCCCTATCATGATACGTAGCTTGTTTTGTGGCACAGCGAAAAATATCCCCATCTCAACAATGTACAGTATATTTCATTTCTGTTATCGTATTAAGAAATATGAGAAATGTATAACGTCACCTACAAAACGAACCTTTATTTCAGGGTACCCAGGGTACATGGTACCACATGTAATGTAAGTCCATTGCCTCATATCTGATTGTCGCAGTATAGGTAATAAACGTTAAACTCCTAATTGAATGATTCGGAAATTTTCACACCCATGCAGTTAAAAGAATGCAATTTCAAATGTTATTTTTCCCTACAGAATATTTCGTGACAGTGAAAGGTTTAGAATCCAGCTTTCGGCATCAGCACTGTCCGCATGTCCGCAAAAGTACCTAACAGTAAAGCCACTTGACATTTTACAAGAAATAAGAATGGTTCACAATTTTGACCAGCGGTAAAACGCAAACAATTTAGTGTCCCCGATTGTTTTTTTAAAGACGGTACTTTGTAAAAAAAAAAACGCTTCTTTTTAGCCTTTTCATGGTCACAAGCCACATATGTAGCCTTTACGGACGGCGCAAGGTCTTGAATCTATACTACCCACTCCTTCATTTTCAACTTAATTTTGGTTAGAAAAATCTCTTTTTATTCACAGGTGAACCGTTTCTTTTCTTTTCTTGTTTTACCTTTAACCGTCGAAAAAAAGTAGAGCATTTATTTAATAATATTTAGTTAGCGATGGTAAAACTTAGTCATCTCATTCGCACAACAACCAATACGAACAATTCTAATATTAACTATACACGTACTGCAGAGTAGAGTCTAATATTCTTATTAAAGTGAAAACTTAAGATTTAAGAATTAATCGAATTACGAAACTTTTAAAAAGATGCGATTCTCTGTTTGTATTTACCAATTACATTCTTTTTTTTTTTTTAATTTTCATTTTATGAAAATATTAATTGAAAATATTTATTGAAAATATTTATTGAAAATATGTATTGAACGTACGCTATGTTTTTTGAAATATAACATTTTTTTCTTGTCTGAAAACACAGTTCATTTTCAAATGCTAAGGCTTTTTTGGCCATGGGATGGAATCACGGTGCTAAAAACAGCTCTTTGCGATAGCAAAACCTAAAAAATGGCATCTGAGGGACACTTTATCCACTAATTCATTTTTTAGAATGGCACAAGAATTTTTTTACCCTCCCCCCCCCCCTCCCCCCAAAAAAAAGAGAGAGAGAGAGCAAAAACATAATAACGGACAGTAAAAGTATGCCTTACTTTATCTCTTCTTTCAATCTTGTCAGCTTTGTTTCAATAGAAAAAGAGAATATTTTGGCCATATTTTTCTTTTACCGAATAATTCAATTTTAGGAAATAAAATTAAATTACAAGAAAAACTTTTTTATCGGTTAATCACTTCACTCTTTCACATTTTCGATGTATGAAAAAAATCGTGTTACAAACGAATAAAAGATAAATACCATGTTCATATGACCAACATTTTCTTTCACATGGCTTAGATTACATGAAGTATCTTTTTGTATTTCAAACCAAATTTTCCGACAATGAAAATACATAAAAGAAAATGTATACCGAAATTTCCGTTTAAAACAAGCTCTATATACAATAATTTCATAACGTTTCGACAAGAACTTCCGCTACATTTTTCGCCCTTCACCACACTATCCCGAATTTTAACGAGCTGAAAGAGAAGGCTTTTAAAAACATTGTGGGGAAAGGAGAAAATGCTGGTAACCAGCATTTTCTTCTTTTCCCGCAATGTTTTCTACCCTTCCCAAAACTAAGTTCAATTTTTCAATCACATCTATTTTGTCGTCTGCAAATGCTTTCAATTTGGACCAGTCTAAAATTTTGTCGTGCGGTAAAGAGTTAAAATCTCACATGTGGTATTTGGATTTTGTTTAATATGCTGAGCTAATTGTTTCGTCTTCAAAAAGCCTCACTTTGATTGTGTCGTTATTATATTCCGTTTGAAGCTGTGTTTTGTGTCGCACCGAGTGCAAATTGTTCTCTCTAAACGTCGAGCTTTGGAGGGTCAAACATGAAATAGAATATGTGAGACTGTTAGTTTGTCTGGCCCAGTTCAGTCGGCTATCTGTCTGTAAATTTTTTTCCCTTATTGATAGTATCAGAACTTTCCCATTTCGTCCTTTCTATTTGAATAAGACGGAAACCACGAAAACAAAATTATGTTGATATAAAGAGCATTGCATTCATATATGATTTCATAACGCTCGTATATCTGGAAAAAAATTCTTTTGGAGAAGAAAAAGTAAAGAATTATTAAATAGAATACCGTATAATGAGTTCCAAGTTTCAGAGAAATTCCAGCCCATGCTAGAGTTACAAAACAGACGTAAAAAGATCTGTGCATCCACGAAGAAAGTAAACAATTTACATGTCTCTTTACCAGACAATCCTGTATTTTAATGATCAACAGGAACAATGCCTTTGAAAACATGGTGGGAAAAGAAGAAAATGCTGGTGACCAGTATTTTTCTCTTTGTTCCATCCCACCGTGTTTTCTACCTTCTGAAAAACTGAACTCATTATTTAACGATCAACAGGAAGAATGCCTTTGAAAACATGGTGGGAAAAGAAGAAAATGCTGGTGACCAGTATTTTTCTCTTTGTTCCTTCCCACCGTGTTTTCTACCTTCTGAAAAGCTGAGCTCATTATTTAACCCTTTCCCAAACGACAAATTTAAGACTGGTCCAAATTGAAAGAGTTTGCAGACGACAATTTTAAATTTGATGAAAATGGCAAAAAGTTCTCAAAAAGGGTAGAAAACAATGTGGGAAAAGGAGAAATTGCTCGTTACGAGCAATTTCTCCTTTTCCCACAGTGTTTTCAAAAGACTTGTACTGCAAACACGTGAAAACCAGGGCTTGTTGAAAGGGCTAAGATGCATTTAATTTGTACTAAGTAACTGCTTTCAATTTGGACAAGTCGAAAATTTTGTCGCCTGGTAAAAGGCTAATTCATTAACCTTTAGGCTGCTAAGCGCGACTCACTGTAGATCAAGATCAGACTGTACAGAACGTGCAGTCTATTCTTGGATCAACACTGTCCGATAAGGGGAAATATTTCTCCAGAAAAAATAAGGCTGAAATAGCTTTATTCGAATTTTTACTATGGGCTTGAAAGTTTTAATTTGATTTATTTAGCAGGATAAGGGTTTAGTTGATTGACTGTATGGTGTTTAACGCCGTTTTCAACATTACTTCAGTTATATCGCGACCGCCAGTGCACCTATCCATGCTTTCCTGGAGTTTCTTATACCAGTACTCCGCACAATATTCTTTCCAAGCCACTGGCTGCTTTCCAACAATAATCATCGTCGAAACAATGGTCAGCAGTGAGAGAGGAATGAATCCTGTCGCAATTACTATCTTCAATTCTCGGAAAGAAATTGGCCAAACCGTGGATCGAACCAGCGACCTCCTGTTCTCAAGTCCTGTACGCTACCGACTGAGCTACGAGGCTTGGCGATAAGGGTTTAGGCCTGCGAACGAATAACTTTCTGTCTGACAGAAGACCAACTTTGAAATGAAAACTTTTTACGAAAAGGTTAAATAACTCGTAAAGAGCGCTTTCTCATTTCGTCACCATTAGTCTATCATATGTGAGCCATGCTCTGGCAAAAGGGGGCCTAATGCATCTCCGTGATTCATGATACCAAGCGAGTCATCACATGATCATGGATCTATAAAATTCATTTTGTCTAACAACCAACTGAATCATGAGGTAGACTGGTCCTTTGACATGTAGAAAACTGACCGCAAGCAAAAAGTTTCGCGCCTAGGTCAGGCTGCGCAGACTGTGCAGGCTGACCTGAGTCGATTTTTTGTGTGGATGCATTAAGCTTCCTTTTCACAGGGCACGACTCGTGTATATCTGTGCTGATTGTTATTAATTAACTCTTTACCAGACGACAAAAATTTTACACTTGTCGAAATTGAAAGCATTTTGCAGACGCTAAATTGAATGTAACACAAACGACGAGATATGTATAAGAAAGGATAGAAAACATTGTGAAAAAAAAAGGAGTCACGAGTATTTCCTCCTTTTTCCCACAATATTTTTAAAAAAATCACATTCCCCAGGAATTGTTTGGCAGAGGGTCTAAAGGCGATATTATCAATGTCGTCTGCTAGATTATTTGAGCCATGCTCTAGCAAAAGGGGGCTTAGTGCGTCTCCGTGATACATTGTACCAAGCACGTCATTACATAATTATAAATCCTTAAAGTAAAATCCATTTTGTATAACAACCAACAGATTCATGAGGTACAGTGGTCTTTGGACACACAGAAAATTGACCAATAGCGAAAAGTTTCGGCCCAGGTCAGCCTGCGCGGATTGCGCAGGCTGACCCGGGTCGATACTTTTCGCAGATGCATTAAGCCCCCTTTTTCACAGAGCATGGCTTATTATTTTCGAGATAATGACCTAAACTTCGATAGTTAACGGTAATTTTTTTTCTGACTTTAAACACATCGGTACTTTGAAAAAAAAAATATTCAGAGGAATTAATTACAAGAATAAATGTAACATTTCTATAATTCAGAGCTCCAGATAAGATTGAAGTGATGGCATTCTACATCCATTATTTCTCATTCAAACCCTATGTTGTGGGTACTCATTAAAATCGTCTCGACGAGACGATTCTAATGAGCACCCACAACATAGGGTTTTAGTGGAGAATAATTAATATTTTCAATTTTGAAATCAAAATCACTCCCTCTGTCTGGAGCTCCGTATAATCATCATGACATTTACTGATGACTTTGCAACATTAATCTCTTGATAATATGATCCACACTCTGACAAAAAGGGGTTTAATGCATCTAGATGGTGCAGTATTCCAAGCAAGTCACTATTTAATTATTGATAAAAAAAACCCAATTTGTCTAACGACCGATTAAATCATGAGATAGACTGGTCTTTGGACGTCAAGAAAATCGGCCAAAAGCAGAGTTTCGACTCATGTCAGCCTGCGCGGACTGCGCAGGCTGACATGAATCGACACTTTTTGCAGATGCACCAAACCCCCTTTTCACAGAGCATGGTTCATACAGTTTTTGCAGTGTTATAGCCACTGTTAAAAAAATACATAGAGAACTAGAACTAAACTTTCATCGGTTGTTAACTTTTTTTTTTCGTTTTTCTTTTCTAAATTTTTGAAAGAATACTTTTGAATGCTAATCGTTTCCAAGCGGTGTATGGTTATCAACCGGTGTCAGGTGTCACGCTGTGACATCAGTCTTAAACCTGTACTGAAGAACCCCGAGTTTTTATGACCCTGAGAAATTGAGGATTTGAAAAGGGACACTGAGAAAATGCTGGTAATCAGCATTTTCACCTTTTCCCATAATGTTTTCTACCCTTTAAAAGACAAATTCTATAAGTTGAAGTACATTTTATATGTCGTCAGCAAACGCTTCCAAATGAATATCTTACACTTTGTCGTGTGTTAAATAGATAAATTGTCCTATCTCGATTTTTGTTTTGTGTAGAATGACAATTTTCTCTGTTGTTAAAAAAACAACAAGAACAACATAAGCAACAGAATATTTCAGATAGTGTTTAATACGCTATTTAAATTTCGTTGACATCTTAAAAGAATATACTTCGTTACTTCTGCATGCTTTTCGGCCAATCGATGAATAAGGTACTTTTGTCTAGTTAATTCTTTCTAATTCAAAAACCATGCACCAAACTTGTGGAACATAATTAAATATTTGTTCTCCTTAATTTGAACAAGTTATATCTGACAAGGATTATTTCGTTTTGATTGTAGCTAATTGCGAACGGTTCAATGTGACAGTCGTCATTTCTTTACCGTCTGTCTGTCTGTCTGACATGTAAACTGTTCTTACAGCTATAGTGTTTTTTCTACTTCAGTTTTTTTGTTGTTGGGAAATAAATAAAAATTTATAATATTTGCGTCGTTGTCTGGCACAGGAACATTCCTGGCAGAAATTCCGATGATCGAAACCCAAAACCCGCAAGAGAATGCCGTCAAAGGTTGGCCTTTCACGTGTCTCTGGTTTACAGATCCGTTTGGCCGGGTGGATTTTTTTTCCCGGCGTTAATGAACAGTATAAGCTGGTTTATGACCTTTGTGCTAGTCTCGAGGAAATAAATAGTGATTTAAGATTGGTCAAAAATATGGGACATATTTATTCTGCGGGCCCTTTTGCGGGCCTGCTTAGGGCCCATTTATGACACCAATATGGTCTACAGCACACGAAAAGGGGCCTTCGGACATATGCGTAAAACTGTGTCGCCTTAGATCAGCCTGCGCAGTCTGTGACTAATCCGAGACGACACTTCCCGTTTTGTGCGATTTTCTGTTTCACGAAAGTCTACTGTACGAAAAACTCTTATGTAGTCGTAAAGTGCCGTCTCGGATTAGCCTGCGCGCAGTCCGCGCAGGCTAATCCGGGACGACATTTTACGCAAATGTCCGAAGGTCTCATTTCGCATGTTGCGGGCCATATACAAGTGTTGCCATCGTTAATCAGTACCCGCGGCGCTTATTGACACCTTAGTGAATAGATATGTTAGGGGTAATTCTTTTCTTATACAATTTGTCATTTTGATATATCTTTTATGCGTAACCATAAAACCGATCAGCGTACTCTCTACATATATTTTTAGACACAACATTTTAACACCAATGAGTAAGATTATCATCTATTGTTGAAAAACACATTTAATTCGTGCTCTGTGAAAACAGGGCTTAATGCATCTGCAAAAACTATTGACCAGTGTCAGCCTGTGCAGTCCGCGGAGGCTGACCTGGGTCGAAACTGTTTGCTATCAGTCAATTTTCTGCATGCCCAAGGCTCATTCTGCCTCATGATTCAGCCTGTTTTTAGACAAAATATCTTCATGGATCCATAATTATGTGGTAATTTGCTTGGTAAAATGCATCACGGAGAGGCATTAAGCCCCCTTTTGCTAGAGCAAAAAAAACCAAAAAAAAAAAAAAAAAATGGAAATTTCGCTGTTCAGCAATATGCAAAACACCTAGGAAAAAAGAGGCAGTAGCTTGCATGGTTATTTTTCGTAATTTCTCTTTGTTTTGAATCGTGAAAGAGTTTTATTATTCATAGTCAAGCTTCCCTTACGCCATGTATTATTTTAAAAAGATCTTTCGTGTTATACACATACGAGCAGCGTTCTGGGAAATGGAGATTTAATGCTTTTTTTTGTGATGCATTATAAAAAGCAAATGGTCACGTGATATCGTTCCATTTTTGTCCAAGAACCGACTCTATCATGAGGCAGACTTGTACTTTGACATACAAAAACTGTACCAATAGCAAAAAGTTATGACTCAAGTCATCCTGCGCGGACTGCGCAGGCTGATATTTGTCAAAACCTTTTTTTTTTTGTAGATGCATTAATTCACTTTTTTCACAGAGCATGACTCATATAATTATAATATGTTGCCATGATAACCAAATTTCTGTACGGTAAAATCAAAGTAAGCAAACTGGAATACTCCGGTCGCAGATTAGTCTAGCTTATATGGGCCATGCTCTGTGAAAGTGAGGCTTAATGCATCTGCGAAAAGTATCGGCCCAGGTCAGCCTGCGCAGTCCGCGCAGGCTGACCTGGGCCTAAACTTTTCGCTATTGGTCAATTTTCTGTATGTCCAATGAACAAGGTTTACCTCATGATTAAGTCGTTTGTCAAAAAAAAATTGGCTATTATGGATCTATGATTGTGTGATGGCTTGCTTGGTACAATGCATCACGGGGAGGCATTAAGCCCCCCTTTGCCAGAGCATGGTTCATATATTTTGCACTTCTGTCCTGTAATATTCGTAATTGTACTTTTTTTTTATACGTCTATAATGCAGTTGCACTGTAAATGATAATTATGGCAGTATGCTTTGCGATGTAGAAGTACGTATGCGAGCCTTATTATTTAACTCTGTACCCGGCAGCCGACAAAGGTTTAGACTGGTCCAAATTGTTAGCAGTTTCAGACGACAAATCAAATGTGGCTGAAATGATAGGATTTTGTCTCTGAAAGGGTATAAATCATTGTGGGAAAGGGGAGCAAAATGCTGGTAACCAGCATTTTCTCCTTTTCCCACAATGTTTTGAAAGTCATTTACCCAGGGTCATGAGAACATAGTCTGGTACCCCGCCGTACTACAAGAGTACGTCAGGCAAAGCGCAATAATGGCGGACCCCGTTTGTAATATGCAGAGGAGACGGGATATTGTTATTTCACATGATCAAATGAGATCATAGGCTGAATTCAAAACGGATCGCTTGCAATAAAGTCATGGCAGTGAGTTTTTCCACATGTCGTTCTTATTTAGCGAGAAAAACTACATATCAGAAATGGTTTAAGTATCCGAAATGTCAATGGACCTATATAACGTCCGAAAACAGGGCTACTTTTAAAATGATTCATAGTCAAGTTTATATATTTAAACTATACCCCCACCAGCAAGTTTTAGATTCGGTAATGTATTTTTTGTACAAAATTGATCTCATTTTATTTCCTGATCAAACTGGATCACATGAAATTGGGGAAAACAGGGAAGCATGAAGGGGTACGCTTGAGGACACTAGGAGGCCGCTATTATTACGCTTTGCCTTACCTGATAACGTAGTGGTAGGGGCAGATAATCCAGACTAATGAGAACACGGAATTGTTTGGAAAAGGCTTAAAAAAAACCATAGACTTCGCATTCGACACCGGAAAGTTTGGAATATTGGTAAATTAAAAGTATCTTTATTTTTCTCTAAATCCACCAACCTAAAAGCCTGTTCGGTTTCCCATGTTTTCCCATTGTAGCCCATTTTCCATGATGAGCTGTGAATTTTAGACATTAACCCTTTCCCAAACAAACCCTGGTTTTCACGTGTCTGCAGTACATGTCTTTTGAAAACACTGTGGGAAAAGGAGAAATTGCTCATAAGGAGCAATTTCTCCTTTTCCCACAGTGTTTTCTACCCTTTTTGAGACCTTTCTGCCATTTTCATCAAATTTAAAATTGTCGTCTGCAAACTCTTTGAATTTGGACCAGTCCAAAATTTGTCGTTTGGGAAAGGGTTAACTTATTTGTTCAAGTAACTCAAAGGAGAAGTATTTCAAGGAAATAACAAAAATATAAGAGCTACGCTCTGGCAAATGCACCTCAGTGATGCATGATACCAAGCAAGTCATCACATTGATATGGATCTCTAAAATCCATTTTATCTAACAAACGACTGAATCATGAGGCAGACTGGTCCTTAGTCCTATTTATAAGCCCCTACGTATGTTATTTTTCATTCAGAGCGTAGGACTCGTGAACACAATGTCCTACAGATTGTGGGTTCGTATCCCCGGCTGGCCAACTAAAAAAAAATTACTAATAGTCTTTCGGATGAGACATTAAACCGAGGTCCCGTGTGACGGTGCTATACGCCGAGCACGTTAAAGAACCAGGCGAAGCTCTCAGTAGTTTCGACCTGTATCCTTGCACTATCCCCCGTTACAACTAACCGTCTTCTGGGGGCGTCGCTCAGATGGGCAACCGGTAGCGACGATAAATAAACGGAAATAACCTACCATTTTTCATCCTGACATTCATCGTGTACGTAGGGTCTTATCGGCTCCTTCACAGTTTCCTTTAGCAAACTCCGACATCGAATTTTGTCGCTGTTTGAACAGCAAATTTGGATACTTTCAAGTGAACTTGTTCAATAAAATATACATCAGAAGTAAGACAAATGAATAATTTCTCGATTGAAAAAGGATATTTGTCCAAAACTTGCCTATTTATGAGCTAAATCTATTCCGATTCAACACCACTCTGTTTTGTTATTAATTGCCGTGGAAGAGATATGATTGTTCCGAATGAACCGTCATGTGCGGGTCAATGCAACTTACAGAATGGTATTATGTCTTTTTTTAAAACGAAATTTTGTTCGCTTCGGTCTTGTTTGATTATTGTAACAGATTTCGTTCATAAACTTAAAGTCAATTCTTATTTGTTATGCAACCGTCTGCATGACTGAAAAACATGGCGGCGACTCTGTCGGCAATCCAACTTGCGAGTGATTTTATTGAATTCTGAATGAATCTGCCCATTATTTATCTAGACAGCGGCTGAATATTCTCAAAAAAAGTTCCACCAACAGGTAAATGAAGGTCTCTTTCGTTATAATACTGGTTTTAGAGAGATCGGATTTGCTACATAGAACTGAATGGGACCTGTTTAGACGTTACATGTAATAAGAAAAATCAAATGTGAAATGTCCGATGATAAATGTTGAAAGGTAAATAAGCATGTATACGTCTAAATATTTGGACTAAGTGGTCCTTGGATATATAGAAAATTGACCGATAGCGAAAAGTTTCGGCCCAGGTCAGCCTGCACGGACTGCGCAGGCTGACCTGGGTCGATACTTTTCGCACATTCAATAAACTTCCTTTTCACAAAGCATAGCTTATAAAGACTATTCGGTTTCCTATGTTTTTCCATGTTAGCCCATTTCAACAAGAAGGCGTTAATTTTAGATATTAACTTATCTGTTCAAGTAACTCAAAGGAGAAATATTTCACGGAAATAAAAAAGAAAATATTTGGTTTATATAGAACATTTTGCTGTAATAGTAGAAATCATCTTATTGCTAGTTATATTGTGCCCGGTTTCACGGAAAAAATCTTAAATCTCTTTTATTTTAATTAAATCTGCCAACATACTTATTTTCCGACTTAAAATTGAGTTTACTATTCCAGATGCGTTCCACTTACATTAACAGACTTTTTGTAACATTCTCAAGTCCTGTGTTAATAGAACGTTTCGGACTCAACTCGGCAAAATAATGGACTTAACGACGTATACGACAATTTTTTTCTAACGGACAGATTTTTTAAAAACTTTGCACATACAAAGCACATCATGTCTCTAGGAGATTACAGTAAAAAAAAAGATGTGAGTCACCGTGCTCGTTTCTGAGAAATTTGCCTTGAAAAAGGTATATACAGTTCCAAAATTCGGCTGAAATTGGATTTAAAGCGCCTTTCTTTAATAGTCGGTTAAACAGGAAAATTACAGGAAAAATATACAAATACTAGTATACATCATTTAAATTCGTATAGTTTTGCACAGAAAAAGCATGGTTTCGAGCATGGTAAATGTACAAATATGCATGTTATATATAGACCATTGAGTTAAGAAGGGAGATAATTTGATCGAATTTAGGGTTAATCTTAAAAAAAAAATACATACTTTCTAACGGACTGATTTTTCTTAAACTTTCCACACTTATAGTTTTCATAATTCTAAACAATAAGAAAAAATAAAAATGGCACCTATCGGTCCTTATTTTGTCAGAAAAATACTTAGGTGCACTTTTGATTCAATATCCACGACAGACATACATGCGCACTAGGATGCGCGCGAACATTTGTCATATACGTCGTTAAGTCTGTTAATTGACATCAGTCCATTTATTTTGCTTAGTTTAGTCTGAAAAACAGTTTCAACCCAGGATTTGAGAACGTTACTACAGTTTGTTAATGTTGCATAAATGTGTCTCAAATAATAAACTCAACACTTAAGTCAGCATCTGAGACCATTGATAGATTTGAGTAATATAAGACAACTAACGTTTTTCTTTTTTTGGGATACCGGGCATTAGACTTTTTCCTTCCCACATACATGTAGTTGTCAGTTGCTCATTGGTAAATCGTCCCATTTATATGCCAATATCAACAAATTTAACTCTTTACCAAACGACAAAATTTTAGCCTTGTCCAGTTTGAAAGCATTTGCAGACAACAAATTAGATGTTACTAAAAACATAAATTTTGTCTTTCATAGGGTAGAAAACATTGTGGGAAAAGGAGAAAATGCTGGTTACCAGCATTTTCTCCTTTTCCTACAATGTTTTCAAATGCCTTTTTCCCGAGAGTCTTTAAAAGTGGGCATTGTGTGGTAAAGATTTAATCATTTGTTACTAGCTATATTGCATTTTTCCCACAATGTTTTCACACCTTCTCAAACAAATCGTCCCTTTTTTGGCTGTGTAAACAAATTGAACCGAGCTGTGCAGCTAAAATCCTAAAACCTCAAAAAGTCCTCATCGCTTATGCGGTCAAACAAGTTCGTGGGCAATAAATGAAGGCGATTTTTCTCTTTAAGGATGCGGATGAAAGTCAACTGAAAGTTTAACGTTTCCTTGGGATAGTTTTTATAGACCGAAAAAAAAAAGAAGGAAGTGATAGAAAGAAATGACTGACTGAAGACAAGTAAAAGATATTTTGTGCACTGTTATACTGTCTTACTGTGAAAAAATTAAAATTTTCCTTTGTAAAAATGTGAGTGAGTGAGTGAGTGAGTGAGCGAGTGAACGAGTTTTTAATTATAGTGGCATGTTTTATACAATTACATGACAGTTCCGCAAATATATAAAGATGAAATTTCAATACCTGGCCCCATGGGCCTAATTAATGATTAGAACATTATTATTACATGTCTAAAAAAATGAATCGTGGATTACTTGTAAATACTAAAAGACCGAAACACATGTGAACGAACAAAGAATTGAATGAATTTGTAATTGTTTATTTTATCATTCAAAAAAATATTTATCATTTGCTGATTTGTTTTTCAGGGTAAGAGTAACTCTGTGTGAAAGAAATAATTTATTGATTTCTATGATCACTCTATTGTGTCCACAAATTGATCCCCAATTTTCTCAATGAAATTCAAATCGGGGAAATCCTCTTTTGATCGGCTGTCCATAAAATTTAAACCAGTCACATTATATCTTAATTTCAATGTTATTTTCCTTTTATGTCTTCATTTTCCTCTGATGTCTTTTTGAGAGGGGTTTCCGCCAATTTTAATAATTATTGCGTCCAATAAAATGGTTGAAAATACAAAATCATTGATAGAAATAAAATTTGAAAGTTCGTTGATTTTTACTGTTATCTTTCAATTGTTATTTATATGATAAACTTCGTTACAGTTTCTTTCGCGTATATTTTTATTGAATACTTCGTCTTTGTGTTTTATCCGATTTAGATCTGAATAAAAATGCGACGTTTTACTTCACCCGAGAAATCTGGGCCGCATTTCCCCATCCATGCTGAATCCAATTCAAATGAGCCATGCTCTGTGAAAAGGGGGCTTAATGCATCTGCGAAAAGTATCGACGCAGGTCAGCCTGACCTGAGCCGAAACTTTTCGCTCTTGGTCAATTTTCTGTATGCCAAAGGACCGGTCTACTTCATGATTCAGTCGGTTGTTTAAAAAAAGTTGCTTTTGTGTATCCAGTATTAGGTGATGGTTTGATTCGCATCATGCATTACGGAGATGCATTAAGCCCCCTTTTGTCAGAGCATGGCTCAAATTCTTGATTTCAAGACTAGAAATCTGATTGGTCGAAGCATTTTGTAAATGCCAATTAAATGGCTGGTATTGAAGTCAGAACTAGAGCAATATGAAAAGTTGCAGATCAAGATCAGACAGCACATTTTGCGCAAAAGCGCTTTTCAGCCCAAGTGTTAATTGAATAGATACAAACACTCGTGTTTTTATAACCCTTAGGAGAACCGACCCCCTAAGTGTGCCAACCAAATATAATGAACCTTTAGAACTTGATTTGACATTCGCAATGCTTTGTTGGCCAAACCCATTAAAACATATAGCAAACGGCAGATCAAGATTAGACTGCACGATTCACACCTTATAAAGCCTTTTTTTTTTTAATTTTATTAATCATTATTTAATAATAGGCATGTTTTTTCTTTCTCTCTTTTCATTATGAAAACTCGATCAATTTTCGTTTTTCATTTTTATATATTGTTTGATTTTTTATTTCTTTTGTTTTTCCTAAATTGCACGTATATAAATTCCTACAACTATATTACTAGTTTAAAAATGTGACAATTGGTTCTCCCAGTTCTGTAGTGATCAAATAAAATATAAGCAGGCCTAATATTTCTAAGGTTCTTGTATTTCTTTGACATTCTTTATTTCAATTGTCGTTTAACGAAAGAAAGTAACGAATAGATTTCTTTTTTGTTCCAGATACTACATACCGCCTTGTGTGCCTTGTGTGCCCTCGATTTGTTGCTTCAATCCATCGACAGAGGAAAATATATTTTGCCCAGCAAAGTAAAGCGCCACGGTTTCCGGAACTGACGGTTTAAGCTAGTTGACCTACAAATATGAATTATGGTCTGTGAAAAGGAGGTTTGATGCATCTGTAAAAAGTATCGACTCAGGTTAGCCTGCGCAATCTGCGCAGGCTGATCTGTGTTGAAACGTTTTGCTTTCGATATTTTTTTTTTTACATGTCAAAGGACCATTCTGCTTCAGGATTCAGTCGGTTGTTTGACAAAATGGATTTTATGAATCCATGATTAACCCTGTGCCGCACAATGCCGCCTTTTGACGCCCCTGGGAAAGAAGCCTTTTGAAAACATTGTGGAAAAAGGAGAAAATGCTGGTAACCAGCATTTTCTCCTTTTCCTCAATGTTTTCTACCCTATCAAAGAAAACTTGTACCTTTGAACCACATTGAAATTGTCGTCTGCAAATGCTTTCAATATGGACAAGGCTAAAACTTTGTCGTCTGGTAAAGGGTTAAATGATGACTTGCTTTGTATATTACATCACGGACAGGCATTAGACCCCCTTTTTGCCAGAGAATGACTCATATATGTTCAACATATATCTGGGTTCTGTGTGTAACTAAACCTCTTACTTCCTTGGAATTTCGACAGCCCTTGACCAAATAAACCCCGTGACCCCTGTGACAGAAAGCTTTTCAAGACATTGCAGGAAAACAACACAGTGCTGGTAACCAGCATTTCCACCTTTCCCACCGGCATGCTTGCCACTCTTTCAAAGACGAAGTCCGTCATCTGAGCCACTTTTTTATTTGTGTTCTTCAAATGTGTTCAGTCTGGATATATCTAAAATTTGTCGTTCAGTAATGAGTTTATAATTTCCTCGATTACTGTATTTATCTCCAGCAGACAACATTTTGAAAACGGTTTGAAAGTTCCCACTGCATAAAATTGAAAGCTTATGCTGCATAATTATTAGTAAACAGTCCCGAGTTAATAAGTATAAAAAAAGCCTCTTGAAAACATTGTGGGGAAAGGAGAAAATGCATATAATGGGCAATTTCTCATTTTCCACACGATGTTTTTTTACCTTAAAAAAAAAGGGGGGGGAGGGGGGGAGAAGAAATAGCCACATACGATTTGCAACTGCAAATGCTTACAATTTTGGTAAGTCGATAATTTTGTTACCGGGTAAGGGGTTCACACTACCAGACGATCCCGATTTTTAACGACTCTAAGGAAAGGACTTCTTAAAACATTGTGGGAAAACGAGAAAATGCTGGTTAACAGCATTTTCTCATTTTCCCACAATGTTTTCTAACCTTTTGAAAAACAAATTTCATAATTTGTGCCGCATTTAATTTGTCGTCTGCAAATGCTTCGATTTTAGACCAGTCTAAAATGGTGTCGTTTGGTACAGAGTTTAAAAAAAAAAACAAGTACGGTAATACTAATACTCCTACTGTATGGAATATTTTTGTTCCTTTTGTTTGGTTTTGATTTCTGAAGCGAATAATTTTTAGAGAGCTTTATACGGATAATGATATAATTCCTTTTGAATAAATCAATTTTTTTTTTCTTTGTAGTTATCTTTGATGGAAAGTAGGAATTCAGAGAAAAAATTTATATGAACAGAATACATGCAGTACTAACTGTAAATAGCCACTCCGCATTATCAAACACACGATACATAAATAATGCACTTCAGCCATTTTCACTGACTGGCTGGGCGCGCGGCTTTTTCATTCGTCCGCTCGTCCGTCCGTCCATCTGCTTGTTCCGTACTTGCTTGATTTTTATTTGATTTCTCCATTCATTCGTCAATTTTTTACAACTCAACCCAGCTCAAATAATTTTATTTGGTATTCGGCAAATAAGATTTTGCCGTTGACTACAAAACTAACATCATGAGATATAAATCAAATATGTACATGTACATTATATAATTTAAAAAATCACAACATATGATTAATTGCAATTCATAGGTCTTATTTTTTTAAAATATTTAATGGTTAATAAAAAACACTCAAAACTTTCTCTTAAATCTAGTGCCCTTCTGATGAATTTTGCAGTACATGTATTTAACTGGACTTTTCTTTTTTTTTTCAGACCACATTATCTCATTGTAAACAAATAAATAATTATTTTGATCTCCATTCGCAATATCTTAGACAAATACATAAAAAAAAAAATGATATTCTGATTCTATTCTTTTGTCATCGCATAGTCTACAAGTCGATTCTTTCTATCAATACTTTGGACTCTTCCGGTTTCTGTACCAAAGCTTATGCGAGGCAAGTCTAAAGAGTGTCAGCGTTTTTCTTAGTGTTTCATCCCTTATATTTGATAAATCATTTTAAAATTCAAAAATCATTTTAAAATTAATAAATCATTTTAAAATTCACATGTCATTTCAAAATTACAATAATGCTCTAATTGAAAACAATTGCTGATACTATTTTGCCATTCTAGAATAACATTATCACGAAGTTTTCCTTGTATATTTTTAAATACAAAATTAACATTTTCTATTGTGATGTTTCTCCACATACAAGAAAATCCGGCTTTATCTCAGCTTTCCTTTAACCTTGAGGACCAATTAAAACTAAATCTCCTAGTAAATTGAATAT
Organism: Tridacna gigas; assembly: GCA_945859785.2. Classification (NCBI taxonomy): domain Eukaryota; kingdom Metazoa; phylum Mollusca; class Bivalvia; order Cardiida; family Cardiidae; genus Tridacna; species Tridacna gigas. Next base: position 77,316,597 of record OX244030.2, on the reverse strand, counting down.
TGTAATTTTCCTTAAGTGTTGTATGAATACTGAATAAAGTTCTGTTACTTTTAATTTTCTAAATAATATTTAATCGTTTTTTTTTTCGAGCGCCAATAGTAACAAAAAACTACATTAATTTCTATCAAAACATACATGCGCTCAACATTCTTTCGATTCTTTTCCTGATAAAGAAAGAAAGAAAGAAAGAAAGAAAGAAAGAAAGAAAGCGATTTTTACCCCCATAAAACATGATATGATGTTAAAATCTGACAACTTTGCAATCAAGAAATGGAAAATATCATTTTCCTAAATTGTACAATTTACATCAATTTTCCATCATCAAGTTGTTCTTAAGCCGCAAACTTCGATTAATATCTATTTTAATAGATCACTTTAGATGATGGTTGTATATTTATTAAACCTTTTTTTGGGAGGAAAAAGTTAAAACTTAGACCCTGCTTCAGTCGCTTTTGCGGACGATGTAGATCAAAATCAGACTGCACAGACAGCAATACGATCTTCAACCTACAACGTCCGCAATCCTGTTTCGTATTCTTGCCCAAATGACTTTGAAATACCATTATTACAATGTATTGTAAATCTAAAAGAAAAGTTGGCAATCTGCATTATCAGCTCCATGTGCCTGAAGAAAGGTGTTAGATGTGCTGACCGAAAGCATCCGTTACACCTCTTCACCTGGCGCTGTTCGGATAAATTCAACAGATGAGCCTTGCTCTGGCAAAAGGGGGCTTAATGCATCTCCGCGATTTATTATTTCAAGTCATTCCAAGTCATCACAAAATTAGGGATCCAAATTAATTAATTAATTCCATTTTGTCTAACACCCAACGGAATCATGAGGTAGACTGGTCATTCAAATGACATGCATGAAACTGACACACAAGCAAAAAGTTTCGGCCCAGGTCAGCCTGCACGGACTGCGCAGGCTGACCTGAGTCGATACTTTTTTTGCAGATCCATTAAGCCCCATTTTCACAGAGCATGGCTGAAATATTAAAAAAAATTGATATGTACTCAATCTTCCCATGGATCGACGTTTACTATCGGAAATCATAAAATAGTCCCCCCAAATGCTTTATTTATATTTCGCACATTTCACACCCTGTGAGAGCATAAAGAAAGTTTCGAAGCGAAATGAGCTTTGTTCGAACAGTTCCAAGTTAAAAGAAAATTATAAGGTCAAGACGATCAAGACCTTTATGCAGTAACGTATAGTAAACAACATGGGAAATAGAGAAAATGCTCGGAGAGAGTATTTTTTTTTCTATTTTCCAAGTTGGTTTTCCAAAGCCGTCAAATTGTTTCTACATGAAGTTAAGCATTTAAGTACCTGTGATAAATTTTTGGGGTCGGTGAAATATTGTCTTTGAAGTTATTAAATTGTCCGTCGGATTTCTTCTAATATTGTGTGCATACAGCCTCCTTTTATTTATTATGCTTTTGTCTGTTTTATGTATTTGGATTTTCCGAGTTTTCAGTTTTGAAACAAAGCTTTGTACATGTATTTAATAGAGCGACCCCGGGTTTAAACGACCCTGGAGAACAATGCTTTCGAAAACATTGCGGGAAAAGGAGAAAATGCTGGTAACCAGCATTTTCTCCTTTTCCCACAATGTTTTCTACCTTTCCAAACGCAAAATACAATTTTTGGGCCACATTTGATTTATCGTCTGCAAATACTCTCAATTTGGTAAGGCCCAAAAATTTTGTCGTTTGGTAGAGAGTTAACCCTTTCCCGCACAATGACACCTTTTAATGCCCCTGGGAAAGAAGCCTTTTGAAAACATTGTGGGAAAAGGAGAAAATGCTGGTAACCAGCATTTTCTCCTTTTCCCACAATGTTTTCTGTCCTATCAAAAGAAAATTGCACTATTTGAGCCACACTGAAATTCTCGTCTGCAAATGCTTTGAATTTGGACAAGACTAAAATTTTGTCGTCTGGTAAAGGGTTAAGTTTGTGTTCCTTTTATTCATTACCTCTCACGGTTATATATTTTTCCGGGCATTAATACTCATTTTTCATTTTGATGATCTGGTTTGTATTTTCGATGAATTTTTTTTTTTAATATTTGGAATTGAAATAAACAACTGTACAAAAAAGAAAAAAAAAATGAAGTTCTGTTTTCCCCACACAGACAGGAAAGAGTGTGAAGCTATCTATCTCTTTACCAAACGACAAAATTTAAGAGTTGTTCAAATTGAAAGCATGACCGGACGACAAATTAAATATTACTCCAAACGTTAGACTTGTTTTTCATAAAGTAGAAAACACAATAGAAAAAGGAGAAAATGCTGATTACCAGCATTTTCCTCTTTTTCCACATTTTTTTTCAAAAAATATTTTTCTGCCAGGGTCGTTAAAATTCGGGATTGTGTGGTAAAGAGATAAAAACACATAGGTGACATCTGGAAAGCCAGGAATAGATGGTGCGTCGTAGCAGTAACTAATGCATGATTTAGTTTATATACGTATTTTTTAACGAAATATTTTTTGTACACGTTTTTGTTTACGAAAGCATTTGGCAGAGAGAGAGAGAGAGAGAGAGAGAGAGAGTAATACAAATGCAAAGTGTCACAGTGTTTACATATGCATTTATGTAAATATGAATGATAGTAGTAAATACGAGCAGCTGCAGTCCGTGAATACATGTAAAAAGAATTGCGACAAAAGTTGTCTACTGCAATTCGTTTGCAGTTGGTAATTCGTAAAAATGTTTGTAGTTGGTACTTCTTAAAAGCACGCTAGCGGACAAAAGTAAATAATTCGGGAAACAAAATGTAGACAAATTTTGTTCATACTATTTGACCCTCTTTGACACAATCCCGACCTTTTACGACCCTAAGGAAGAAGGCTTTTGAAAACATTGTGGGAAAAGGAGAAAATGCTGGTAACCAGCATTTTCTCCTTTTCCCACAATGTTTTCTACACTTCCTAAAACAAATTTCAGGTTTTGAGTCGCGTTTACTTTGTCGTCTGCAAATGCTTTCAATTTGGACTGGTGTGAAATTTTGTCGTTTGGTAAAGAGTTAAAAGTATAGATTTTATCATAAGTTATATTATATGTCACAGTGCAATCTGTCAAAGTTCCGGTTGCTGGCAGAAAAAAAAAATGTATCCTAGAAAAATGTAAAACTACAACGAAAGCTGGCAACTTTTGTTCTCGTTTTACAATACATTTTTTTTCTGCCAGCAGCTGCAAATTTGACAGATTGCAATGTAACATGTAAAATGACTTACAATCAAATCTATACTTTTAAATGGTATAAATTAAAGTTGTCTGTAATTTGATCCCCGAGCTGTTTACGATTAGCAGCTCGTGAACTGTCAGGTCGGTGATTAAATTTCAAACACTTATTTTCCCAATGTATGCACGAAATTTACTTATTTATCTATTTATTAATTATTATTTTTATTTATTGATATACTGTTTAGCAAAATAAAGTTTCCCTTCTTTGTTAAAGGATGTATCCGCATCATATAAGCCACCTGTTCACTTCATCCGTACATCTATAAAAAAGTGATTTTACGCATCGCTTCTTTAACCGAAGAAGAAATTTTGTGAGCAGTCCCGTTTTTAACGACTCTGAAAAAGATAAAAAAAAAAACATTTGAAGACATAGTGGGAAAAGGAAAAAAATGCTGGTGACCAGCATTTTTGTTTTTAAAATTTTCTCACAATGTTTCCTACTCTTTTACAGACAAATTTTTATCATTGGTGTCACATTCAATTTGTCGTCTGCAAATACTTTGAATTTAGACCATTCTAGAATATTGCCATTAAGTAAAGAGTTTAACAACAGTCTAATTTTTCTAAACGATAACATGTCTGGAAGAGTTTCTCATTCTCCTTAATCCTTTACCACACAATCCCGACTTTTAACGACCCTGAGAAAGAAGTCTTTTGAAAACATTGTGGGAATAGGAGAAAATGCTGGTAACAATTTTCAAATTTTCAGTCATGTTTATTTTGTCGTCTGCAAATGCTTTCAATTTGGACAAGTCTAAAATTTTGTCGTTTGGTAAAGAGTTAAAAAGACTTATACCAGGAGATGATTATTTATTTTTTTTTATACAGTGCAACTGCATTGACATAAATAAAGCTCGATTTTTTTTTTCCAATGGGCGAGTTATATTTGACTTACATTTGAACGCCATCACAGACCGGCCTACAAAGTTTTGAAAGCAATCACAAACCGGCCTAGAAAGTTTTGAAAGCAATCACAAACCGGCCTAGAAAGTTTTGAAAGCAATCACAAACCGGCCTACAAAGTTTTGAACGCCATCACAAACCGGCCTACAAAGTTTTGAAAGATTAAAGCTTCAGCATGCAGGATGGGGTTTAATGTAGAGTAAATTATTGAAATTCATCGATATAAAATTCATATTTATCGCTTTTAATAAACCGTAAAACTTTACCAAATGTGTCAAAGTCGCATTTACATAAAATATGGTAGGTTTTTATCCCTTCGCTACACCTGTTTCTTTTCAAACCCAACATCTTGCCAAAATTATATGGTTAACAGTCACAAACATATAGGCCATGCTCTGTGAAAAGGGGCCTTAATACATCTCCGTGATGCATGATACCTATCAAGCCATCACATAATTATGAACGATCTAGAAAAGCCACCTTTTTTTAACAACTGACCTCGGTCGATACTTTTCGCAGTTGCATTTAGCCCCCCTTTTCATGGTTCATATATTTCGTAAAGATTATTCGTGTTTAATGGATACTATATGACTGAAATCATTTACAGAAAAATCGAGATGGTAGACTTAGACCATACTGCATGTTTATGCAGGCTGATCTTGTCTGCACTCTCCATAAATCCATAGCAGCGAATGGAAGAAGTTATTTTTTGTTCGTTCATCTTTCTTGAGTGAACTGTTTCCATTTTTTGCAACTACATATATTGCCACCCATGCTATTTTAAGATTTAAAGCCAACTGGTAGACCTACCAGTGGCGTGAACTATTTGATGGAACAGAACTTGTCTTTTTTTTTCAATAAATTAAAATCATTGAGGAGGTAAAAAGACTGATCGGTGATTTACTTGAAAGTGACTGCATGATTCTGACAACAAGAATATCAATTTGTTCTAGGGTGGCAATTTACAGTGCACAGTAAGAATATTCGAATAAGCCACGAGCCAGTGATGATTATGGAAGGTGTTCGGCATTGAGTCCCTGTCGGGTTAAACGGAGTGGTAAAAAACCCTTGAAAATAGGGAAAATACGATTTTTGATAGACGTACTGGTGAGCTGCAATCTCCTAACATTGATAAAAAGCACATTTTCTGCTGTTTTTTCTTTCCCATGTCCTCTGTATTTAATGTTACGTCTATAGAATTCGAAAATAAAGCTCTTCGGATTTGGTCGACTTTTGAAACATTCGGTTACGTGTACATACTTACGTTTGTTTTATGTTTAAAATCATGGAGTTACGGGGCTAGTGCCCTGGGTTTAGATTCAAAAGCCAAAAATTGTCATTTGTTCTCTTGACAACCTCAAAAGTTTGTTATTGGACAGAACGTTAATGTTTCACAGTTATTTGTCTAATACTGCTTAACCCTTTCCCAAACGACAAATTTTGGACTGGTCCAAATTGAAAGAGTTTGCAGACGATAATTCTAAATTTAATGAAAATGGCAGAAAGTTATAAAAAAGGGTAGAAAAACACTGTGGGAAAAGGAGAAATTGCTCGTTACGAGCAATTCCTCCTTTTCCCACAGTGTTTTCAAAAGACTTGTACTGCAGACACCTGACTGAAACCAGGGCTTGTTTGGGAAAGGGTTAACCTTGGCGCTGAAAGATTGGTACAACACCTCGATGAAAGGTAATATCCCAGAGAAATTCTGATGACTCTTCCATAAGCCTTTACAATACGACAAAATTTCAGACAAGTCCCAGTTGAAAGCATTTGAAGACAACATATCAAAGTGGCTAAAACGATGGAATTTGTCTCTGAAAAGATACACAGTGGAAAAAAGAGAAAATGCTGGTTACGAGCAGTTTCTCCTTTCCCCACAATGTTTGCAAAGGCATTCTCGCTAAAACACGGAATTGTGTGGTGAAGGCTTAAATAATTTCATGGCAAAATTTATTAATGGAGGCGACTAGAATTTCTGGCATGGTGCAGAATGATCTCGAGTTCTATCTTTTCTAAAAATTTGAAAGACTTTCTGACACAAAGACAGCCATAAAATTGTAGGGTATTGGGGTAATTTTTATTGACTAAAAAGTCCGTATCATTTACTCATTGCTCAAATCATAAACAAAAAAGTTCTAAACGTTGGGGTAGCCCGGTATCATTTCCTTTTGAAAATAAAACCGATTTATTTCACGTAACCATTTAACCTTTGAATGTCACGATAGTCTATATGATGTATATCTTATTTTCAAAACAATAAATGAAACTTATATATGAGCCATGCTCTGGTAAAAGGAGACTTAATGCATCTCCGTGATGCATGATACCAAGCAAGTCATTACATAATCATGGATCCATAAAGTTCATTTTGTGTAACAACCGACTGTATCACGAGATAGACTTGCCCTTTGACATACAGAAAATTGATAAATAACGAAAAGTTTCGGTCCAGGTCAGCCTGCGCGGACTGCGCAGGCTGACCTGGATCGATACCAGATGCATTAAGCTCCCTATTCACAGAGCATGGCTCAAATGTTGTGTGTGTGTGTGTGTGTGTGTGTGTGTGTTTACCAGCATGTTCTCCTATTCTCACAATGTTTTCATAAGCCATCTTCCTCAGGGTCATTTAAACACGGGACTGTTTCGTACGGGGTTAAATGGATTAGATTTGATACATGTGAAAAGCACAAACTGGTTTAATAGTAATAAAATTTTAGTTGAAAAGTTGAAATAAATTTTATCATTAAACTTTATCTTCTAAATCGTACATAAAGCACATTTTACATCAAAGTGTCAGCGTTATCATTTTCCTTTTCCGGTTTTAATCATTTTGCAAAAAAACCCCCACAGATACATTATTTTATAAGAAGGTTGTTCTATTTCATCCGATCAGGTCGTTCGTTGATGGCCACGCCACCGACACGGCCAATCAATTTTGTCTTTCTAGCCTGGCATTCAGGCCCTGCCTTTGAGTCGTTCTAATAAACAAGGTAAACAAGTATTGTAAACCATGCCTCAGGAATATGTGTTGTTACTTGCTCTTTATCTAAAATACAGACCATGAGAACATTCTATGAGTGTATTTGCTTTGCAGTCTTACGTTTTATTTTATGAAAATGCTCTATTTCACGGACTGATACCAGTCTATTGTCTTTCCTGCACATGGTCAATTCTTCTGGGTTTGCTGCTCCAGTGTCTTATAAAAGTACATTGACCATCCATGGTTGCGATAGGATGCTCGGTTTTTGTTTCCCATGAGTTGGATTCCACAGAACCACCTTGCTTGCTGAGAGTTCAGGATGTCTGAAACAGCGGCCTGCTAAACCAATTTGACGACTTGTTTTATGAGAAAGCTGATTTATTTGACACATTATTTTATAAAAAGGCTGCACTATTTGACATAATTTTCTATGAGAAGGCTGTGTTATTTGACTCATTATTTTATACTGAGAAGGTTGTTCGAAGCACTACTTCAAAGACTGGCAGTAGGAAATCTGGATTATCAGACAGACGAGGTAGGTGACCAGGAAATTAGCTGGAAATGCAGAGGTACAGATAAGCCGGGAGTAACTGGGGATTCTGTGAGTTATATCACCGAGAAGCAGTATCACGTTAGTTTCTTCACTAAATCCGATGTTGTTTGTACCACTGAAAATTGACTTGATGTGAAACTTCTGTATGAATATCCACAATATAGGGTTACCGCGTGAAGCGCACCTAACTAAATGAAAATGACTTTTTTAATCAGGAAAAGTGATCAATACATTTCGATTGCGGCCCCCCCCCCAAAAAAAAAACCCTCACAATAGTACCGTATATTCAAGATCAGACAATGTAGATTCCATAAGGTACCCGGAAGCGGGTGTCAACTTTGGGTCTGTTCATTCCTCCACACATTCGGCGCGAGTACTGGTGTTGTGTCCAGGAAGCAGAATCGAGAGAGATTGGTGTAACTTGCAAGAACTTGATTCTCAACATCTTCAAACTGAGATTCCAGATGAGGTTCTAGGCAATCTGATCTTGATCTAGTCTGTATGCAAAAGGATCTTTATTGCCCACAAAAACAACAATATGACGGACATGTGCTTTGCTCAGTAAGAAACAATGCTTCGAACTTAAAGTCTCCCATTTCAGGGCGATCAGACATGCTGCTTCACCATTTTTCCATAGACGAGAACAACAGCTTCACTCAGTATAAAAATTCAAGATGCCGCTCCTTCAAGTTCCTTTTTTTTTATTACTGCGGTAAAATTAATGAACTGTGTCTTACGACAAATAACATGAACTTACATACGCACAGTAGTGTAAGTTAAATAACCATGCAACCTTTAGAGCGCAAACATAGCTTTGGTGGATAGCGCGGAACAAAGTCGTCATCCAAACTTTTGAAAAAGTTTATTACGCAAGTACTTTATTTTTCGTTCCTGACGAAACAATCTTCTGCGTTTTTAAAACATCTAAAAAAAAAAGAGGTCTGTTGTGACCTTGAACTTCCGTTGATGCTTATGTGGTACTTTGACATTTAAATTAAGCTGAAGAAAGGCAACTTCAACAAGCCCTCCCTTTGTGTTTGTGTTCCCTACATCAAGATATGGTGGATAACAAAATCAAAACGCTCCGAAGAATGGAAAGAATTTCCATGACGAACACTCTCTTTCGATTGTTCAGGATTCGTACATGGAAGTTTTCGTCCTGAACTTTCATTTGACTCAATACGACATTATGACTTTTGTTCCTTTGGATATACTTAAATCAGAATTTCTAAAAAGGTTAATCCATTTATTCCTACACAGACATTTGCAGCAAATGACATGAAAACATCCAGGTAAATTAGGAATAATCTACAAACAAGAGGGCCATGATGGCCCTGGGTCGCTCACCTTAGTAGAGTGCCTTTAAGGTTTTTCTTTAATTTGACCATGTGACCTAGTTTTTGACTGCAGGTGACCCAATTTCAAACTCATATTTCATGAAGACAAACATTCTGACCAATTTTCAAGTCAATTGAGCAAAAAATGTGGCCTCGAGTGCCCTAAAGATATTTCTTTAATTTGACCTAGTGACCTAGATTATGACCCCAGGTGACCCAAATTTGAACTGGTCTTTGATTATATCAAAAGAAACATTTTAACCAATTTTCAAATCATATGAATAATAAATGTGGCCTCTAGAGTGCCCACTAGCTGTTTCTTTAATTTGACGAAGTGACCTAGTTTATGACCCCAGTTGACCCAAATTCAGACTCATGTGAGATTTTACAAAGACAAACATTCTGACCAATTTTCAAGGCAATTAAGCAAAGAATGTGGCCTCTAGAGTGCCCACAAGGTATTTCTTTATTTTGACCTAGTGACCTAGTTTATGGTTCTAGGTGACCCAAATCCAAACTCGTCTGGTATTTCATCAAGACAAACATTCTGGCCAAATTTCAGGTCATTTGAGCAATAAATGTGGCCTCCAGAGTGCAAACAAGGTATTTCTTTAATTTGACCCAGTGAACTAGTTTATGACCCAAGTTGACCCAAATTAATCTTACGTGAGACTTTATAAAGACAAACTTTCTAACTAATTTTCAAGGCAGTTGAGCAAATAATGTGGCCTCAAGAGTGCCAACAAGGTATTTCTTTAATTTGACCTAGTGACCTAGTTTATGACCCAAGATGACCCAATTTTGAACTCAATGAACTTGTTGCGCTTAGATGGGCAAGCAAACTTAGAAGAGAATCACTACATACCAAATATCAAAGCTCTACGCCTTCCAGTTTTAAAGAAGAATTTTAAAGTTTTCCTTCTTTGTTCCTATGTTCGAACTTGTTACCCCCAGGGCTGGGCCAGTTTTGACCCAGGGGCATCATATGAACAAACTTGGTAGAGGTCCACTAGGAAATGCTACATACCAAATATCAAAGCTCTACACCTTACCATTTAAGAGAAAAAGAAATTTAAAATTTTCCTTCTTTGTTCCTATCTTCGAACTTGTGATCCCCGGGGCGGGGCCAGTTTTGACCCAGGGGCATCATATGAACAAACTTGGTAGAGGTCCACTCTGAGATGCAACATACCAAATATCAAAGCGCCACACCTTTCGGTTTCAGAAAAGAAGAATTTTAAAGTTTTCCTTCTTTGTTCCTATGTTCGAACTTGTGACCCCAGGGGCTGGGCCAGTTTTGACCCAAGCAGCATCCTTGGAACAAACTTGGTAGAAGTCCACTAGGAGATGCTACATACCAAATATCAAAGCTCTATGCCTTCCCATTTAAGAGAAAAAAAAAAATTAAAGTTTTCCTTTTTTGTTCCTATGTTTGAACTTGTGACCCCCGGGGCAGGGCCAGTTTTGACCCCAAGGGCATCATATGAACAAACTTAGTAGAGGTCTATTAGGCAATGCTACATGCCAAATATCAAAGCTCTATGCCTTCTAGTTTTACAGAAGAAGATTTTTAAAGTTTTCCTTCTTTGTTCCTATGTTGGAAATTGTGACCCCCGGGGCGGGGCCAGTTTTGACCCCAGGGGCATCATATGAACAAACTTGGTAGAGGTCCACTAGGAGATGCTACATGCCAAATATCAAAGCTCTATGCCTTCAAGTTTCAGAGAAGAAGATTTTTAAAGTTTTCCTTCTTTGTTACTATGCTCAAACTTGTGACCCCCGGGGCGGGGCCAGTTTTGACCCCAGGGGCATCATATGAACAAACTTGATAGAGGTCCACTAGGCAATGCTACATACCAAATATCAAAGCTCTACGCATTCCAGTTTCAGAGAAGATAATTTTTAAAGTTTCCCCTCTTTGTTCCTATGTTCGAACTTGTGACCCCCGGGGCATGGCCAGTTTTGACCCCAAGGGCATCATATGAACAAACTTGGTAGAGGTCCACTAGAAGATGCTTCATGCCAAATATCAACGCTCTATGTCTTCTAGTTTTACAGAAGAAGATTTTTAAAGTTTTCCTTCTTTGTTCCTATGTTGGAAATTGTGACCCCCGGGGCGGGGCCAGTTTTGACCCCAGGGGCATCATATGAACAAACTTGGTAGAGGTCCACTAGGAGATGCTACATGCCAAATATCAAAGCTCTATGCCTTCAAGTTTCAGAGAAGAAGATTTTTAAAGTTTTCCTTCTTTGTTACTATGCTCAAACTTGTGACCCCCGGGGCGGGACCAGTTTTGACCCCAGGGGCATCAAATGAACAAACTTGGTAGAGGTCCACTAGGAGATGCTACATACCAAATATCAAAGCTCTGCGCCTTCCAGTTTCAGAGAAGAAGATTTTCAAAGATTTTGCTTTTTTTCCCTTTTTGTTGCCATGGCAACCAGAGTTGCGGGTGGAATTTAATTCTTTGAACAATTTTGGTAGAGCTTCACCCAAGGAACATCCCTGCCAAGTTTCATCAAGATTGGCCCAGTGGTTTAGGAGAAGAAGATGTTTAAAGAAATTGTTGACGGACGACGGACGACAGACGACGGACGACGGACGCCGGACACAGGGCGATCACAATAGCTCACCTTTAGCACTTTGTGCTAAGGTGAGCTAATAAATGTTCTGGAATAATACGTGAAAGCATAACGGCATAAAGGGACAAATTGCTTGTTGTGAACAATCTGAACTTTTGCCACAATGTTTTAAAAGGTGTCTGCTGCAGAAAAAGGAGATGTCTGCCGCAGGTGCTGGCGTTAATCAGATCTGGACATGCTCATCTTCCTGTCCTTGTAGATCATTAATTATTTATCAACATTGACAGGGGTGTTCTTTCAAATGAATAAACAATTTGCTAGTGATGTTGACAGATTGTTTTGAATCCAGATAAATAGCTTCTCATCCCCAGTTCCATCAAACGAAAATCTTTGCCTGGAATGAAAAGCAAAACTGACAAAACTACAGATGAAAAATTGTTAGTGGATAAATTTAATTTTGAAATAGCTAAAAAGATCAAATGGAGAGAAGAAAAAAATCAGTTATAAATTCGAGGCAGTTTTACAAAGAAAAATTCCACACGCAATGAAATAAAAAAAAATAGATTGCATGTACATTATGCTGAGATATTCTGACCAGAAAAAGCCTAGAAATATTGCTATATTCATGTCGGTGGCTTTTGATGACTGTAAATGTCTGTTCTGATATTTGGTGCATGGCAATTTAACCCTTAAAGCGCCAAATAATCTCAGTTGATGTTTTCATTTTAGAATAAGTCCCAGGTAATAGCAACCTAGTGGGTGGCTTTTGTCTGTAATCTTATAGCAAAACGGACAGTGTAGATCAAAGTGCACGTTCTGTGCAGTCTGATCTTGATATACACAGACCACCAAGGCAACTATAGTAGTGAAAGGTGCTTTAAGGGTTAATTTACAGAAAATGCATGAGCACATTTCTATCTCCTCTTAAAGAGTACAGTCATGTCTTTGAAAGGGTAGAAATTATTGTGGAAAAACATGGGAGAAAATTCTGCTCACCAGCATTTTCTCCTTTTCCTACAATGTTTTCTTAGGGTCATTACATGTGTGATAATGGGTTAACAGATTAAGAATTCTATCGGTGGACAGATTTTTGGTCTGAAAAGGACACAAGCGATCAAGTTCTGAAGATGATTTCTGTCTTTGAAATGGTATAAAACATTGTGAGAAAAGGAGAAAATGATGTACTCCTTTTCACACAAAGTTTTCAAAAGGATTCTTTCTCAGGGTCTTTAAAACTTGGGATTGTATGGTAAAGGGTTAAGCCTAAAAACAGAAGTTTTGGGAGGTAGTGACTTAACTCTTTACCACACAATCCTGAGTTTTAACGACCCCTAAGAAAAAGCCTTTTAAAAACATTGTGGGAAAAGGAGAAAATGCTGGTAACCAGCATTTTCTCCTTTTTCCACAATGTTTTCTAACCTTCCTAAAACAAATTTCAATTTGGGAGCCATATTTGAGTTGTCGTCTGCAATTGCTTTCAATTTGGACCAGTCTAAAATTTTGTCGTTTGGTAAAGAGTAAAATGACCACTGCACAAATTTTACTGTACTTGTAGCTACACTGTTTTACAAAACTTCAAAGCCAGACAAACAACTGAGCTAATCTTTTTCTTAATAGCCCTTATCCTGCTGAATAAGTGAAATGAAACTTTCAAGCCGATACTAAAAACCCGGAATTTTTTCTATCTAAAGGGTATTTTTGGGATAAAGGTACCTCCTCATTGGGCAGTGTAGATCCAAGATCAGTCTGCACATTCTGTGCAGTCTGATCTTAATCTACACTGTCCACAAAAGGTCCTCGAGTCACGCTTTGCAGCCTAACGGTTAACCCTTTCCCAAACGACAAATTTTGGACTGGACCAAATTGAAAGGGTTTGCAGATGACAATTTTAAATTTGATGAAAATGGCAGAAAGTTATCAAAAAGGGTAGAAAACACTGTGGGAAAAGGAGAAATTGCTCGTTACGAGCAATTTCTCCTTTTCCCACAGTGTTTTCAAAAGACTTGTACTGCAGACATGTGAAAACCAGGGCTTGTTTGGGAAAGGGTTAAGCTATGAAGGCAATTTTGTCTGTGGATGAAGCCACCACACAGTATGTAAAGTAAAGTTTTGATACAGTGCAGACTGAGACACTTGATCTCTGACAGATCAATTTATTCAAGAAAATATATCACTTAATACTTCAAATAAAACATGGGAATATAATAACTTCCTTACACATAAACCATTCATGCTGCTTTTCAACGCTTTATCAAATGACAAAATTTTGCACTGGTTCAAACTGAAAGCATTTGCAGATGACAGATGTGACCCCAAAACTGAAGTTTCTCTTTGATAGGGCAGAAAACATTGTGGAAAAAAGAGAAAATGCTGGTTACCAGCATTTTCTCCTTTTCCCGCAATGTTTTCAAAAGCTTGTTTCTCTCAGGGTTGTTAATCCACTGGGACTGAGCAGTAAAAAATAAAATAAATATATTAAGTTAAGTTTAATATATTTGTGCTAAAATATATGCTGAAAATAAAGGTGAATGTTCAGGATCACATTACACAGACTATGTTTTCTGATCATGAACTGCTCTCTCTGTAAAACACTGAATGCAGCTGTTAGATTCACCAATTATTACAGATGAAATTCCTTTTTTTGAAAAACAAAAAAAACCCACCAGTAAGAGTGACATAATCACAAATCATTTGAAGGAATGGGCTTTCTCAAATGACATGGTTGGTTGATTGATTGTATGGTGTTTAAAGCTGTTTTCAGCATTATTTCAGTTATACTGCAGTGGCCAGTGTACCTATCTATGCTTTCCTGGAGCTTCCTTTAACAGTACTACGCACAATATTCTTTCCAAGCCACTGGCTCCTTTCCACATAATCATCATCGAAACAATGGTCAGCAGTGAGAGAGGAATGAATCATCAATTCATGGAAAGAAATTGGGTGAGCCGGGGATCGAAAAAGCTACACCCTGTTTTCAAGTCCTGTATACTACCAACTGAAGTACCAGGGCTCGGCTTAAATGACATTGAAAACATTGTCGCAATAGGAGCAATAGGCAAAAATTGAATAGAAGGAAAAACTAACACAAAAACTACAATGAAAATAAAGCCATACAAGAAAATATTCTTCCTCAGACTCAGTTAAGACTCAGGATTTGTTTGGTAATGGTTTAACCTATTATGATAACCCATTTTAAAAAAAAAACATAATTTAAACAGGAACAAGCAAATTCATTTTATCGACCACGATAGATTATTGACACCCAAAAAAAGAAAGCTAAAAATAGTCTTAGGCAGAAAAATTTTTTACTTTTTACCCCCACTTGAAGTTCCATATCTTGTACTTTCTATGGAAAATGAAAATTACTAAGTTATTAAAAATGAAATATTTGACATAACAAATAATTTATTGCCTATTTTTTGTCAGGCACACTATGAATACTTGTACTAAAATCTATAATTAACATGCACGGCTTATTATTTGGGTATTATGATTTTCATGTCCCTGTAATATGCATGTTTAGGACAATATTGTAAGAAAAGAGGCTAGTGTTTGTAACCAGCAACTGCTTATATTCCAACAATGCTTTCAAAATCACCAATAACACAATTAGCTTTGCTTCAAATATTGTTCCTTGTATTATTTAGCAGTACATCTAATATGTAACTGTATAGTAATGATATTAACCCTTTCCCAAACGACAAATTTTGGACTGGTCCAGATTCAAAGAGTTTGCAGATGACAATTTTAAATTTGATGAAAATGGCAGAAAGTTCTCGAAAAGGGTAGAAAACACTGTGGGAAAAGGAGAAATTGCTCGTTACGAGCAATTTCTCCTTTTCCCACAGTGTTTTCAAAAGACTTGTACTGCAGACACGTGAAAACCAGGGCTTGTTTGGGAAAGGGTTAAAGGGGCAAAATGTTAACCCATATTTAATTCTTGGGCTGCTAAGAATGAGTCAAAGAATTTTAATGGAGAGGGTATATCAAGATCAGACTGCACATAATGTGCAATCTGATCTTGGATCTACACTGTCTGATACAGAGATATTTTTCCCCTCAAAAAGAAAAAAACATGGAAATAGCAATATTTGGGTTTTTATTATCGACTTGAAAGTTTCGCTTCAATTATATGAGCCATGCTCTGTGAAAAGGGGGCTTAATGCATCTGCGAAAAGTATCGACCCAGGTCAGCCTGCGCAGTCCATGTAGGCTGACCTGGGCCGAAACTTTTCGCTCTTGGTCAATGTTTGTCATGTACGAGATTCAATCTACCTCATGATTCAGCCAGTTGTTAGACAAAATGGATTTATGCAGTCATGATTATGTGATGACTTGCTTTGTATCATGGATCACGAAGATGCATTGAGCCCCTTTTGCCAGAGCATGGCTCATATACATATGGCAAGTTTAGGCTGAATTCATCAGTTGTGTTGACAACTTGTGTAGGCTTGCAGAAGAACACTTTCGAAAATACGGTGACAAAAAGAGAAATTGCTGATAGGAAGCAATTTTTCTTTTTGCCACAGTGTTTTCATCATGCATTCATACATTTAATTCGAAATCCTCATTATACAATAAAAATTTCTAACTTGTCCGAAGTGAAAGTATCTGCCAACGACAAATCAAAATAATACTCAAAACGTGATTTGTCTTTCATAGGGTAGAAAACATTGTGCGAAAAGAAGAAAATGCTGGTTACCAGCATTTTCTTCTTTTCCCGCAATGTTTTCGAAAGCTTTGTCTCTCGGGGTCATTAAAAGTCAGGATTATTTGGTAAAGAGTTAATTTAAAAGCTTTATTGTACAACTAAAATTTCAGACTTGTCCTCAGTGCACAGATATGTAGACACAAAATTGAATATGGCTCATATAACAGAGTTTGTCTTTGAAGGGATAGAAAACATTGTGGGGAAAGAAGGAAATGATGGTGACCAGCATTTTCTCCTTTTCCCACTATGTTCTCGAAAATATTCTTCCTCAGACTCAGTTAAGACTCAGGATTGTTTGGTAATGGTTTAACCGATAATGATAACCCATTTAAAAAAAAAAACATATTTTAAAAATTATCATGATGTAAATTGCTTAACCCATTACCACACAATCCCGACTTTTAATGACCCTGAGAAAGAAGCCTTTTGAAAACATTGTGGGAAAAGGAGAAAATGCTGGTAACCAGCATTTTCTCCTTTTCCCACAATGTTTTCTATTCTTCCAAAATAAGATTTCACTTTTTTATTCACATCTATTTTGTCGTCTGCAAAGGCTTTCAATTTGGACCAGTCTAAAATCTTGTCGTTTCGTAGAGTTAACCCTTTACCAGACAATCCCGACTTTTAACGACCCTGAGGAAGAAGCCTTTTGAAAACATTATGGGAAAAGGAGAAAATGCAGGTAACCAGCATTTTCTCCTTTTCCCACAATGTTTTCTACCCTTCCCAAATAAGACTTCAATTTTTTATTCACCTCTATTTTGTCGTCTGCAAAGGCTTTCAATTTGGACCAGTCTAAAATCTTGTCGTTTGGTAAAGAGTTAACCCTTTCCCAAACAAGCCCTGGTTTTCACGTGTCTGCAGTACAAGTCTTTTGAAAACACTGTGGGAAAAGGAGAAATTGCTCGTAACGAGCAATTTCTCCTTTTCCCACAGTGTTTTCTACCCTTTTGAAAAACTTTCTGTCATTTTCATCCAATTTAAAATTGTCGTCTGCAAACTCTTTCAATTTGGACCAGTCTAAAATCTTGTCGTTTGGTAAAGAGTTAAGGAGGGAACGTTTATGTAGATGATCTCTGTGACTGACAAACTGTGATTGCACCAGTTGACTTTCAGGATGAATTAAAAGCATCATGTCAACATATTTCCTGACATTAACCCCTTACCACACAATCCCTGGTTTTAAGGACCCTGAGGAAGAAGGCTTTTGAAAACATTTTAGAAAAAGGAGAAAATGCTGTTAACCAGCATTTTCTCTATTTCCCAAAATCTTTCGTTCTCAGTGAAAGGTGAATTTGATTATTTGGGTCACATCGAATTTGTCGCCAACAAATGCTTTCAATTTGGATATGTATAAAATTTTTTTATGTGGTAAAGGGTTTACCCTTTAAGTCCCCTTCATACCTTTAGTTGCCCTTGTGGCCACTGTAGACTGCAAAAAATGAGCAGTCTGATCTCTGATCTACACTGTTGATTTTGCTGAATCATTCTATCACTCTCAATCACAACAATAAAATTGCAATTATTTGGGTCTTATTTTTCAAGACTCAAAATGCCTATTAACCCTAAAAGCACCTTTCATGACTATAGTTGCCTATACAGCAAGTATAGATCAAGATCAGGCTGCACAAAACATGCAGTCAGATCCTTGATCCACACTGTCCACTTTCCTGAAACACTGTAGACAAAAGTAACCGTGACATGCCCTTTTTTGGATTATATTTTCTAGGATGAACATTTCTGTCGGTTTTATTCAGCAGTGTTCTAAGGGCTAAGTTTATTCCACACTCTGAAGATCAAGCCTTTGAAGTTACACAACCTTGTTACCATGCAAGATCCTTGTCTTTTATGCCCCCTGGGGAAAATTCCTGGAGACTGATGGACCTGTCTAATCCAGTAGTTCATAGTAACACTGACATCTAGTTTCACAGTATTTTCTACTGATCAATTAACCCTTTTCCAAACGACAAATTTTAGACCCTTCCAAAATGAAAGAGTTTGCAGACGACAATTTCAGATTTGATGAAAATGGCGGAAAGTTCTCCAAAAGGGTAGAAAACACTGTGGGAAAAGGAGAAATTGCTCGTTACGAGCAATTTCTCCTTTTCCCACAGTGTTTTCAAAAGACTTGTACTGCAGACACGTGAAAACCAGGGCTTGTTTAGGAAAGGGTTAAGTCTTTAGCACACAATCACAAGTTTTCAAGACCCTAGGAAAAAACGTTTCTGAAAACATTGTGGAAAAAGAGAAAATGCTGGTAACCCTGGACCACAGAATCCTTTATTCTAACAACTGGAATGAAAGGACTATTGAAATCATTGTGGGAAAAGGAGAAAATGCTGGTAACCAGAATATTCTCCTTTTCCCACAATGTTTTCTACCCTTTCAATGACAAATTTCAATTTTGATTCGCACTTTGTTGTCTGCAAAGGCTTTCAATTTGGACAAGTCTGAAATTTGTGACTTGGCTTAACTCTTTACCACACGACAACATTTTAGACTAGTCCAATTTCAAAGCATTTGCAGATGCCAAATTCAGCTTTGGAACAAACAGGCTTAAGCTCTTTGATAGAGCAGAAAACATTGTGGGAAAAGGAGAAAATGCTGGTTACCAGCATTTTCTCCTTTTCCCACAATGTTTTCAAAAGCCTTCCTTCCTAGGGTCGTGAAAACCCGGGATTGTTTGGTAAAGGGTTAAAGGAAGACTCTGAGTTGTTTTTTAAAACTTTGAATTGAAATATTCTGCTTTGTTTCTATCCTTTTTCATGTATTAAGTCCACATGACACAAGCTACAACTCACTTCTATCCTGGACGGGTAGCTCAGTGGTTAGCGTATCTGACTCGAGACCTAGTGGTTGCGAGTTCAATACCAGATTGAGGCAAACTTTTTTTCTGACAATTTTTTGCCTCTCCCGTCTGATGCATGTGGGAAAAGTAGTCAGTGGCTTTGGAAACAAAGTTGTGTCATTAGTGATTTAACTCTTTACCAAACGACAAAATTTTGGATTGAACAAAATTGAAAGCATTTGCAGACAACAAATTAAATGTTGCTAAAATGATTATTTCTGTCAAGTATAGGGTAGAAAACAATGTTTTCAAAAAACTTTCCTGTCAAGGTCATTAAAAGTTGGGATTGTGTGTTAAAGGGTTAACTCTTTACCAAACAACAAAATTTTAGACTAGTCCAACTTGAAAGTATTTGCAGACGATAAAATAAAATGTTACTAGAAAGAAATTGCAATTTGTCTTGGGAAAGATAGAAAACAGTGGGAAAAGGAGAAAATGCTGGTTACCAGCATTCTCTCCTTTACCCAAAATGTTTTCAAAAGGCTTCTTTCTCAGGGTCTTTACAAGTCGGGATTGTGTGATTAAAGAGTTAAAGAAAGCCAGGAAACACATGCGTAGATTCACTAACTACTGTGATGCTTCCTAAGCTGTTAAAATGGGGTTAAACTCCAATATAAACCACTCACTACTCTGGATAATATTTATGCATTCAGAGTTGTATAAAGGTCCTCAATTCTTAACCCTTTCCCAAACAAGCCCTGGTTTTCACGTGTCTGCAGTACAAGTCTTTTGAAAACACTGTGGGAAAAGGAGAAATTGCTCGTAATGAGCAATTTCTCCTTTTCCCACAGTATTTTCTACCCTTTTGGAGAACTTTCCGCCATTTTCATCAAATTTAAAATTGTCTTCTGCAAACGCTTTCAGTTTGGAAGGGTCTAAAATTTATTGTTTGGGAAAGGGTTAACAAGACAACAAAATTTGAATCTTGCCCAAATTGAAAGCATTTGCAGAAGACAAAACTGAAATTGTCTAGAGAAGGGTAGCAATCATTGTGGAAAAGGAGAAAATGTTGGTTATCAGCATTTTCTCTTGTTTCTGTTATGTTTTCAAAATCATTCTTTCTCAAGGTTGTAAAAACTAAGGCTAATTTGATGAAAGGTTAAATTGAAACATAGCCTTTTAATGTTTCCTATGAAAATCAATACATGAAAATGTGCATGATGTAAAAAAAAATCTGATCAGCAGTTTAACAGTGAATTACAAAGATCAAAACAAGAAATACTGAAAAAATAGGACATTTAAATATTATAACCAAAAAAACCTGACTCTCTCCCTTTACCACACAATCCAGGGTTTTAATGACCCTGAAGAAGAAGCCTTTTGAAAACATTGTGGGAAAAGGAGAAAATGCTGGTTACCAGCATTTTCTCCTTTTCCCACAATATTTTTTAACCTTCCGAAACAAATTCAGTTATTTGAGGCACATCTTGTTTGTCATCTGCAAATGCTTTGAATTTGGACCGGTCTAAAATTTTCATGTGTGGTAAAGGGTTAAACATTGACCAAATGACAAAATGTTAGACTTTTTTAAATTAAAAAACATATATATATATATAAAAAGTATATATGACTCAAACAAAGAAATTATATATTACCTATATCGTATAAATACAAGTTTTTACTCGTCCCTTAGAAAATATCTAAGGAAAAGCAGCAATTTCTTCTTGCAGTAAGCTCTTTTTCAAATGAAGTTTTCTGTATGATTTATAAAATAAACTTTTCTTTCCCTAAAACATCCCCACATTTTGTCTCTTGTGCTTGGCTATTAGGTTTAACCCGTTCCAAAATGACAAACTTTGGACTGGTCCAAATTGAAAGAGTTTGCAGACGACAATTTTAAATTTGATGAAAATGGCAGAAAGTCATCAAAAAGGGTAGAAAACACTGTGGGAAAAGGAGAAATTGCTCGTTACGAGCAATTTCTCCTTTTCCAACAGTGTTTTCAAAAGACTTGTACTGCAGACACGTGAAAACCAGGATTTGTTTGGGAAAGGTTAACTCATTTATCAAACGACAAAATTTTGGACTACACCAAATTGAAAGCATTTGCAAACGACAGAATAAATGTAGCTGAAATGCTGATTTCTGTCCTTGATAGGGTAGGAAAACAATGTGGGAAATGTGGTTACCAGTATTTTCTCGTTTTCCATACTTTTGATTTGGACCAGCCTTAATTTTTGTTACTTGGTAAAGAGTTAAATGGTTCTATAGCTTTTGCAAACAACAGTTTTTATCATTTTTATTTCAGAAGTAGCCCTATGAAAGATAAATCAAGGACATACACTGTTTATTAAATTACTCATACCATCACCATCTAGTTCAAATTTGTCTGCAGATTTTAATTTTTCTAGAAAAAAAATTCAGTTAGTCACACACTATTATATACAATTACTTATGACGATGATTGTAATCCAGATAGATATATATGCACTAGTATATATCAGTGTCACATTACAGAAAATGAAAACCAATTAACTAAAGGGAGATAACTGCTACCCTCTGACAAAGTTCCCACACAGATGTGAAAGGCTAAGAACAGAACATGAAAGTGGAATTTTGTGATTGATCATATAGAATATAAAACCCTTTAGAAATGTAAGAGGTCAAACCTCAATTGCACGCCGACGTAACCTCAAACACCAAAGTAACCCCATAAAGTAGCTTTAAAACTACCGAAACATGTAAATGAAATCGGGGTAAAGGAGTCTTACTTCAAACAACATTCCGGCATCAAAAACAGACTGTGTCTGAAGTTTGAACATAAAAGAAAGACTGGCTTACAAACAGCTTCATTATGACCTCTAACCAATAACAACCCACCTTGGACTCTTCAAACGAATCGTAGTCACATGCAGCCTAAGTGAAGCCCAAACGACATACCACATTTACGCTTTTGCTAAATGGGGAAACCACTGCCTGCAAAATTATCGTCACTATTGTGTGACAAATATTTTGCAGAAGACTAGAGTAACAAGAAATACCTCTTTTTACCAAATGACAAAATTTTGGACTTGTCCAAATTGAAAGCATCTGCAGACAAGAAAATAACTGTGACTCAAAAATTGAACACTGATTTGATCCCCGGCTCGGCCAATTTCTTTGCGAGGATTGATGATAGTCATTGCGACAGGATTCATTCCTCTCTCACGGCTGACCTTTGTTTCGACGATGGTTATGTGGGAAAGCAGCCAGTGGCTTGGAAAGAATATTGTGCGGAGTACTGGTAACAGAGACTTCAGGAAAGCATGGATAGGTGCACTGGCCGCCGCGATATAACTGAAATAATGTTGAAAACGGTGTTAAACACTATACAGTCAATCAATCAATCAATCAAAAATTGAAAGTTCTTGTGATAAGGTTAGAAAACATTGTGGGAAAAGGAGAAAATGCTGCATTTTCTCCTTTTCCCACAATGTTTTCCAAAGGCCTCTTTCTCAGGATCATTAAAATTCTGGATTGTTTGGTAAAATATTAAAAATGTAACGTGCAATAACCTGGTCACCCATCCAGGCACTAATCTAATGCACATTGCTTAACTTCCATGGAAAGAAATGCACCAAACCGCATCGCTGTAAAAACTAGCTCAACAGCAAGGCAGGTTTGAAGTGCTTATATATCTAACCTCTCTCCGTGACAAAAAGATAGATGCAAAGGAGGCGCTGGAAAATGAATGTATAAAGACATTTTTTATGTGGCTTAATATGAAGAAAAATAGATAAAGCAGCAGACTGCAACTGTCTTTTTTTCCTGATTGATTTTCATTTTGTTGAAATGTTGCATCACAACTTGGTCACTAATCCAAGCACTATCTTTGGTAGATATTGCTTATTAACCCTTTCCCAAACAAGCCCTGGTTTTCACGTGTCTGCAGTACAAGTCTGTTGAAAACACTGTGGGAAAAGGAGAAATTGCTCGTAACGAGCAATTTCTCCTTTTCCCACAGTGTTTTCTACCCGTTTTGATAACTTTCTGCCATTTTCATCAAATTTATAATTGTCGTCTGCAAACTATTTCAATATGGACCAGTCCAAAATTTGTCGTTTGGGAAAGGGTTAACTTAATCGGAGGGCCATGCATCGTACGTCACCGCTGTGACAGCTACTCGAACATGTACAATACTTTTAGAAGTTACATGCATTCCCTTGGCCAAGTCCGAAATCCAATAAGGTTGGTCGAATAATACTTGTGTAGACATACAGCATTGGGGTATTTGGTAACACACAGAAAAATATCAAAGTACCAAATAGTACAAGAAAAGGCTCGTCCCCTGCCATATCAGTGTGCTATAGTGTGAATAAAGGCCCTTGGGTATCCATTTGCGGTACCGACGCTTTATATTAGTTTCATAAATGAGCAAGAAAATGGGCCAGCAGGGTCCCGCTGACGGAAGAAAGAAACATATTTTAACCAATCATAAATTACTCTCTATGCATTTGATTTTATTACGCCAAGAAGTAGGTCAAAAGCCAGAGCATTCAGCTATGCCAATAAGTTTCCTTGAAAGGCAATGTTAACTAGCACTTTCTCCTTTATCCACAATGTTTTTCTATCCTGTAAAAGACAAACTCTTTCTTTTGAGTAACAGCTAATTTGTTGTTTGCAAGTACTTTCAATTTGGATACAGCTAAAGTTCTGTTGTTTGGCAAAGAGTTAACAAACATCAAATTCTAGGTCGATCCCTCATGAACAGAGAGAACAATAACTCTGGTAGTTTGAGATCCTGTGTACAAAACCAACTTCTTGGAATCTGCTGTGAAAGACATTTGCTGTGCTGCTGCGTCAAGTCTCATTGAAAACATCTCCTTTCCACTGGCTGAATTCCAAAGTTTTAGCACACTTCCACGACAAGATGAGGCTACCCACTTGCTGTTGGGTGAAATTGCTACCACATGAACCTAGGAAAAAGAAGAAATTATTCATGAATAAGGTAAAAAGACATATGGGCCATGCCTTGGCAAAAGGAGGTTTAATTCTTTACCAAACGACAAAATTTTAGACTGGTCCAAATATAAAGCATTTGCAGACGATAAATCAACTGTGGCTCAAAAATTGAAATTTGATTTGGGAAGGGTAGAAAACATTGTGGGAAAAGGAGAAAATGCTGGTTACCAGCATTTTCTCCTTTTCCCACAATGTTTTCAAAAGGCTTTTTCTTCAGGGTCGTTAAAAGTTGGGATTGTGTGGTACACATATCCGTGATGCATCGTACTAAGCAAGTCACGATATAATTACGTATACGTAAAATCTGTTTTATCTAACCACCGGTGGTATCGTAAAGAAGACTGGTCCTTTGACATACATAAAATTGACCACAAGCAAAATGTTTTGGCCCAGGTCAGCCTGCATGGACTGCACTGGGTCCAAACTAAAGTGAAATAACAATAATTTGTTTAAAGGGAGGTAACCAGTGACAAATTAGTTCCTAACAATGTCAGAGGTTATATTTCCTGTCAGTTGTTCAGATCTTGTCCTAAATTTCATATTTTCTGTTTTTATGCTACTTTATGGCATTTTCAACAGTATCAGTAATTCAAGTGCAAAAGTTCATAATTTTCTGTCTTTTCACGGTTTCAGTCTCACTAGGCTATGCCTTGCATAGGGACTCTACACATGAAAAGGGTATCAAACCAGGATTACCCGTTTGCAAAAGCTAACACCTTAACAGTTGCTTTAAAGGGGGATATCCCTTTAACCCTTTACCACACAATCCCAACTTTTAACGACCCTGAGCAAGAAACCTTTTGAAAACATTGTGGGAAAAAGAGAAAATCTGGTAACGAGTATTTTCTCCCTTTCCCACAATGTTTTCTACCCTATCAAAGAAAAATTGCACCATTCCAGCCACACTGAAATTGTCGTCTGCAAATGTTTTCAATTTTGACAAGGCTACAATTTTGTCGTTTGGTAAAGGGTTAATTCTGTATAGATGTTGTAAATGTAGACAGAAGACAACTGACATAGAAAGCTCAAAATTGAACATTTTGTGCTCCAGTGAGAGAAAAGCAATCTTTAACCCTTTACCACATCACAAAAAAATAGCCTTGTCCAAGTTGAAATCATTTGCAGATGACAGTTTAAATGTAGCTCAAATTATGGACTTTGTCTTTGGTAGGATAGAAAAACATCGTCGGAAAAGGAGAAAATGGAAAACAGGGCTTAGTGCATCTCCGTGATCCATTGTACCAAGCAAGCCATCACATTATTACCAATCCATAAAATCATGTTTGTCTAACAACCAACTGAATCATGAGTTAGAATTGTCCTTTGACATGCAGACAATTTACAAACAGTAAAAAGTTATGACCCATGTCAGCCATTACAGACTGTGCAAGCTAACCTGGGTTGTTACTTTTTGCAGATGCATTAAATCCCCTTTTCACAGAGCATTGCCCACTTATCTTTGTTATATTTATGGACTGAAAGTATCTTTTGAGTTTATTCCAGCTTTCAGGGTCAATGAATTGAACATACATCTGCATTATGACATGTTGATGGCTTCACATTGTTACGTGGAACACCAGTTTCTGCATCGTAGATAAATACGTATCCATCCTCAGAACCAACAACAACAAACTCATGTTTGTTAGAAATGGCGAGGGCATTGCAGGTCCCTTTACACTGTTGGCCAAGCCAGCCCGGTCGGTAAAACATGCCCGCTGCTTTGTTGTTTTTGACGGGTTTCTGATCGCAGCCTCCAGTTGGAATGTCCCAGACCACTAACCACCTGTGCATAATAAAATGAAAATAACATATTAACCCTTTAGCAAACAATCCCGTGTTTTCACGTCCCTGAGGAAGAGGCCTTTTGTGGGTAACCAGCATTTTCTCCTTTTCCCACAATGTTTTCTAACTTGTCAAAAAACCTTAAGTTCACTCTTGTACCACTTTCAAATTTGTTGTCTGCAGATGCTTTCAATTTGGAAGGGGCTAAAAAGGGTTAAAACTACGACATGTATTCGTTCCTTTGTGCATGTACTGTATATGATTGTTGGTAGACCATTTAACTCTTTAACACACAATCCTGAGTTTTAACGACCATGAGGAAGAGGCCTTTTAAAAACATTGTGGGAAAAGAAGAAAATGCTGCTAATCAGCATTTTCTCCTTTTCCCACAGCGTTTTCTACCCTATCAAAGACAAATTCCATCATTGGAACCACTTTAATTTGTCGTCTGCAAATGCTTTCAATTTGGACAAGCCTACATTTTTGTCGTGTGGTAAAGGGTTAAAAATTGTTAATTATAGACTTCATAAGGAAAGCAAGGTACTATATCTCTCTGCCCTTCTGTAAGATAATGAAAAATTATTTTTGTTGTTAAATTTAAAGATACAGTTTTCAACATTCAAGACTATGTAAAGAAAATGGAAAACAAAATTTAAACAAAGGTATCAGTTTAACTCTTTACCAGACAACAAAAATTTTGACTATTCCAAATTGAAAGCCTTTGCACAATTGAATGTAACTCAAATGATGCAATTTAGTTTTGAGAGGTTTCTGATCGCAACCTCTTTACCAGACAACAAAATTTTTTGACCAGTCAAAATAGAAAGCCTTTGCAGACGACAATGTGACTAATGATGTAATAGGTTTTTGTGAAAGAGTAGAAAACTTCGTGGAAAAGGAGAAAAAGCTGATTACCAGCATTTTTTCCTTTTCAACAATGTTTTCAAAATGCTTCTACTTCAGAGTCGTTAAATCTCGAGAATGTGGCGTGAAAGGTTAAGTACCAGATATACTTTCCAAATTACAGAGAAAAAAGAAATAGAGTTATTTCAGTGGTTGATTTACCTGTTACTTGTTGTGATAAGGACTGTATTTGCTGTGTAGGCACAAACTTTCACACCTAGAACTGGTATTTTTGTCAGTCTCCGATAACAAGGCATCAGACCACCATTACCTTGGGACAAATCTATCGCATTAAACTTATGCTTGTGGGGTTGTTCACTAAACTGGCCTTTTTTCCACATTTCTTTCACTGTGTTGTACTCCGAGTCTGAAATCTCAGCCCGTAGAATAAGGAATCTTTCACTAAGGGTAAGTATGGCTGTCAATCGTACATAAGTAAAACCTTTCTGTACAAAGATGGATTTTGTTGTTTTTTCAAGTAACATATTATAAATGTCAATGTGAACTTGCTCCTTTGATGACTCACTGATTATATACAGAGATTCTTTTGCATGATTGGTAGTAACTGCTAGAACTCTGTTTGGAAATTCTGATGTTTTGATGACTGGTTGTCCAGAAAATATATCAAATACAACAAGTTTTCCTGCTGTTTCATCCAGCAAAACTAAGGCATCATTTATCAGTTCTAAAATAAAGCTGACCTGCATTTCAATATGGTGCTGTCTCAAGTATGTATAGGACTTGGTGTCCCAAATGCGTAAGTAACCATCACCCGAACATGTGACCAGCTCAGAGCCAATCACAATGAAGGATATAACATCCATTTGGTTCAAAAGGTCTGTGTCACATTTCTGTTCCTCTGTTTCAGTTTTAGCTTTTTCAACAAGAAGCTGTATACTCCAAAGTTTCAGATCATCCAGTGATCCAAGAGTGGCTGCCTGTTGGTCAACAATAAATATCTCTCTGATCTGCGTAGAGTGAGCTGAGAAAGCACCAAGATTCCTGTCGTTTTCTAGATCATACATGCTAATATTACCTTGACTAAAACACAAAAATGCTACTTGATCCTCCCACAGAACATCAAAGTTTTTGATTGGAAAATTTAACTTTATTTCAAGTTTTTCATCACTGCTTTCCACATTGACAAGATAAACACACCCATTCTGTGACAAGGCAAGAATCTGTGGCTTATTTGGGTTTCCAGAGAGTTTATCAACTTTTCCTGTCATAGCAATTTCCGAAAGAGAAAATGGTGGAACACATTTAAATGTAATAAGTGAATCTGGTTGTGTCATCCCTTGATCTTCTTCCTTCTCCTCAATTCTCTTCATATCCATAACAACACCACCTGACCATTCATCTCTAGCACAAAGTGTGAGCAATTTGCTGTTGATCTCTTTGTCTAACTGGACAAATTTTAGAGGTGTTTCTTTACCTGATTCTAAAACTGTGATAAAACTTGAACTTTCAGGGCCCTGTGGCTGATCATCAGTTAAGCCTAACATACTTCCCACTGCTAAAACTTTGAAACCTTCCACTGTTTTATACACAAGACAGTTTTTAATTTCAGCCAGTTTTCGTCTACAGTCAAACTGCTGGATAAAGTTCATGTCTGGCAAGTTGACATGGGTAAGAAATGACTTCATGACTAGGATCCCTATATCTGACTCCATATCTATATAAAACTGTGAAACTTCACTGGTCCTTGGACTCCACTTGGGTATTTTATCAGCAAAGACAAAGTTTGTTGATTTGTTTGTCAGTAGATTGTGTGATACAAGGCTACTTTTGGTAATGTAGAAAACCTTTTTACCATTCATTCTAACAGTACTATCCACCGCATTCTTGAATATATCAGATAAATCATATGCCTGAATATCATCAGTGCTTGTGTTATATACTGCATATTCTGGCAACTTGTCCTCATTACTGCCTTTGTCCTTTCTAGCTTTCAGAAGAAAGCAGTTTTCTGATCGTGCAAGAACAGAAGAATATCCTTGAAGTGATGTGTTTAAAGCACTGGATGCATCTTGTCTTGGAGCTAGACATGGGAATTCAGGAATCAGTAAAGGTGTTTTCTGACCATGCAGATATTGCAAGCACTGACTCTGAAGATCTTTCAGATATTTGTGGTTTTCTGATGGGTTTACATAGGCCAGTAGACAAACAGCCAATCTGATTGGCTGGGTAAGATTGTCCTTGGCAACAGATAAATAATTTCTTAAGATTGTCATTTCTTCATCATCATTCTTTTCCAGAAAATCTGACAAATCAGAGATAGCCTCTGATAAAGAAAACGCTGCAATTTTTGTGCATAAAAATCTGAAGTTGCAGAAAATTTTGGCTTTTACAATATCAGGACCAATCAATGTGTATGCTTGGATTGCATGGTAAGGCAAGCATGCTAGTTTGCGTTGATTCTTGGCTTCAAATGGTTGTGGAGTAACTTGCTTATCTGCATCTTGAACTTCAAGGTCATTACGATATTTAAGAACAATGGTACGTTTAATTCCTGTCTCCTGAAGGTACATGTCTGTGAGGTGTTTATGGAGCTGCATGTCCTTCCCATCTGTTGTGTATCGTGATCTTGCTGCTTGTATGAACTGCCGATGATACCAATGCAATGTATCTTTACCACAGGAAAGTTTTTCAACAAGATATTCTTTTAGGTCAAACCTAATTCTTGCCCATATAACTGGAGGAATGCGGACAATGCCAGGCACTGGTGGATCATGGTATCTGTACAGATCATTCACAACCACATCATCACAGGATAAAACATCCTCTATTTCAATTTCAGTAAGCCCTCCCAGACCAACAGTTATGTAACCCAGAGCATGGCTTACAAGCAGGTTTCCAAACTTTTTCTCCAGAGTTTCAAAAAGTTTGTTGATTGCTTCTTGTTCTGTTGAAGGTAATTGATGTAATGCTGAGTTACTGACATATGATGGCCATTTCTTTGCTTCGTCTAGTAATAGTTTCAGGAACAATGGGGTTGGAGATACGTTGAAACCAGAGAGCAGAATTTTCATCTGTACCTCTGTAAGTCTTCTCTTGCTGTTTTTGAGGTAGGTATTGGCAATTAATTGAGCAGTTGTGTTTGACAACAGGGGAACATGTATATAACAGTCGTCATGTGGAAGTAACTTTTTTATGTTGTCTAGGATACCATGTTCATCTGGCAGAGTGGACAAGATCAGTTTCATGTTCTGAGGTAACAGTGTTGGCAGCCATTCCATGCAGTAAGCCTTGTTTTGTGGACCTAGCTGGTCGATAGAGTCTAACAGAATAATGACAGGTTGTTTGCCAGCTATCTGCCTTAAGAATCGAGGTAGGAAATCAACTAAGGTTTTCATGTTTTTGTAATAAACAGGGGACAAAATTATATTGAATACATCTGACAGCTGCCCTACAATACTAAACAGGACATCATAAATGTTGTAAGTCTTGGGTGTTGTTCCCAGAAAGCGAATTAATTTTGTGTGAGGTTTGTTGTTCAGCCAATCAGGAATACATTTCATTATCATGGCCATTATGGAGGTTTTACCAACACCAGATTCTGCATGTATGATCAAAGGTCGTCGTCCGGAGTCATCCAGAATGTAGGATTTGGCTGCCTTGAGAATCTGCAATGTATGCCAAATATATTTCTTTAATTCAAATGTAACTCTTCTCTTTGTGCATTTACCTGTAATTTGTAGTTCAATATGACCAATATAGAACTTTCCTAACAAAAGAATTATTCAAGGTCTACCTTAATATCAAAATTTCACTGAACTGTGCCACTATTAATGTTTCCTACTGTTTAATGTATCAAATACGTTCAAAATTTTTGCAGGAAGTCTCTGTTAAACTGTAGGTAACTTACCTTTTCCTGTCCACAAAAGGATTCACACTTGGTCAGACAGAACCTCAGATGATGAATGATTTCATCATAGCTTGAATAATAGTTTGACATGTTTATCAATCTCTGTTCATCTAGTATGGTTTTCTCGATCAGCATCTGACAGTCAGATATGAAGGTGTCACAAAAACTTTCCAAATATTTTTTGTGCTTCATATCTGTGGAATCTATCCCACCTGGTATCCACGGAACAGGATATTTTCTGATGTTTTTATCAGCGAGTATGTTTTTAACTTTGTTATCTCTTAAAGGTTCTCTTAGCTGCTCTACCTCCATGTCAACTTCTGTGATCTGTGAATGTAAACTAATGGTATAATGTTTCTGTACCGTCATACAACATCACCCAAAAAACTACTAAAACATGCAAATAACGTAGAAATGTTGGCCCCATTCAGAAAAAAAAAATCTGCATTTCAATTTCTTTTGCTCGAAACAAGACAAACACTAAATTTAACCCTTATCCTGCTATATTAGTTAAATAAAACTTTCAAGCCAATAGTAAAAACCTGAATATTGATATTTCAAACTTATTTTTGGAGAAAAATATCTCCTTATCGGACATTGTAGATCCAAGATCAGACTGCACTTTCTGTGCAATTTGATCTTGACCTTAACTGTCTGTAAAAGGTCAGTGAGTCACGTTTAGCACCTTAAGGGTTAATCAAAACTGACCGACTTACTCCATTTAGAGTGTAAAATTCTTTAAATCTTTTTGCATCCTTATCTTCAACAGCAGATTTGTCCAGATGTTGAAAGCGTCTTTGGTAAAATAAACAATGTGAATTAACATCCCTTGCTTTGAGAATGCCTTGTTCAATCTCACACTCTGTCACTGTGAAAATTATGAAACAAAATTAATCAAAGATCTCACATAAGTTCACTCTTTACCATGTGACAAAACTTAACCATGTGACTGGACCAAATTGAAAGCTTTTGCAGACGACAATATCAATGTGGCTAAATTGATGGGGTTTCTTCTTACAAGGATAGAAAACATTGTGGGACAAGGAGAAAATCCTGGCTACCAGCATTTTCTCCTTTTCCCACAATATTTTCCAAAGGCTTCTTTTTCAAGGTCATTAAATCTCTGGATTTTGTGGTAAAGGTTTAATATGCAGTCTTCTGTGTACAACCTTTTATGGAACAATCCTGTGGTTTAAATGATTCTGAGGAAGAAAACATGGTTAGAAAAGGAGAAAATACTTGTTCCCAGCATTTCTTTTAAATCCATCAAAGTTTTCTATCCTGGTTAGCAGCATTTTCTCTTTTTCCCACAATGTTTTCAAAAGTTATCTTTTAAAGGGTCGTTAATTCTTTGCCACATGACAAAATGTTATACTCGTCCTAATTGAAAGCATTTGCAGATGACAATTTAAATGTGGCTCAAATGATAGAATTAGTCTTTGAACATGTAGAAAACATCGTGGGAAAAGGAGATAACACTGTTTACCAACATTTTATCCTTTTCCCACAATGTTTTCAAAAGCTGTCTTTCTCAGGGTCACTAAAACTTGGGATTGTGTTATAAAGGATTAATGCACATATGGAGTGAAAGAAGACAAAGAGGTGCTTGAGGGTAAGACATTGTTGAAGAACATGTTTTAATTATCCAAATTTAGGTGAAAACTTGATTTCATTTAACCTCTATGCTGACCTGAAATAAGATCTTCAGTTACACGGGCATTAATGTTTGATGAAGAAAATAAAAAAAAGAACCTCAACATGCTGACAGCCGGAAGTATATATTTACGATACAGATAGAAGATGGAATTTTGTACTTTTAAAAAGTAAGAATGATTCCTTACCAGAGTAGAAATATGTGTGTTTTCTTTCAGGAGACATTTTGTTTTGTTTACAAAGTTCTGTGGCACATTTCCTCAATACTTCTTGAATCATTCCAAATGTTTTCCACCAATCAGCTGTGTCCCTTTTCCTTGGTTCATCACACCCAGGAGAATAGTCTCCAAAGAATGTAAACTTTGATCTGATTGGCTGAGTCAAAATGAAAAGATTTTGGTTTGATATGCTCCTAATTAACCATTTACCACAGAGTTTAAAGGACTTTTAAAAACATTATAAGAAAAGGAGAAATTGATGGAAACCAGCATTTTCTCCATTTCCGACAATGTTTTCTAATCTTTCAAAGACAAATTTCATTATTTGGGCAACATTTAAGTTGTCGTCTGCAAATGCTTTCAAATTGAACCAGTCTAAAATTTTGTCATTTGGTAAAGGATTAACTAATTTTTTTCATATTCAATTTTTGGACAGTTTTTATTCAAAGATTTGAGCAAAACGAAAGCAGATCTTATGTGCAGAAACAGTAAACAAAGCATCATGAAATATGAAAAAAAAAGCTGCTTCTTCAACTGTTTTGAAAAACAATCTAAGACTCTTTTCGGGGGAAAATGCTGAACACAAATTTCAAAACTTTTACCTGTAATAAGTATAAACTTGGTATAGAATTTTCATCCAGTTTATACCAGGTGGTAAGCAAGTCCTTGTTAAGTAAATTAAGTTGGGTTGCCATGGCAAATAATTTGTTGAATTCATCTTCCTCAATTTCTGATGGAATAGGTCTGAATCCATAGCGGTCCCCTGACAAAGCCTGCAAAGGACAAAATTGTTAGCAAAATTGTTATTACGAGTCTATAACTCTCTACCACACAATTCCGACTCTTAACAACCCTGTAGAAAAAGCCTTTTGAAAACATTGTGGAAAAAGGAGAAAATGCTGGTCACCAGCATTTTCTCCTTTTCCCACAATGTTTTCTACCCTTCCCAAAACAAATTTCAATTTTTGCATAACATTTATTTTGTCGTCTGCTACAGCTTTCAGTTTGGACTGGTCTAAAATTTTGTCGCTTGGTAAAGAGTTAAACATACATATAGAAACATACAGTCTTGTTCTGCTCATATTATATGTAGGCTTATCTTATGATATATATGATTATTAACTTTTTTATTACCAACTGAATAAAAAAAACCTTTTTTTTTGAAGACTATATTTCCACTGCCATTGAAGGTGACTTTCATAGTCTAGCATCAGCTAGTGGATGGTGTGGATCAAGATCATACTGCACCTTCTATGCAGCCTGATCTTGATCTACGCCATCTGCAAAAGCTAATTAAGTCATCGTTGGTAGTGAAAGAGTTAACTCTCTACCACAAGACAAAATTTTGGACTTGACCAAATTGAAAACAATTGCAGACATCAAATAAAATGTGACTCAATTGATGGAATTTGTTGGTGAGAGGGTAGAAAACATTCTGGGAAAAGAAGAAAATGCTGGTAACCAGCATTTTTTTCCCTTTACTCACAATGTTTCAAATGGCCTCTATCTCAGGGTTGTTAAAATTGGGGACTGTGTGGTAAAGAGTTGAAGTTGTTTAGTTCAAATGTAATCCTTGGGTTTTAGGTTTTCTGTGCTTTCATCTAGAAAATTAGAAAACCACATTCAGAAAGAATATAACGATGATGAAGCTGTATCATAGACACATTACCTCTAAAAACAAAGCTGAACCCATGGATTGTATGATTGATTGTATGGTGTTTAACGCTGTTTTCAACATTATTTCAGTTATATCGCAGCGGCCAGTGCACCTATCCATGCTTTCCTGGAGTTTCTTCTTACCAGTACTCCACACAATATTCTTTCCAAGCCACTGGCTGCTTTTCCACATAGCCATTGTCGAAACAATGGTCAGTGGTGGGAGAGGAATGAATCCTGACGCAATGACTATCATCAATCCTCTGAAAGAAATTGGCCGAGCCGGGCATCGAACCGGCGACCTCCTGTTCTCAAGTCTTGTACACTACCGACTGAGCTACGGGGCTTGGCTGACACTAAATTAGAGATAATTAACATAATCTCATGTTTAACTTTTTACAGAAGGTCACAATTTTAGACTAGTCAAAATCCAAAGCATCTGCATACAAAAACTTTTAATGTAGCTAAACTGATGGAAAGTGTCAGAGAAAGGTAGAACACATTGTGGGCAAAGGAGAAACTGTTGGTTACCTCTATTTTCTCCTTTTCCCGACTTGTTTTCAAAGACTTGTATCTCTTGGTTACCAAAACACAGGGTTGTGGGATGAAGGATCAATGCATGAATAAGTGTGGAAATCTTAACCCTCTACCCCAGAATCACAAGTTTTAACAACCCTGAGGTAAACGGCTTTTGAAAACATTGTGGGAAAAGGAGAAAAAGCTGGTAACCAGCATTTTCTCCTTTTCCCACAATGTTTTTCTGAACTTTCAAACACAGATCTCATTATTTGAGCCACGTTTAATTTGTCGTCTGCGAATGTTCTCAATTTGGAGGCGTCTAAAATTTTATCATTCAGTAAAGAGTTAATGTAAAAGAAGAAACTGCTTCTAATGAACAATTCTCCCTTTGCTTCAATGTTTTCCAAAGGTGCTATGCTGAAGGATGAAAAAAAGTCATCCGCATGTGCTAATTTTTTAATACTCACAACAAAGTTTGGCCCTTTAGACACATTTTGGCAATTTTTGACTTCAAGAAGACAAATTTTTTCTACAGAATGATCATTTTGACTATCCTCAGTGATGCCCCATCGCATGTCAACCACCTGAAAGGCCAGTCCAAGCCCGGAACAGAAGTCTCGTAGTTTAGGGTAAACTTCTCTTGCTAGAATGTTTCTCTCCTGCCTCATGTCTGTAATTGAATTGGATAACTTATGAAAAGGTGGAAATTATCTATCCGTCTCGTAATAATTTAAGTAATTACTGGACAGGCATATTCTAGACCAAGCAAAATACTGGTAGTACATACATATGACACAACGTTGGAACACTTTGGCACAAAAAGAAATCTGTTTATTGGATGTAATTGGAAAAAACATTGGGGGAAAACAAAAAGTTGCTTGTGACAATCAACTTCTTCTTTTTCTACAAGTGCATGATCACGGAAAGTTCTACTTGCACAGTGAGCTTTACTATATCCATAAACTCTTTACCAAACGACAAAATTTTGGAGGTGACCAAATTGGAAGCATTTGCAGACGACAAATTAAATGTAGCTTAAATGATGATTTCTGTTTCTGATAGGGTAGAAAACATTATAAAGGAAAGGGAGAAAATGCTGGTTACCAGCATTTTCTTCTTTTCCCACAATGTTTTCAAAGGCCTTCTTCTTCAGGGTCATTAAAATTTGGGATTGTGTGGTAAAGGGTTAAAACTCAATAGGTGGGTCCTAATCAATAGTGGGCTCTTAGCAATTATTATTTCCCTTTCACATACAATCCCATGTCTAGAGGGTAGTCTTTAAAAAAACAATTGCTCTTAAAGGAAAATTTGCTCCCAAATGCAATTTCTCTCTTTAAATTTGTTGTCTGCAGATTTTTTTAAAGTGGAAGTCTCTTACATTTGTAATAAATTGAGCTTGATAAAATCAGCATCAAGTTAGCACATGAACAATCTGTGAGACCTTAGTCTTCTCTAAGCAAGAATATCTATACCTGAAAATGTGGAGCTGAGAAAAATTCGAACCATGGACTTTGGGAGGGGTGGCAGATCTGTGAGATTCCCATCCAGCATAGAATCAAACTTTTTGGTGGCCTCCTCATCATACTGCTGCTTCTGGGGCTTATCTTCAAAGATAAGGTAATCAATAACAAGAGGGTCATGACGGCCCTGTATCGTGCCACTGTCTAATAACTATGAACCATATATACCAAACAGTATAATTCTAGGCCAATGGTTTCCAATAAGAAGATTTTCAAGTTTTTCTCTATAAAAGTCCATGAGAGAGTTGTGACCCTAGGACATGGTCATTTTTGACCACAGAGCTATGACTGTTTGAATCCTGGTAAAGGTCCAAAAGATAAAGCAACATACCAAATGATACAGATCTAGGCCCTATGGTTATAAACAATAGGATTTTCAAATTGTCCTAAATATAAAGCCCCTGTAAAACATGAGAGCCCTGAGACAGGGCTATTTTCAATCCCAAGGTTATATTTTTAAAAAGTTTGGAAGTGATCCACTACATGAAGCTGCATGCCATATTTGCTGGCCCTAGGATTTATGGGTAGGAGCGAGACAACTTTTGAAATTTTCAATCTACAAGCAAATGTTAAATTTATGACCAATAGGGTGGGGCAGACTTTGACACCAGAGCATGAATTTGAACAATTTTGACTTGTGACTGCCAGGGTAGGTAGAGGTTCACTGGACAGAGCTACATGCAAAACATGGTAGTCCTAGGTCTTAGGGTTAGGAAGACAAAGATTTTTAAAGTTTTCACAGTATATAAGCCCTTGTGAATCGCCCCTGTGTTGGGGCCAATTTTGACCCAGGGGCTATAACTTGAAGAATCTTTGTAGAAGTCTATTAGATGGAGCTACATGCTAAATTTGGTAGCCCTAGGCCTTACGGTTAGGAATGAGGTTTTGAATTTTGAAGTTTTTACCATTTAAGCCCATGTAAAACTTGTGACCCTCGAGCTGGGGTCATTTTTGACCTTGGGGCTATAATTTGGAGAATCTTGGTAGAGGTCCATGAGATGAAGCTACATGCAAAATTTCGTAGCACTAGGCTTTATGGCTAGGAACAAGAAGACTTTTTGAAATTTTAACTATATAATTAATCTTTTTTCAAAAATGTTTTCGAACCCTTATTCCTGAGAGTCTTTCAAACATGGGATTGTTTGGTAAAGAGTTAAAGAATGAATTACCTTTCCCAGTTGAAGAGGCTGTCTTGGGTGCAACAGGTATCCTACAATTGAAAGACAAAAAAAAAAAAGGAATTAACTCTTCACCAAATGACAAAATTTTAGACTGGTCCAAATTGAAAGCATTTGCAGATGACAAATTATATGTGCCTAGAATGATTGGATTTGTTTCTGAAAGGTTAGAAAACATTGTGGGAAAAAGAGAATACGCTGATAAGCAGCATTTTCTCCTTTTCCCACAATGTATTCAAAAGTATAATTTCCCACAGTCATTAAAACTTGTAATCGTGTGGTAATGGGTTAACCTGATTTAAACTGTCTTATTGCTTGATTGATTAAGTGAATGGTTCTTTTTACTGCTTTCAATATTTTCTCTCACATCATGCCGAGAGCTCACTTTCTCATGTGTGTCCTGGGTCTCACCAGAACAAGGCCAGAGGCTCTGAAGTGCCTTTCCCAAGGACATGCCCATGAAAAATCAAGCACCTCCAATGATGGTCAAACCACAGGTCCTCGAGAATGCAAATTCAATGCATTCAGCACTGAGCTACACAGGACCCTCTTTTCCTACAGCCACCATATTTAAACCACAATGTTTAACCCTTTCCCAAATGATAAATTTTAGACTGGTCCAAATCGAAAGAGTTTGCAGAAGACAATTTTAAATTTGATGAAAATGGCAGAAAGTTCTCAAAAAGGGTAGAAAACACTGTGGGAAAAGGAGAAATTGCTCGTTACGAGCAATTTCTCCTTTTCCCACAGTGTTTTCAAAAGACTTGTACTGCAGACATGTGAAAACCAGGGCTTATTTGGGAAAGGGTTAAACAGGAGCACTGCATGTGGGTGCCAACACTGCGGTTGCTTGATTTTCAGCGAAAATTCTATGTCAAAAACTGTATCAAAAATACTTTGATGGTTACCTTCCCTTGTTGTATAGGTTCTATGTTTGATAATGAACAACTTGTCCAAGTTCAAAGCAAATATCTTCGTAATAACAGAGATATGATAAAATGTCAAAGTTTTCGCGAGACAAAGCAGACACTGCTGTAATAGCTACAATACCTTGACATCTTCTTAAAAAAAAAAACAGCTGAGCGAAAAAATGATCCATCTAATGTATATCAGAAAGACAATAAGTTTCAATTGGAAATACAAATATTTTTTGCAGGATGAAATTAAGTTTTTGTTGACAACTGCAGAGTTTTATTTTCCTTTGCAAGTTTTCTCACTAACTCTCCTTTCATCACTTTTAACTCTTTACCAAACGACAAAATTTTAGACTGGTCCAAATTCAAAGCGTCCGCAGACAACAAAATTAATGTGATTGAAAAATTAAAGTTTGTTTTGAGAAGGGTAGAAAACATTGTGGGAAATGGAGAAAATGCTGGTTACCAGCATTTTCTCCTTTTCCCACAATGTTTTCAAAAGGCTTCTTTCACAGGGTCGTTAAAAGTTGGGATTGTGTGGTGGTAAAAGGTTAACCCGTAGAGCACTATATAAACCTATCAGACATTTTCATCTTAGAAATACGACCCAAACAATAGAAATTTCATGGTTGCTTTCATCTATAGTGTTTT
This sequence comes from Tridacna gigas, assembly GCA_945859785.2. NCBI lineage: Eukaryota > Metazoa > Mollusca > Bivalvia > Cardiida > Cardiidae > Tridacna > Tridacna gigas. The sequence goes on along the minus strand of OX244030.2, from coordinate 77,277,628 downwards.
AGCAAGGCGGACAGTGTAGATCAAAGATCAGGCTGCACATTTTGTGCAGCCTTATCTTGATCTACAGTGGCCGCATAGGCAACTATAGACATGAAAGTAGCTTTTAGGCTTTAGATTGCTGTGTATGATGTGTTCACGAAACATGACTAAAAAACCAAAAAGAAGAAAATAAACATACTTGGGTTCTGTTCCCACATGTTTAGCAGATTTTGCAGATCTTGCCTGAAATTATGAAAAAGAAGCTTTAACCCTTTACCACACTATTCCGAGTTTTAATGACCCTGAAAGAGTAGGCCTTTGAAAACATTGTGGGAAAAGGTGAAAATGCTTGTAACCAGCATTTTCTCCTTTTCCCACGTTTCCTACCCCATCAGATGCAGAAATCACCATTTAAGTCACATTTAATTTGTTGTCTGCGTGTGCTTTGGATTTGGATAAATCCAAAATTTTGTCACTGGTAAAGAGTTAAACAAAAATAGCCATGTACATGTAGTCAGTGACAATTTTCTATGCCACTGTAAGAGACAGAATATCCTTTCAGATATTTGAGCAACACCATCTGATGTTTTGTGAAACATTTTGACAAAACATCCTCACAGTTACAACATCTGGGTTTCTTTGGCACTTTCCAATTTATCAGACCACACAATTTTTCACTTGCCCAAATCAAATGGATTTGCAAAAGGCATATCAAATGTGGTTCAAGCCACAGCTTTGTCTTTGGTAGGGTAGAAACATTGTGGAAAAAGGAGAAAATGCTAATTACATGTACTTTGTTTTTCAGGTACTATTCAACCACTCAAAGGCAAGACATTTTCTAGAGCCTTAAAAGATTTCTGTTGTAGGGACATCACAATGGTTTTAAACTTTTTTTTAACGACACAAATATAAGAGTCATGCTCTGTGAAAAGAGGGCTTAAAGCATCTGCAAAAAAGTATTGACCCAGGTCAGCCTGCGCAGTCCGTGTAAGCCGACCTGAGCCGAAACCTTTCGCTAATAGTCAGTTTTTCTACATGTCAAAGGACCAGACTATCTTATGATCTAATCAGTTGTGTATCATTAATCACGATAATGCATTAAACCCCCTTTTGCCAGAGCCTGGCTCATAATTTTTGATGGCCTTGTGTCATACTACATTTTTAAAACATTGAAAGAAAAGGAGCAATTGAAAGGTAAAAGCAACTGCTTCTTTCATCATCTAAAAAGAATATTTCCCTCTCCTCAAATCTTTAATTTTGTTAGTATACTTTAACTCTTTACCACACAATCCTGATTTTTGACGACCTTGAGAAAAAGGCCTTTTGAAAACACTGTGGGAAAAGGAGAAAATGCTGGTAACCAGCATTTTCTCCTTTCCCACAATTTTTTCTACCCTTCCCAAAACAAATTTCAAGTTTTGAGTCACATTTATTTTGTATGTCTGGAAATGCTTTCAAATTGGACTAGCCTAAAATTTTGTTGTTTCGTAAAGGGTTAAAATAGCATAAAAATGGGATGAATAACATGAAGAAGTCTTTACCTTTGGTCCTGATGGCTTCAGATCAAAAGAAGATGGCCTGGGCTGTAGAGTTTTCCTTTTGTTGGAAGAGTTACCTAAAATGCAAAGTTATGCAGTGGAATTTTATGTTTCAAGTAGACACATGTATATACATCACAAGGACGCAGGTGAGACTGATCAGATACTTGACCTTTCACCTAAGTGACAGTTTTTAACACTTAACCCTTTACCACACAGTCCCGAGTTTTAACGACCCTGAGAAAGAAGCCTTTTGAATACATTGAGGGAAAAGGAGAAAATGCTGGTAACCAGCATTTTCTCTTTTTCCTACAATGTTTCCTACCCTATTAAAGACAAATTCTATCATTTGTTCACTACTTTTAAATTGTCTGCAAATGCTTTCAATCTGAACCAGTCTAAAATATTGTCATGTGGTAAAGAGTTAACCCTTTACCACACAATCCTGACTTTTAACGACCCTGAGAAAGAAGCCTTTTGAAAACATTGAGGGAAAATGTGAAAATGCTGGTAACCAGCATTTTCTCCTTTTCCCACCCTGTTTTCTATCCTCCCCAAAACAAATTTCAATTTTTGGGTCACATCTATTTTGTCGTCTGCAAATGCTTTCAATTTGGACTAGTCAAAAATTTTGTCGTTTGGTAAAGCATTAAGCCTTTGCCACACAATTCCAAGTTTTAACAATTAGGAGGAAGAAGCCTTTTGAAAACATTGTGGGAAAAGGAGAAAATGCTGCTTACCAGCATTTTCTCCTTTTCCACAATGGTTTCTAACCTATTCAAAACAAAATTCTATCATTTGAACTACATTTAAATTGTCGTCTGCAAATGCTTTGAATTTGGACCAGTCTAAAACACTGTTGCATCGTAAAGAGTTAAAGCACCGAATAAACCCAAAGGATGTTTTCAGTCTAAAATAAGACCCAAATAACTACAATTTTATGGTTGCTTTTTGCCAGCACTGTTTAGGCAAAGTGGAGGGTGTAGATCAAAGATCAGACTGTAGATTTTATGTAGTCTGATCTTGATCTACACTGGCCTCAAAGCCTCAAATGCTTGTATAATTATGATGCCAGATATACAATTCCTGTTTTTTCAACAGCTTTGTCAAAAGTTTGCAGCTTTAGGAGTTTAGGTGCATCACAAATGGTCAAAATGGCTGCAGCCTGCTAAGAATTCAATGCATGATATTCAACCACCTTTTGTTGAATAAAATACTCTGACCAAGAAAAGCTCTGAAGTGCTATATATTTGGGTCTTCAGTCCTCACTTTGTTTGTTAAGTACTCTGAGAGTTGTAAACTTCAAGGTTATTAACCTTTACCAAACGACTAAAGTTTAGACTGGTCCAGATTGAAAGCAGTTGCAATGACAATTTTATTGTAGCTCAAATGAAGATTTCTGTCTTTGATAGGGTAGAAAACATTGTGGGAAATGTAGAAAATGCTGGTTACCAGCATTTTCGACTTTTTCCACAATGTTTTCAAAAGGATTTCTTTAAAACTCTGGATTGTGTGGTAAAGGGTTAAAATATCGGGTTAATTTGTAAAGGTTAGGAATTATAAATGGCTACACTCAGATTTTGAAATTTAAACCTTTACCAAACAATCCTGATTTTTAACAACCAGGAGAAAAAATACTTTTAAAAACATTGTGGGAAAAGGAGATATTGCTGGTGACCAGCATTTCCTCCTTTTCCAACAATGCTTTTTATGCTATATAGGATAAAAACTTAAATAAATGCCCCATTTTATATCTTGTCTACTATTGGTCTTAATTTGGACAAGCTTAAACTTTTGTTGTTGGATAAAGGGTCAACTCTTTACCACAAAATCCTGACTTTAAATGACCCTGAGAAAGAAGCCTTTTGAAAACATTGTGGGAAAAGGAGAAAATGCTGGTAACCAGCATTTTCTCCTTTTCCCACCAGGTTTTCTATCGTTTGCAAAACAAATTTTAACTTTTCATTCACGCCAATTTTGTCGTCTGCAAATGCTATCAGTTTGGACAAGTCTAAAATTTTGTCGTTTGGTAAAGTGTTGATTCAGATATTGATTATTAACTCTTACTGGGTACTAGCACTCTTGACTCTAAGGATGAGGCCATTATGTACTTTCACCTGAAAAGATGTAATAAAGTACATAAATTTTAGCCATGCTCTGTGAAAAGGGGGTTTGATGCATTTCCGAAAAAAGTATTGACCAATGTAAGCCCATGCAGGCTGACATGCAGGCTGACGTAGGTTGATACTTTTTGCTATTGGTCAATTTTCTGCCTGTCAAAGGATCAATCTACCTCATTATTCAGCTGATTGTTAGACAAAATGGATTTTATGAATCTGTAATTTTGTGATGTCTTGCTTGGTACAATGCATTATTGAGATGCACTAAACCTCATTTTGCTAGAGCATTGCTTGTTTGTATTGGTTAACAAAAGTCCAGATAAATTGGGGTTTTCAAACTCTTAACCCTATACCAGACAGAAAAATTTTAGACTTAGTCCCTTTTGAATAACTTTGCAGAAGGCAAATAAAATGTGGCTCAAATGACGAAGTTTGTCTTTTGAAAGAGTAGAAAGCATTGCAGGGAAAGGAGAAAATGCTGGTAACCTGCATTTTTTATCATTTCCCACAATGCTTTCAAAATACCTTATCATCAATAGTCGAAACATGGGATTGTTTGCTAAAGGGTTAATAGATCATTTCTTTACTTAACTCTTTACCACATGACAAAATATTGGACTTGTCCAAATTGAAAGCATACACAGACTACAAAATAAATGTGACCAAACAGTGAGTTCTGATTTGGGAAGGATAGCAAACCTTGTGGGAAAAGGAGAAAATGCTGGTTACCAGCATTTTCTCCTTTTCCCACAATGTTTTCAAAGCCTTTCTTTCTCAGGTTTGTTTAAAGTCGGGATTATGTGGTGAAGGGTTAACTCTTTAGCACACAACAAAAATATAGACTTGTCCAGATATAAGGCATTTGCAGACACTAATTTAAACATGGCTTAAATGATGGAATTTATCCTTGATAGGGTATAAAACATTCAATTTGTGGGAAAATGAGAAAATGCTGGTTGCCAGCATTTTCTCCTTTTACCACAATGTTTTCAAAAAGCTTCTTTTAAATCTTCATTAAATCTTGGATAGGGTATAAAACATTCAATTTGTGGGAAAATGAGAAAATGCTGGTTGCCAGCATTTTCTCCTTTTACCACAATGTTTTCAAAAGGCTTCTTTATCAGGGTCGTTAAAACTTGGAATTGTGTGGTACAGGGTTAAACCTCTGTTGCAGACACGTAGTAAAAAACTTTCAAAAATACAATCCTAGTGAGTAGAGGTCTACAGTATTGGTTTGGTTTACCCACTGTTGTGGGTATTATACAAAAGATATTTTTTAACATTTGTCTCCACAACAGCATTCACAAAAAGAAAAAAATAACATCAGAGTTATTCCACAAGTAGAGGGTAGCTTTGGCATAGAACTAAATGATACAACTCTTTGAGCTCCTAACTCTTAGCCTCCCTTTATGGTTTAACCCTTTACCAAAAAATCCCAAGTTCTAACGACCTTTACGAAGAAGACTTTGGAAAACTTTGCGGAAGAAGGAGAAAATGCTAGTAATCAGCATTTTCTTCTTTTCCACATTGTTTTCAGCCCTTCCAATGGCATTTTTTTTGAGCCACCTCTAATTTGTTGTCTGTAAATGCTTTCAATTTGGAACAGTCTAGAATTTAGATGTTTGGTGAAGAGTAGAGTTTTGTTTCATTTAGTTCTACAAAATAGTACAATCAATCATATTAGGCATTCATTGCTGTTGATATAAATTCCAATATTATTTTAATTAAAAGTCATCAAATTAACATGTGTTACTGATTTCCGACTTTATATTTTCTTTAAATCTGGATTTGTGCATTAAATAATTGGGAAAAGCATAAAGGTTGAAAACGTCATCTTGCTATGGATGAACCTGGCCACAGTATCTTCGCAGAGAACATTGAGAACATTTTAAACAAGCTGGTTTGCTTGACGGACAGACGTTTTCACTATGGGACGATTCAATCGAAACCCTTCTATTATTTTGGACACGTAAGGCTGTAAAGTGTACGCCTTTTGTCCCTAAGTTTAAGAAATTTAAAAGTATTCTACTTTTATCAGTAAAAACAATTTTTTTCATTCATTTATTTTCCTTTTCTTATGCACAAAATGCATTACCTGGTTGTAAACAATTAGTTAGCAACCCGAAAGCGTCAGCAGACTTAGACGAGCACCTGCTCAATTTATTAAGCGTTTAAATGTGTTCAAGGGAGAGAACTTCTAGCTGCTAGATTTGTCGTCTGCAAAAAAACAAAACAAAACAGGCTTCGACCGTTTTATTTGGTTTCAGGAAAGTGTACATCCATCCTTGACAGCAAAATGGATAATTCTACTGATAATTGATAAATAATGGAAGGTCTGTTTCGTATCCTATTATGTAGATGTAGCATCTTTAGTCTCGAATTTTCTGAGATCTCGAGGTCTTAAAAATTAGCCCGTAATGAAAAGGGTTAATCACAGAATTCGATATCTACTGGAGCCTTTCTGGGTGTTCGTCCTCTTGACAATGCATTTCTCGTAGTCCCAGCAATTGACATATTTCCTTTGAATGGCTGTCACTCTATGTTACTTTTAACAGTTTGATAACAGCTGGTAGAACTAGATTTATGTCGAAAATCTTTAGATCTAAGGCGACTACAGAAAGGCGTTTAAAGGGTTAAACAAATGAAAATTCATCAAAAGTTTGATGTGATAAAACAGAAGGGATGGCAGGTAAACATTAGAAAAGTTGAATATTGAAAAACGGAGGGTTAGGGGGTTGTGAGGACTCTGAACTGTATCTAAATATGCATTTGCTGCAGAAGTAGATCTAGATCTAGCTGTTAGTGACGTCTTTTATTAACTCAAGTAAAATCAAGTGGATTACCCGTAACACTTCATTTTTTCCTTTTGTGGCAATGTTTATTTGCATGTTTAGGTAGATCTATTAAAAAACTTGACTCATAATAATCATCCGTATGTTAAACAAACAAGAGGACCATGATGGTCCTATATCGCTCACCTGAGTACTAAGCAGTACAGGTTAACAATGAAGATAAATACCAAATACTGAAGTTCAAGGCCAAATGATTATGAAAGAGCGACAACTCACAACTTTAACAGAGGTCTAGGCCTTTGGTTACCCAGAAAATTTTCTTATAATTGCATGAAAGATACCTAAGTACAAACGTCTAAGCCCCGCGGCTGGACCTGATATGATCCCAGGGGCATCTTGTGTGCAAAATTTCTGGAGGTCCACAAGGTGATGCTTCATGCAAAGTATCATAGCTCTAGGCATTTTGGGTTTAAACATAAAGATTTTTCAGTTTGCATCATATATACATGTAGATGCTACAGAGTAAACCAAGTCAAATACAGCAACTCTAATTGAAGGTCTAATAAGACCCATAATCAAAACCCATCCAAGATCTTATGGTCATATAAATTTTTACCAAGTTTGGTACTGATTGGTATATATTTGTAGATGCTAGAGTGTAAACAAAATCAAATATGGAAATTTTGTCCAATTCAAGGGCAAATAACTCAGGATGTTCTGGTTCAATTTGACCCATAACTGAACTCTTCCGAGACCTTATGGGAATATATATTTTGACCAAGTTTGGTACTGATTGGTCAATATTTGCAGATGCTAGAGTGTAAACAAAGTCAAATATGGCAAATTTTCTAATTCAAGGGCAGACAACTCAGACAGTTCTGGTCCAATTAGATCCATAATTGAACTAATCTGAGATCTTATGATCACACACACTTTGACAATGTTTGGTGCTGATTGAGTAATATTTGTAGATGCTAGAGTGTAAACAAAGTCAGATTCAGTAATTTTTGCAAATTCAAGGGCAAATAACTCCTGATGTTCTGATTGGATTTGATCCAAAATCGAACTCATCCGAGACCTTATGGGCATATACATTGTGGCCAAGTTTGGTACTGATTGGTCAATATTTGTAGATGCTAGAGTGTAAACAAGAAGATTTTTAAAGATTTCCCTCTTTATCTCCATGTGAAATCCGAGAACCCACAACATAGGGCCAATTTCAACAACAGCGCCATACCTTGAAGTATTTTGGTAGAGGGCTATTAGATGATGCTACATGCCAAATATGAAAGCTCTAGCCCTTACAGTTTGGGACAAGAAGATTTTTTAAAGTTTTTTCTCTCGGTTGCCATGGCAACCAGAGTTCTTCATGGAATTCAAATCTTTGAAGTATTCTGAAAGTGCATCACCTAAGGATCATTTCTGTGAAGTTTCATTGAAATCTGTTGGGCGGTTTCAGAGGAGAAGATTTTTTAAGTAATTGTTCACGGATGGACGGACGGACGGACGGACACACGTACGGACGGACGCCGGACAACGATCGATCACAATAGCTCACCCTGAGCACTATGTGCTCAGGTGAGCTAAAAATGAAGGTCAAAGGGGGAATAACTCAAAATTCGTTCTAGGAAGAGTTAAGGTTCTTGTACACTGCACTCCGTAATTTTTCAACAATCATGCATACCAAATTTGAAGATGTTCAGGCTAGAGATGAGACATGTTCCGGACAAACAGAAAATTCTGTAAAATGATGATCAAAGGGAAATAACTCATAGACAGTATGAGGTAGAGTTACAATTCTTTCACACCCCACTCTGTACTATTGCAACACACACAAAAGCCAGGTGTCAAGTCAATCTGACTGGAGATGACAAAGTTATGCTCCAGACAAAGAACTATTTTAAAGAACTTTCTAATTCAAGGGCAAATAACTGCAGTCGTTCTGATCCGATTAGACCCATAATCGAACTCATCCCAGATCTTATGGTCATATATATTTTGACCAAGTTTGGTGCTGATTGGTTAATAATTGTAGATACTAGAGTGTAAACAAAGTTAAATATAGCAATTTTTCTAATTCAAGGGCAAGTAACTCCACTTGTTCTGGTCCGATTAGACCCATGATTGAACTCATTTGAGATCTTATGGTCGTAAGTATTTTGACCAAGTTTGGTGCTGATTGGTTGATATTTGTAGATGCTAGAGTGTAAACAAAGTCAAATATAGCAATCTTTCTAATTCAAGGGTAAATAACTCCAGTTGTTCTGGTCCGATTAGACCCATAATCGAACTCATCCGAGATCTCAAAAATTTAAATTTGATTTTGGTTGTTTGGAAAACATTGTGGAAAAAGGAAAACATGCTGGTTTCAAGTATTTCCTCTTTTTCCCACAATATTTTCAAGAGCCTTATTTCTCACGGGTGTTAAAACTTGGGATTGTGTGGTAAAGGGTTAAATAGAACAAGACTTTTAAAAGTTCATGCTGTATACCTTTATGTCCTGTTTTGACCCAGGGGCATCATTTGAACAAAATTGGTAAAGTCCACAAGGAAATGCCACATACCAAATATCAAAGCTCTAGGCCTTCTAGTTTCGGACAAAGACATTTTTAAAGTTTGCTCTATATACAATTTTGCCCAAAATTGTGACCCCTGGAGTTAAAGGGTTAATTCAATTCTTTTAACAACTTTGGTAGAACTTCACACAAGGTATATGCCTGTCAAGTTTCAACATGACTGGTTTAGGAGGAGAAGATGTTTAAAGGAATTGTGGAAAGACAGACGCTGGACAACGACGAATCACAATACCTCACCCAGCACTTCATGCTCAGGTGAGCTAACAAATAGGCCTAACCATTGTCTGTGGCTTGTGATAAACAACATAAAGATGAAGTTTCATAACATTTTGTCCTGTAGTTAAAGAGATATTAATCCATAATGAAAATATATGTGAAGACCCCTTTTTCCATGACATGACATTTAATCAAAAAAGCTAAACTAATGATATTGGCGGACTATCATAAGGAACACATGTATGAAGTTTCACAAATTTTTGTCCAGGATTTTGAGTTGAAGATACATGTATGTTGATCCTAAACAGAAATATACATGAAGCCCCTTTTTCCTATGAGACAGTATTTGATTTAAAAAAGGAAAAAAAAACAAAACAATAAATATCAGCAGACATCATTAGGAACACCTGCATGAATTTCTATTAATTTTTGTCAAGGATTTTAGAAGATATCTGTCCTGAAAGATGGACAAACAGATGGTCATTGGTCCATAACGAAATTAAACATTTAGCCCCCTTTTTTCATGACATGGCGTTTCATAAAACAAAAACAAATAACTATTGTCTGTGGCTTGCAATAAACAATAAGAAGATGAAGTTTCATGACATTTTGTCCTGTAGTTAAAGAGATATTGGTCCACAATGAAAATATACGTCAAGCCCCCTTTTTCCATGACACAGCAATAACTGGTCCTATTAGACCTACAATCAAACTCATTCGAGATCTTACGGTCATATATATTTAGACCAAGTTTGGTGCTGATTGGTTATTATTTGTAGATGCTAGAGTGTAAACAAAGTCAAATATGGCAATTTTTTTAATTCAAGGGCAAATAACTCCAGTCATTCTGGTCCGATTACACCCATAATCGAACTCATCTGAGATCTTATGGTCATATACATTTTGACCAAGTTTGGTGCTGATTGGTTAATATTTGTTGATGCTAGAGTGTAAACAAAGTCAAATATAGCAATTTTTCTAATTCAAGGGCAAATAACTCCAGTCGTTCTGGTCCGATTACACCCATAATCGAACTCATCCCAGATCTTATGGTCATATACATTTTGACCAAGTTTGGTGCTGATTAGTTATTATTTGTAGATGCTAGAGTGTAAACAAAGTCAAACATAGCAATTTTTCTAATTCAAGGGCAAATAACTCAAGTCGTTCTGGTCCAATTACACCCATAATCGAACTCATCCCAGATCTTATGGTCATATACATTTTGACCAAGTTTGGTGCTGATTGGTTATTATTTGTAAACAAAGTCAAATATAGCAATTTTTCTAATTCAAGGGCAAATAACTCCAGTCATTCTGGTCCGATTACACCCATAATCGAACTCATCCGAGATCTTATGGTGATATACATTTTGACTAAGTTTGGTGCTGATTGGTTATTGGACGGACACCGGACGGACGCTGGACGGACGATGGACGGACGGACGGACGACGGACGCCGACGGACGGTGTGTGATCACAATAGCTCATCCTGAGCATTTTGTGTTCAGGTGAGCTAAAAAACATGTTTACAAAGTTTTCTCCTTGAATATGTTTCAGGAGGTAATGATCTGCAAGTTAACCAATACATGTACTCTCTCACGAGAGGGGAAATTCATGTCTGTGGAACTGTACTGGAAGAATATTAACATTTGAAGCATTCTGATGACAAATGGTGGCACTGAGCACATGGCTGTAAAAAGCAACCATCCTAATGTAGGCATCGTATACCGGTAACATCCAAATATGTAAAAACCTTGGACCTGTTGGTCTCATTTGTATATGAAAAGCTATGCAAATAATCCTGGAAAATTTAAAACGTAGATTTACTAGATGGTCTGTTACATTTACTTGATGTCTCGAGGTTTTAACCCTTTACCACAAAACCCTGTGTTTTAACGACCAAATGAAGAAGTCTTGAAATCATTGTGGGGGGAAAAAGAAAAAATGCAGGTAACCAGTATTTTCTACTTTTCCCACAATGTTTTCTATACTTCGAAAGAGAAATTTCAGATTTTGAGTCACATTTGTCTTCTGCAAAATTTAGACAGGTCTAAAATTTTGTCATTTGGTAAAGGGTTAACAGGACAGACAAACATTTAGGTAAAAGACAATGTTTGACTTCTCCAATGTAACTTTAGGCTCAAATAAGAATTAGTTTAAACACATTTATTTTACATCGATGAGAAACAAGTTCTTGCAACTTATACTAATCTCTCCCCATTCGGCTACCTGGAAACTATACCAGTACTCGCGCTGAATATGACTGTGGGCCAATGAATAGCCTCCCCCCCCCCCCCAAAGTTGACACCCACTCTTAGGTATTGAACTCGGGACCTTATGGTTATGAGGCAGACGCTCTACCTCACAACCACGGACACCACTGAATCCCACAATTAAAACTGACTGAGGAGGCTGTTGTAGTACAAGGCTTGTGTAAACTTCTCACATGATCTTTCATGAAAAAAGCATTTGCAAGGAAAGCAGTCTTTGAGTATTGTATAGAGTTTTCTTGCAGATAAGGGTACAGGCAGCTGATACGCACATGCACATGCATGCAAACATGCACTCGGCAGTCTACTATTATTGATCAACCATAAAAACCATTGCTTTATACTTGTTTTTATTTCAACACAGAATTATAGAGAAATATTTAAACTATTCTGCAAAAAACAGCAATAGCAACATTGAAAATATAGAACAGAAAAAATTGACAAACTTTTACAATTCACACGTCAAACATACACAATAAAAAAAAAATGTTTAAACTTGTTTTCTTATTGTTATGGGCTTCAATGATACAAAATACATTCTGTTTTTTTGTTAGTAACCATTTTTACTGTTCCCCTTTTCAACTTTACACTTTAAATCATGCTACATAACGTAAACCTGAAAAATTTCGTACCATGATTGTATACATACTCATACCATAGGCTTTTGCAAATTTACATATGAGCCATGCCCTGGCAAAAGGCAGTTTAAGGCATCTCAGGGATGCATATACCAAGCCATCACATAATTATAGGATCATGAAATCCACTTTGTCTAACAACTATCTGAATCCTGGGGTACACAGGTATTTGACATGCAGAAAGAACACAAATAGCAACCTTGGTCAGCCTGCATGGACCTGGGTCGATACTCCTACAAATGAATTTAACCCCTTTTTCACAGAGCTTGGCTCATTCACACACACACACACACACACACACACACATATAATATATTATATATATATATATATATGGTCCTTTAACTATTCAGCTAGCTACTTGTCGATACATAATCCTTTTAACTATTCAACTACTGTCAGAAATGATGAAATTCTAGACCTGTAATGTATCTGCATTTTTGTATTTGGTTAAATGTTTACATGCATGGAATTGGTAAAATTAAACATAATTACATCAACATCTGTAGACTAGTAAACTAAAGGGAAATAACTATCATTCTGTCATGAAAATCATGTAAAAGAAAGGCTAGCTTACAGACATTTTTTGATACAACCAATTACTATTGCAGAAACCTTTTTTGAACTTTTAAAATGATGTGATAAACTTATTATAGCACATTATCTTATGCCTGATCATACAGGACAAGTACTGATGGCAAAAATTTGATAATTTCATTTGCATTTTTTTTTTACCCCTGTGAGGAACTTCAACATCTTCTGGTGATGGTGTGTATCAATTAAAGCTTTTGGTAGGTCTATAGGTCCTATACCATCAAGCAGTAATGGATAAAAGTCTTCTTCACCAAACAAAAAAAACTGAAACTGGTCCATATTGAAAGCATTTGCAGACAACCAATTTAAATGCTGCACACATTCTGAAATCTGTATTTGAAAGGGTTAGAAATATTGTGAGAAATGAAGAAAATGCTGGTCATCAATATTTTCTCCTATTCCCACAATGCTTTCCAAAGTCCTTTTCCCTGAAGGTTCTAATAACTCGAGATTGTGTGGTAAAGGGTTAACTCCTTTCTTAAATGTTTACTGGGAGATCTAAGGTTGTAGATAGGATCATATAGAAAGCATTTGCAGATGATAAATGCAGCTAAGGTGAAGGAAGTCACCTTTAAAAATGTAGAAAACATTGCGGTAAAAGGAGAGAATGATGGTCACCAGCATTTAACCCTTTACCCAATTTCTTTTCAAAAGCCTCGATAAAATTTGAATTTTTGGTTAAAGGTAAAGTTTAAATCAAAACCACACCAAAAAAAATCACATAACGGTATGTGGAAAGAAAACAAACGAAATGCTAGTATGTAATTTAGATGTAGAGACTGTATATGAAGTTTTAGTGAGTGATTGATAAATTGTCTAAATATTGAACAATTTTTCAATTTTCACAATAAAGTTTGTAGATTTAGATAATAAATTTTGAATAATATCTACATAAAAAAACTCTACAGTTTTACAATATGACAGATGAAATGTAAAGTGAAAATAAGGGCCAACATGAAGACTACATGACTGGCATACCAACCAAACTAGTGGTCCTACTATATTTTGGACAGACTTCATTTGTAAGTATAAAAGTACACAAAAAAATCTTGTTCCCGAAAAACATCAAGTTCTAGGTCAATCCCTCATGTACAGAGAGAACAATAACTCTGGTAGTTTGAGATCCTGTATACAAAACCAACTTTTTGGAATCTGCTGTGAAAGACATTTGCTGTGCTGCTGCATCAAGTCTCATAGAAAACATCTCTTTTCCACTGGCTGAATCCCAAAGTTTTAACACACTTCCGCGACAAGATGAGGCTACCCACTTGCTGTTGGGTGAAATTGCTACCACATGAACCTAGGGGAAAAAACAAATCTTCTGTATGCATTAATAATTCAATCCCCAACCAAACATGTGTTTAACCCTTTACCACACAATCCTTGTTTAACAACCATTAGGAAGCAGTCTGCTGAAAACATGGTTGAAAAAGGAGAAAATTTCTGGTTACCAGCATTTCCTCCTTTTTGCACGAAGTTTTTTTGTCAATTCAGAGACAAATCTTATCATTTGAGCCACATTTAATTTCTTGTCTGCAAATGCTTTCAGTTTGAAACTGCATAAAATCTTGTTGCCTAAAAAGGAGTATAGGATACACACCGTTTCAGTACAAGTTACCAAAAGGAGAAACTTGGGAAGAAAAGGAATTTATCCCTGTTTTTTTTTTTTTTTTTTTTTTTTAACCCTTTGCCAGATGACAAAATTATAGACTTATCCATATTGAAAGCTCTTGCAGTTGACAAATTAGATGTATCTTAAAGTATATGATTAGTCTGTGAAAGGAAACAAGAGGGCCATGATGGCCCTGGATCGCTCACCTGAGTCATTAGACGAAATTCCACTCCAGGGTCATCTCATCTGAGATATTATTAAGACAAACATTCTGACCAATTGTCAGGTCAATTGAGCTGAAAATGTGGCCTCTGGAGTGTCCAAAATGTCTTTCTTCAATTTGATCTAGTGACCTAGTTTATGACCCTTTGTGACCATATTTCAAACTCATCCAAGACATCAAAACAAACTTGTTGACCAAGGTTCAGGTGAATTGGGCAAGAACTGTCACCTCTAGAGTGCCCACAAGGTATTTCTGTAATTTGACCTAGTGACCTAGATTATGACCCTATGTGACCCAATTTCAAATCCATTTAAGATATCATCAAGTCAAACATGCTGGCAAATTTTCAGGTCAGTTGAGCAAAAACTGTGGCCTCTACAGTGCCCACAATACATTTCTTTAATTTGACCCAGTGACCTAGTTTATGACCCTATGAGACCCAATTTCTAATTGATCTGAGATATCATCAAGTCAAATATGCAGACCAATTTTCAGGTCAATTTAGCTAGAATTGTGGCCTCTAGAGTGCCCACAAGGTCTTTCTTCAATGTGACACAGTGACATTGTTTATGACCCTATGTGACCCAATTTTGAACTCCTCTGAGATATCATCAAGACAAAAAATGTGGCCTCTAAAGTGCCCACAAGGTATTTCTTTAATTTGACCTAGTGACCTACTTTATGACCCCAGATGACCCAATTTCAATCTCATCCAAGATTTAATTTAGGCAAACATTCTGATAAATTTTCAAGTCAATTGAGCAAAATATGTGGCCTCTAGAATGCCCACAAGGTATTGCTTTAATTTAACCCCAGTCACCAGAGCCATGTTCTTGACGGATCAAAATTTCGCGAACAGTTTTTGAAAAAGGTCATCCAACAAACATTCCTGTGAAATTATTTCAAAATCTGACCAGCCGTTTCAGAGAAGAAGAATTTTTAAGAATTTCTTCATTTCCGTATAGTGCAAGTAGCTCCCATTCACCAGAACCATGTTTCTCGACGGATCAAAATTTCGCGAACAGTTTTTGAAAAGGGTCACCCCAGGAACATCTCTGTGAAATTATTTTAAAATCTGACCAGCGGTTTCAGAGAAGAAGAATTTTTAAGAATTTCTTCATATCCGTATAGTGCAAGTAGCCCCCAGTCACCAGAGCCATGTTTCTTGACAGATCAAAATTTCGTGAACAGCTTTTGAAAAGAGTCACCCAAGGAACATCTCTGTGAAATTATTTCAAAATCTGACCAGCCGTTTCATAGGAGAAGAATTTTTAAGAATTTCTTCATTTCCATATAGTGCAAATAGCCCCCCAGTCACCAGAGCCATGTTTCTTGACGGATCAAAATTTCGCGAACAGTTTTTGAAAAGGGTCACCCAAGAAATATCTCTGTGAAATTATTTTAAAATCTGACCAGCGGTTTCAGAGAAGAAGAAATTTTAAGAATTTCTTCATATCCATATAGTGCAAGTAGCCCCCATTCACCAGAGCCATGTTTTTCGACATATCAAAATTTCGCGAAAAATTTTTGAAAAGGGTCACACAAGGAACATTCCTTTGAAATTATTTCAAAATCTGACCAGCGGTTTCAGAGGAGAAGATTTTTAAAGAATTTCTTAGAAAATTCCATTTCGTTGCCATGGCAACCAGAGTTTTTGATGGAATCAAATTTTGTGAACACGTTTTAAAGAGGACCTCCCAAGGAACATTCCTGGCAAGTTTGGTCCAAATTGGCCCGGTGGTTTAGGAGGAGATGATGTTTAAAGAATTGTTGACGACGCACGACGAACGACGCACGACGGACGACGGACACCAGGTGATCCTAATAGCTCCCCTTAAGCACGTTGTGCTCAGGTGAGCTAAAAAAAACATTGTGAGAAAGGGAGAAAATGCTATTTACCAGCATTTTCTCCTTTTCTCACAATGTTTTCAAAACCTTCTCTGTCAGGGTCGTTAAAACTCAGGATTGTGTGGCAAATGGTAAATGAAATGGTGTGAAATAAGGAGCAATTACTTTTTCTACAATGTTTTCTCAAACTTCTCACTAGAATCTTGGAAAAAAACAGAGCTCACCTAAACATATCATCAAGATGATATTTTACTTTATATTCATATTTTTATACGAGAATTTAAACAATAATATACATAAGCCATGCTCTGACAAAAGGTGGCTTGGTGCATGCCCGTGACTCATGATGCCAAGCAAGTCATCACATAATTGTGGATCCATAAAATCCATTTTCTCTTACAACTGACTTAATCTTGAAGTAGAATGGTCCTTTGACATGCAGAAAATTGACCAAAAGCAAAAAGTTTTGGACCAGGTCATCCTGTGCAGGCCAGTCAAAGGACCAGTTTACCACATGAATGAGTTGGTTGTTAGACAAAATGGATTTTATGGATCAATAACGATGTAATGACCTGCATGGTATACTGTATCACATTAAGCATGCTTTTGCCAGAGCATGGCTCAAATGTAAATGGAAAACAAAACAATTTTCTCTGGACATACATCTGCTTTGTGACATGTAGACGGCTTCACATTGTTGCGGGGAACACCTGTTTCTGCATCGTAGATAAATAAGTATCCATCCTCAGAACCAAATACTACAAATTCCTGTTTGTTAGAAATGGCGAGGGCATTGCTGGTCCCTTTACACTGTTGTCCAAGCCAGCCTGGTCGGTAAAACATGCCCGCTGCTTTGTTGTTTTTGACGGGTTTCTGATCGCAGCCTCCAGTTGGAATATCCCAGATCATCGCCCATCTGTGCATAAGATATATATAGGATCTTGCATTAGACAGCATTTGAGATAAAATTTTATTAAACGATTCTAAAAATATGTTAATTGAGCCTCTGGCAGGCTTTAAGACATTTTTAGACATGTCTGACAATATTACTTCACAAGCCAACAAATGTCATATTGTTTTTATCACATAACAGTATTTCACAAATCATAGATAAGAAGATGCGAAACCATCTATGCACACATGGTAATTTCCATAAAAAATCCCATTCACTTTTCTGAAATATGTACAAAATGATGTCACAAATGATGTGACAATTCTGATATCAAACATGTATAAGAAATTTTGTAACGGGTACATTTTAACTGAAAACACAAGGGAGGTTATATGATAAAATGAAAATAACATCCTAACTTGTAATCTTCAAAAACAAACATGCTGCAGATGACTGAAAAATACATGTAAAATGAGACAACATGAATGACAGTGTATGGGTTTTTTCATTTGTTAATCTTGATTATATAACATAACTTTACATGCATTAATTTTACAGCTCTAAAAACCATATGCCAAAAAATAAAAGGTGAAAGATACCTTTTATGTGTGGAACTAAAAAAAAAATTAAAGCAGTTTAGAGTACTTTTCACCCTTCTATTCAATAGCTCATTTAACTCTTTTACAGAACAAGGAAATATTGGACTGCCAAATTGAAAGCATTTGCAGACGACAACATACATGTGACTCAAAATTAGAAATTTGTTGGTTAAAGGGTAGAAAACATAGTGGGAAAAGGAGAAAATGCTAGTTACCAGCATTTTCTCCTTTTCTAACAATGTTTTCAAAGGGTTCTTTTTCAGGGTCAATAAAACTTGGGATTGTGTGTTAAAGAGTTAAGAAAAAAAACCACATTCAAGTCTGAACCCCCATCCACACTTTTAACACGGAGCCCTTAAAATTTCTACAGAATTTAAAGTGACTCAATTGCAGGTTGAAATCTTGTTTATTGTTACCAATTTTGTCCAGGCCTTTTAATCCTTTACCAAAAAAAATCCCATCTTTTAAAAGCCCCACTAGAGCTGTTGAAAACCTTTAAAATGCTGATAACCAGCATTTTCTCCTTTTCCCACAATTTTTTCTACCCTTTGAAGTAGAAACTTCATGTTTTAAATAAAAGTTAATCTGCCATTTGCAAATGCTTATAAAATTTATAATGTAATTATTGTTTGTTATAGTAAAGTATTTCTAATGTACTTCTAATATCTGTTAATTCTTTACCAAACAACAAAATCTTAGACTTGTCCAAATTAAAAGCATTTGCAAATGGCATATTAACTTTTAAATATTTAATATTTGACTTACCTGCGTGTTGTTATGAGAACTGTATTTGCTGTGTAAGGGCACATTTCCACTCCCAAATGTGGTATTTTTGTCAGTCTTCGATAGCAAGGCATCAGACCACCATTACCTTGGGACAAATCTATCGCATTAAACTTATGCTTGTGGGGTTGTTCACTAAACTGTCCTTTTTTCCACATTTCTTTCACTGTGTTGTACTCCGAGTCTGAAATCTCAGCCCGTAGAATAAGGAATCTCTCACTAAGGGTAAGTATGGCTGTCAATCGTACATAAGTAAAACCTTTCTGTACAAAGATGGATTTTGTTGTTTTTTCAAGTAACATATTATAAATGTCAATGTGAACTTGCTCCTTTGATGACTCACTGATTATATACAGAGATTCTTTTGCATGATTGGTAGTAACTGCTAGAACTCTGTTTGGAAATTCTGATGTTTTGATGACTGGTTGTCCAGAAAATATATCAAATACAACATGTTTTCCTGCTGTTTCATCCAGCAAAACTAAGGCATCATTTATCAGTTCTAAAATAAAGCTGACCTGCATGTCAATATGGTGCTGTCTCAAGTATGTATAGGACTTGGTGTCCCAAATGCGTAAGTAACCATCACCTGAACATGTGACCAGCTCAGAGCCAATCACAATGAAGGATATAACATCCATTTGGTTCAAAAGGTCTGTGTCACATTTCTGTTCCTCTGTTTCAGTTTTAGCTTTTTCAACAAGAAGCTGTATACTCCAAAGTTTCAGATCATCCAGTGATCCAAGAGTGGCTGCCTGTTGGTCAACAATAAATATCTCTCTGATCTGCGTAGAGTGAGCTGAGAAAGCACCAAGATTCCTGTCATTTTCTAGATCATACATGCTAATATTACCTTGACTAAAACACAAAAATGCTATTTGATCCTCCCACAGAACATCAAAGTTTTTGATTGGAAAATTTAACTTTATTTCAAGTTTTTCTTCACTGCTTTCCACATTGACAAGATAAACACACCCATTCTGTGACAAGGCAAGAATCTGTGGCTTATTTGGGTTTCCAGAGAGTTTATCAACTTTTCCTGCCATAGCAATTTCCGAAAGAGAAAATGGTGGAACACATTTAAATGTAACAAGTGAGTCTGGTTGTGTCATCCCTTGATCTTCTTCCTTCTCCTCAATTCTCTTCATATCCATAAGAACACCAACTGACCATTTATCTCTAGCACAAAGTGTGAGCACTTTGCTGTTGATCTCTTTGTCTAACTGGGCAAATTTTAATGGTGTTTCTTTACCTGATTCTAAAACTGTGATAAAACTTGAACTTTCAGGGCCCTGTGGCTGATCATCAGTTAAGCCTAACATACTTCCCACTGCTAAAACTTTGAAACCTTCCACTGTTTTATACACAAGACAGTTTTTAATTTCAGCCAGTTTTCGTCTACAGTCAAACTGCTGGATAAAGTTCATGTCTGGCAAGTTGACATGGGTAAGAAATGACTTCATGACTAGGATCCCTATATCTGACTCCATATCCATATAAAACTGTGAAACTTCACTGGTCCTTGGACTCCACTTGGGTATTTTATCAGCAAAGACAAAGTTTGTTGATTTGTTTGTCAGTAGATTGTGTGATACAAGGCTACTTTTGGTAATGTAGAAAACCTTTTTACCATTCATTCTAACAGTACTATCCACCGCATTCTTGAATATATCAGATAAATCATATGCCTGAATATCATCAGTGCTTGTGTTATATACTGCATATTCTGGCAACTTGTCCTCATTACTGCCTTTGTCCTTTCTAGCTTTCAGAAGAAAGCAGTTTTCTGATCGTGCAAGAACAGAAGAATATCCTTGAAGTGATGTGTTTAAAGCACTGGATGCATCTTGTCTTGGAGCTAGACATGGGAATTCAGGAATCAGTAAAGGTGTTTTCTGACCATGCAAATATTGCAAGCACTGACTCTGAAGATCTTTCAGATATTTGTGGTTTTCTGATGGGTTTACATAGGCCAGTAGACAAACAGCCAATCTGATTGGCTGGGTAAGATTGTCCTTGGCAACAGATAAATAATTTCTTAAGATTGTCATTTCTTCATCATCATTCTTTTCCAGAAAATCTGACAAATCAGAGATAGCCTCTGATAAAGAAAACGCTGCAATTTTTGTGCATAAAAATCTGAAGTTGCAGAAAATTTTGGCTTTTACAATATCAGGACCAATCAATGTGTATGCTTGGATTGCATGGTAAGGCAAGCATGCTAGTTTGCGTTGATTCTTGGCTTCAAATGGTTGTGGAGTAACTTGCTTATCTGCATCTTGAACTTCAAGGTCATTACGATATTTAAGAACAATGGTACGTTTAATTCCTGTCTCCTGAAGGTACATGTCTGTGAGGTGTTTATGGAGCTGCATGTCCTTCCCATCTGTTGTGTATCGTGATCTTGCTGCTTGTATGAACTGCCGATGATACCAATGCAATGTATCTTTACCATAGGAAAGTTTTTCAACAAGATATTCTTTTAGGTCAAACCTAATTCTTGCCCATATAACTGGAGGAATGCGGACAATGCCAGGCACTGGTGGATCATGGTATCTGTACAGATCATTCACAACCACATCATCACAGGATAAAACATCCTCTATTTCAATTTCAGTAAGCCCTCCCAGACCAACAGTTATGTAACCCAGAGCATGGCTTACAAGCAGGTTTCCAAACTTTTTCTCCAGAGTTTCAAAAAGTTTGTTGATTGCTTCTTGTACTGTTGAAGGTAATTGATGTAATGCTGAGTTACTGACATATGATGGCCATTTCTTTGCTTCGTCTAGTAATAGTTTCAGGAACAATGGGCTTGGAGATACGTTGAAACCAGAGAGCAGAATTTTCATCTGTACCTCTGTAAGTCTTCTCTTGCTGTTTTTGAGGTAGGTATTGGCAATTAATTGAGCAGTTGTGTTTGACAACAGGGGAACATGTATATAACAGTCGTCATGTGGAAGTAACTTTTTTATGTTGTCTAGGATACCATGTTCATCTGGCAGAGTGGACAAGATCAGTTTCATGTTCTGAGGTAACAGTGTTGGCAGCCATTCCATGCAGTAAGCCTTGTTTTGTGGACCTAGCTGGTCGATAGAGTCTAACAGAATAATGACAGGTTGTTTGCCAGCTATCTGCCTTAAGAATCGAGGTAGGAAATCAACTAAGGTTTTCATGTTTTTGTAATAAACAGGGGACAAAATTATATTGAATACATCTGACAGCTGCCCTACAATACTAAACAGGACATCATAAATGTTGTAAGTCTTGGGTGTTGTTCCCAGAAAGCGAATTAATTTTGTGTGAGGTTTGTTGTTCAGCCAATCAGGAATACATTTCATTATCATGGCCATTATGGAGGTTTTACCAACACCAGATTCTGCATGTATGATCAAAGGTCGTCGTCCGGAGTCATCCAGAATGTAGGATTTGGCTGCCTTGAGAATCTGCAATGTATGCCAAATATATTTCTTTAATTCAAATGTAACTCTTCTCTTTGTGCATTTACCTGTAATTTGTAGTTCAATATGACCAATATAGAACTTTCCTAACAAAAGAATTATTCAAGGTCTACCTTAATATCAAAATTTCACTGAACTGTGCCACTATTAATGTTTCCTACTGTTTAATGTATCAAATACGTTCAAAATTTTTGCAGGAAGTCTCTGTTAAACTGTAGGTAACTTACCTTTTCCTGTCCACAAAAGGATTCACACTTGGTCAGACAGAACCTCAGATGATGAATGATTTCATCATAGCTTGAATAATAGTTTGACATGTTTATCAATCTCTGTTCATCTAGTATGGTTTTCTCGATCAGCATCTGACAGTCAGATATGAAGGTGTCACAAAAACTTTCCAAATATTTTTTGTGCTTCATATCTGTGGAATCTATCCCACCTGGTATCCACGGAACAGGATATTTTCTGATGTTTTTATCAGCGAGTATGTTTTTAACTTTGTTATCTCTTAAAGGTTCTCTTAGCTGCTCTACCTCCATGTCAACTTCTGTGATCTGTGAATGTAAACTAATGGTATAATGTTTCTGTACCGTCATACAACATCACCCAAAAAACTACTAAAACATGCAAATAACGTAGAAATGTTGGCCCCATTCAGAAAAAAAAAATCTGCATTTCAATTTCTTTTGCTCGAAACAAGACAAACACTAAATTTAACCCTTATCCTGCTATATTAGTTAAATAAAACTTTCAAGCCAATAGTAAAAACCTGAATATTGATATTTCAAACTTATTTTTGGAGAAAAATATCTCCTTATCGGACATTGTAGATCCAAGATCAGACTGCACTTTCTGTGCAATTTGATCTTGACCTTAACTGTCTGTAAAAGGTCAGTGAGTCACGTTTAGCACCTTAAGGGTTAATCAAAACTGACCAACTTACTCCATTTAGAGTGTAAAATTCTTTAAATCTTTTTGCATCCTTATCTTCAACAGCAGATTTGTCCAGATGTTGAAAGCGTCTTTGGTAAAATAAACAATGTGAATTAACATCCCTTGCTTTGAGAATGCCTTGTTCAATCTCACACTCTGTCACTGTGAAAATTATGAAACAAAATTAATCAAAGATCTCACATAAGTTCACTCTTTACCATGTGACAAAACTTAACCATGTGACTGGACCAAATTGAAAGCTTTTGCAGACGACAATATCAATGTGGCTCAATTGATGGGGTTTGTTCTTACAAGGATAGAAAACATTGTGGGAAAAGGAGAAAATCCTGGCTACCAGCATTTTCTCCTTTTCCCACAATATTTTCCAAAGGCTTCTTTTTCAAGGTCATTAAATCTCTGGATTTTGTGGTAAAGGTTTAATATGCAGTCTTCTGTGTACAACCTTTTATGGAACAATCCTGTGGTTTAAATGATTCTGAGGAAGAAAACATGGTTAGAAAAGGAGAAAATACTTGTTCCCAGCATTTCTTTTAAATCCATCAAAGTTTTCTATCCTGGTTAGCAGCATTTTCTCTTTTTCCCACAATGTTTTCAAAAGTTATCTTTTAAAGGGTCGTTAATTCTTTGCCACACGACAAAATGTTATACTCGTCCTAATTGAAAGCATTTGCAGATGACAATTTAAATGTGGCTCAAATGATAGAATTAGTCTTTGAACATGTAGAAAACATCGTGGGAAAAGGAGATAACACTATTTACCAACATTTTATCCTTTTCCCACAATGTTTTCAAAAGCTGTCTTTCTCAGGGTCACTAAAACTTGGGATTGTGTTATAAAGGATTAATGCACATATGGAGTGAAAGAAGACAAAGAGGTGCTTGAGGGTAAGACATTGTTGAAGAACATGTTTTAATTATCCAAATTTAGGTGAAAACTTGATTTCATTTAACCTCTATGCTGACCTGAAATAAGATCTTCAGTTACACGGGCATTAATGTTTGATGAAGAAAATAAAAAAAAGAACCTCAACATGCTGACAGCCGGAAGTATATATTTACGATACAGATAGAAGATGGAATTTTGTACTTTTAAAAAGTAAGAATGATTCTTTACCAGAGTAGAAATATGTGTGTTTTCTTTCAGGAGACATTTTGTTTTGTTTACAAAGTTCTGTGGCACATTTCCTCAATACTTCTTGAATCATTCCAAATGTTTTCCACCAATCAGCTGTGTCCCTTTTCCTTGGTTCATCACACCCAGGAGAATAGTCTCCAAAGAATGTAAACTTTGATCTGATTGGCTGAGTCAAAATGAAAAGATTTTGGTTTGATATGCTCCTAATTAACCATTTACCACAGAGTTTAAAGGACTTTTAAAAACATTATAAGAAAAGGAGAAATTGATGGAAACCAGCATTTTCTCCATTTCCGACAATGTTTTCTAATCTTTCAAAGACAAATTTCATTATTTGGGCAACATTTAAGTTGTCGTCTGCAAATGCTTTCAAATTGAACCAGTCTAAAATTTTGTCATTTGGTAAAGGATTAACTAATTTTTTTCATATTCAATTTTTGGACAGTTTTTATTCAAAGATTTGAGCAAAACGAAAGCAGATCTTATGTGCAGAAACAGTAAACAAAGCATCATGAAATATGAAAAAAAAAGCTGCTTCTTCAACTGTTTTGAAAAACAATCTAAGACTCTTTTCGGGGGAAAATGCTGAACACAAATTTCAAAACTTTTACCTGTAATAAGTATAAACTTGGTATAGAATTTTCATCCAGTTTATACCAGGTGGTAAGCAAGTCCTTGTTAAGTAAATTAAGTTGGGTTGCCATGGCAAATAATTTGTTGAATTCATCTTCCTCAATTTCTGATGGAATAGGTCTGAATCCATAGCGGTCCCCTGACAAAGCCTGCAAAGGACAAAATTGTTAGCAAAATTGTTATTACGAGTCTATAACTCTCTACCACACAATTCCGACTCTTAACAACCCTGTAGAAAAAGCCTTTTGAAAACATTGTGGAAAAAGGAGAAAATGCTGGTCACCAGCATTTTCTCCTTTTCCCACAATGTTTTCTACCCTTCCCAAAACAAATTTCAATTTTTGCATAACATTTATTTTGTCGTCTGCTACAGCTTTCAGTTTGGACTGGTCTAAAATTTTGTCGCTTGGTAAAGAGTTAAACATACATATAGAAACATACAGTCTTGTTCTGCTCATATTATATGTAGGCTTATCTTATGATATATATGATTATTAACTTTTTTATTACCAACTGAATAAAAAAAACCTTTTTTTTTGAAGACTATATTTCCACTGCCATTGAAGGTGACTTTCATAGTCTAGCATCAGCTAGTGGATGGTGTGGATCAAGATCATACTGCACCTTCTATGCAGCCTGATCTTGATCTACGCCATCTGCAAAAGCTAATTAAGTCATCGTTGGTAGTGAAAGAGTTAACTCTCTACCACAAGACAAAATTTTGGACTTGACCAAATTGAAAACATTTGCAGACATCAAATAAAATGTGACTCAATTGATGGAATTTGTTGGTGAGAGGGTAGAAAACATTCTGGGAAAAGAAGAAAATGCTGGTAACCAGCATTTTTTTCCCTTTACTCACAATGTTTCAAATGGCCTCTATCTCAGGGTTGTTAAAATTGGGGACTGTGTGGTAAAGAGTTGAAGTTGTTTAGTTCAAATGTAATCCTTGGGTTTTAGGTTTTCTGTGCTTTCATCTAGAAAATTAGAAAACCACATTCAGAAAGAATATAACGATGATGAAGCTGTATCATAGACACATTACCTCTAAAAACAAAGCTGAACCCATGGATTGTATGATTGATTGTATGGTGTTTAACGCTGTTTTCAACATTATTTCAGTTATATCGCAGCGGCCAGTGCACCTATCCATGCTTTCCTGGAGTTTCTTCTTACCAGTACTCCACACAATATTCTTTCCAAGCCACTGGCTGCTTTTCCACATAGCCATTGTCGAAACAATGGTCAGTGGTGGGAGAGGAATGAATCCTGACGCAATGACTATCATCAATCCTCTGAAAGAAATTGGCCGAGCCGGGCATCGAACCGGCGACCTCCTGTTCTCAAGTCTTGTACACTACCGACTGAGCTACGGGGCTTGGCTGACACTAAATTAGAGATAATTAACATAATCTCATGTTTAACTTTTTACAGAAGGTCACAATTTTAGACTAGTCAAAATCCAAAGCATCTGCATACAAAAACTTTTAATGTAGCTAAACTGATGGAAAGTGTCAGAGAAAGGTAGAACACATTGTGGGCAAAGGAGAAACTGTTGGTTACCTCTATTTTCTCCTTTTCCCGACTTGTTTTCAAAGACTTGTATCTCTTGGTTACCAAAACACAGGGTTGTGGGATGAAGGATCAATGCATGAATAAGTGTGGAAATCTTAACCCTCTACCCCAGAATCACAAGTTTTAACAACCCTGAGGTAAACGGCTTTTGAAAACATTGTGGGAAAAGGAGAAAAAGCTGGTAACCAGCATTTTCTCCTTTTCCCACAATGTTTTTCTGAACTTTCAAACACAGATCTCATTATTTGAGCCACGTTTAATTTGTCGTCTGCGAATGTTCTCAATTTGGAGGCGTCTAAAATTTTATCATTCAGTAAAGAGTTAATGTAAAAGAAGAAACTGCTTCTAATGAACAATTCTCCCTTTGCTTCAATGTTTTCCAAAGGTGCTATGCTGAAGGATGAAAAAAAGTCATCCGCATGTGCTAATTTTTTAATACTCACAACAAAGTTTGGCCCTTTAGACACATTTTGGCAATTTTTGACTTCAAGAAGACAAATTTTTTCTACAGAATGATCATTTTGACTATCCTCAGTGATGCCCCATCGCATGTCAACCACCTGAAAGGCCAGTCCAAGCCCGGAACAGAAGTCTCGTAGTTTAGGGTAAACTTCTCTTGCTAGAATGTTTCTCTCCTGCCTCATGTCTGTAATTGAATTGGATAACTTATGAAAAGGTGGAAATTATCTATCCGTCTCGTAATAATTTAAGTAATTACTGGACAGGCATATTCTAGACCAAGCAAAATACTGGTAGTACATACATATGACACAACGTTGGAACACTTTGGCACAAAAAGAAATCTGTTTATTGGATGTAATTGGAAAAAACATTGGGGGAAAACAAAAAGTTGCTTGTGACAATCAACTTCTTCTTTTTCTACAAGTGCATGATCACGGAAAGTTCTACTTGCACAGTGAGCTTTACTATATCCATTAACTCTTTACCAAACGACAAAATTTTGGAGGTGACCAAATTGGAAGCATTTGCAGACGACAAATTAAATGTAGCTTAAATGATGATTTCTGTTTCTGATAGGGTAGAAAACATTATAAAGGAAAGGGAGAAAATGCTGGTTACCAGCATTTTCTCCTTTTCCCACAATGTTTTCAAAGGCCTTCTTCTTCAGGGTCATTAAAATTTGGGATTGTGTGGTAAAGGGTTAAAACTCAATAGGTGGGTCCTAATCAATAGTGGGCTCTTAGCAATTATTATTTCCCTTTCACATACAATCCCATGTCTAGAGGGTAGTCTTTAAAAAAACAATTGCTCTTAAAGGAAAATTTGCTCCTAAATGCAATTTCTCTCTTTAAATTTGTTGTCTGCAGATTTTTTTAAAGTGGAAGTCTCTTACATTTGTAATAAATTGAGCTTGATAAAATCAGCATCAAGTTAGCACATGAACAATCTGTGAGACCTTAGTCTTCTCTAAGCAAGAATATCTATACCTGAAAATGTGGAGCTGAGAAAAATTCGAACCATGGACTTTGGGAGGGGTGGCAGATCTGTGAGATTCCCATCCAGCATAGAATCAAACTTTTTGGTGGCCTCCTCATCATACTGCTGCTTCTGGGGCTTATCTTCAAAGATAAGGTAATCAATAACAAGAGGGTCATGACGGCCCTGTATCGTGCCACTGTCTAATAACTATGAACCATATATACCAAACAGTATAATTCTAGGCCAATGGTTTCCAATAAGAAGATTTTCAAGTTTTTCTCTATAAAAGTCCATGAGAGAGTTGTGACCCTAGGACATGGTCATTTTTGACCACAGAGCTATGACTGTTTGAATCCTGGTAAAGGTCCAAAAGATAAAGCAACATACCAAATGATACAGATCTAGGCCCTATGGTTATAAACAATAGGATTTTCAAATTGTCCTAAATATAAAGCCCCTGTAAAACATGAGAGCCCTGAGACAGGGCTATTTTCAATCCCAAGGTTATATTTTTAAAAAGTTTGGAAGTGATCCACTACATGAAGCTGCATGCCATATTTGCTGGCCCTAGGATTTATGGGTAGGAGCGAGACAACTTTTGAAATTTTCAATCTACAAGCAAATGTTAAATTTATGACCAATAGGGTGGGGCAGACTTTGACACCAGAGCATGAATTTGAACAATTTTGACTTGTGACTGCCAGGGTAGGTAGAGGTTCACTGGACAGAGCTACATGCAAAACATGGTAGTCCTAGGTCTTAGGGTTAGGAAGACAAAGATTTTTAAAGTTTTCACAGTATATAAGCCCTTGTGAATCGCCCCTGTGTTGGGGCCAATTTTGACCCAGGGGCTATAACTTGAAGAATCTTTGTAGAAGTCTATTAGATGGAGCTACATGCTAAATTTGGTAGCCCTAGGCCTTACGGTTAGGAATGAGGTTTTGAATTTTGAAGTTTTTACCATTTAAGCCCATGTAAAACTTGTGACCCTCGAGCTGGGGTCATTTTTGACCTTGGGGCTATAATTTGGAGAATCTTGGTAGAGGTCCATGAGATGAAGCTACATGCAAAATTTCGTAGCACTAGGCTTTATGGCTAGGAACAAGAAGACTTTTTGAAATTTTAACTATATAATTAATCTTTTTTCAAAAATGTTTTCGAACCCTTATTCCTGAGAGTCTTTCAAACATGGGATTGTTTGGTAAAGAGTTAAAGAATGAATTACCTTTCCCAGTTGAAGAGGCTGTCTTGGGTGCAACAGGTATCCTACAATTGAAAGACAAAAAAAAAAAGGAATTAACTCTTCACCAAATGACAAAATTTTAGACTGGTCCAAATTGAAAGCATTTGCAGATGACAAATTATATGTGCCTAGAATGATTGGATTTGTTTCTGAAAGGTTAGAAAACATTGTGGGAAAAAGAGAATACGCTGATAAGCAGCATTTTCTCCTTTTCCCACAATGTATTCAAAAGTATAATTTCCCACAGTCATTAAAACTTGTAATCGTGTGGTAATGGGTTAACCTGATTTAAACTGTCTTATTGCTTGATTGATTAAGTGAATGGTTCTTTTTACTGCTTTCAATATTTTCTCTCACATCATGCCGAGAGCTCACTTTCTCATGTGTGTCCTGGGTCTCACCAGAACAAGGCCAGAGGCTCTGAAGTGCCTTTCCCAAGGACATGCCCATGAAAAATCAAGCACCTCCAATGATGGTCAAACCACAGGTCCTCGAGAATGCAAATTCAATGCATTCAGCACTGAGCTACACAGGACCCTCTTTTCCTACAGCCACCATATTTAAACCACAATGTTTAACCCTTTCCCAAATGATAAATTTTAGACTGGTCCAAATCGAAAGAGTTTGCAGAAGACAATTTTAAATTTGATGAAAATGGCAGAAAGTTCTCAAAAAGGGTAGAAAACACTGTGGGAAAACGAGAAATTGCTCGTTACGAGCAATTTCTCCTTTTCCCACAGTGTTTTCAAAAGACTTGTACTGCAGACACGTGAAAACCAGGGCTTATTTGGGAAAGGGTTAAACAGGAGCACTGCATGTGGGTGCCAACACTGCGGTTGCTTGATTTTCAGCGAAAATTCTATGTCAAAAACTGTATCAAAAATACTTTGATGGTTACCTTCCCTTGTTGTATAGGTTCTATGTTTGATAATGAACAACTTGTCCAAGTTCAAAGCAAATATCTTCGTAATAACAGAGATATGATAAAATGTCAAAGTTTTCGCGAGACAAAGCAGACACTGCTGTAATAGCTACAATACCTTGACATCTTCTTAAAAAAAAAAAACAGCTGAGCGAAAAAATGATCCATCTAATGTATATCAGAAAGACAATAAGTTTCAATTGGAAATACAAATATTTTTTGCAGGATGAAATTAAGTTTTTGTTGACAACTGCAGAGTTTTATTTTCCTTTGCAAGTTTTCTCACTAACTCTCCTTTCATCACTTTTAACTCTTTACCAAACGACAAAATTTTAGACTGGTCCAAATTCAAAGCGTCCGCAGACAACAAAATTAATGTGATTGAAAAATTAAAGTTTGTTTTGAGAAGGGTAGAAAACATTGTGGGAAATGGAGAAAATGCTGGTTACCAGCATTTTCTCCTTTTCCCACAATGTTTTCAAAAGGCTTCTTTCACAGGGTCGTTAAAAGTCGGGATTGTGTGGTAAAAGGTTAACCCGTAGAGCACTATACAAACCTATCAGACATTTTCATCTTAGAAATACGACCCAAACAATAGAAATTTCATGGTTGCTTTCATCTATAGTGTTTTAGCAAGGCGGACAGTGTAGATCAAAGATCAGGCTGCACATTTTGTGCAGCCTTATCTTGATCTACAGTGGCCGCATAGGCAACTATAGACATGAAAGTAGCTTTTAGGCTTTAGATTGCTGTGTATGATGTGTTCACGAAA
Organism: Tridacna gigas; assembly: GCA_945859785.2. NCBI lineage: Eukaryota > Metazoa > Mollusca > Bivalvia > Cardiida > Cardiidae > Tridacna > Tridacna gigas. The sequence continues at coordinate 77,246,814 of OX244030.2, read as the reverse complement.
CATGACTAAAAAACCAAAAAGAAGAAAATAAACATACTTGGGTTCTGTTCCCACATGTTTAGCAGATTTTGCAGATCTTGCCTGAAATTATGAAAAAGAAGCTTTAACCCTTTACCACACTATTCCGAGTTTTAATGACCCTGAAAGAGTAGGCCTTTGAAAACATTGTGGGAAAAGGTGAAAATGCTTGTAACCAGCATTTTCTCCTTTTCCCACGTTTCCTACCCCATCAGATGCAGAAATCACCATTTAAGTCACATTTAATTTGTTGTCTGCGTGTGCTTTGGATTTGGATAAATCCAAAATTTTGTCACTGGTAAAGAGTTAAACAAAAATAGCCATGTACATGTAGTCAGTGACAATTTTCTATGCCACTGTAAGAGACAGAATATCCTTTCAGATATTTGAGCAACACCATCTGATGTTTTGTGAAACATTTTGACAAAACATCCTCACAGTTACAACATCTGGGTTTCTTTGGCACTTTCCAATTTATCAGACCACACAATTTTTCACTTGCCCAAATCAAATGGATTTGCAAAAGGCATATCAAATGTGGTTCAAGCCACAGCTTTGTCTTTGGTAGGGTAGAAACATTGTGGAAAAAGGAGAAAATGCTAATTACATGTACTTTGTTTTTCAGGTACTATTCAACCACTCAAAGGCAAGACATTTTCTAGAGCCTTAAAAGATTTCTGTTGTAGGGACATCACAATGGTTTTAAACTTTTTTTTACGACACAAATATAAGAGTCATGCTCTGTGAAAAGAGGGCTTAAAGCATCTGCAAAAAAGTATTGACCCAGGTCAGCCTGCGCAGTCCGTGTAAGCCGACCTGAGCCGAAACCTTTCACTAATAGTCAGTTTTTCTACATGTCAAAAGACCAGACTATCTTATGATCTAATCAGTTGTGTATCATTAATCACGATAATGCATTAAACCCCCTTTTGCCAGAGCCTGGCTCATAATTTTTGATGGCCTTGTGTCATACTACATTTTTAAAACATTGAAAGAAAAGGAGCAATTGAAAGGTAAAAGCAACTGCTTCTTTCATCATCTAAAAAGAATATTTCCCTCTCCTCAAATCTTTAATTTTGTTAGTATACTTTAACTCTTTACCACACAATCCTGATTTTTGACGACCTTGAGAAAAAGGCCTTTTGAAAACACTGTGGGAAAAGGAGAAAATGCTGGTAACCAGCATTTTCTCCTTTCCCACAATTTTTTCTACCCTTCCCAAAACAAATTTCAATTTTTGAGTCACATTTATTTCGTACGTCTGGAAATGCTTTCAAATTGGACTAGCCTAAAATTTTGTTGTTTCGTAAAGGGTTAAAATAGCATAAAAATGGGATGAATAACATGAAGAAGTCTTTACTTTTGGTCCTGATGGCTTCAGATCAAAAGAAGATGGCCTGGGCTGTAGAGTTTTCCTTTTGTTGGAAGAGTTACCTAAAATGCAAAGTTATGCAGTGGAATTTTATGTTTCAAGTAGACACATGTATATACATCACAAGGACGCAGGTGAGACTGATCAGATACTTGACCTTTCACCTAAGTGACAGTTTTTAACACTTAACCCTTTACCACACAGTCCCGAGTTTTAACGACCCTGAGAAAGAAGCCTTTTGAATATACTGAGGGAAAAGGAGAAAATGCTGGTAACCAGCATTTTCTCTTTTTCCTACAATGTTTCCTACCCTATTAAAGACAAATTCTATCATTTGTTCACTACTTTTAAATTGTCTGCAAATGCTTTCAATCTGAACCAGTCTAAAATATTGTCATGTGGTAAAGAGTTAACCCTTTACCACACAATCCTGACTTTTAACGACCCTGAGAAAGAAGCCTTTTGAAAACATTGAGGGAAAATGTGAAAATGCTGGTAACCAGCATTTTCTCCTTTTCCCACCCTGTTTTCTATCCTCCCCAAAACAAATTTCAATTTTTGGGTCACATCTATTTTGTCGTCTGCAAATGCTTTCAATTTGGACTAGTCAAAAATTTTGTCGTTTGGTAAAGCATTAAGCCTTTGCCACACAATTCCAAGTTTTAACAATTAGGAGGAAGAAGCCTTTTGAAAACATTGTGGGAAAAGGAGAAAATGCTGCTTACCAGCATTTTCTCCTTTTCCACAATGGTTTCTAACCTATTCAAAACAAAATTCTATCATTTGAACTACATTTAAATTGTCGTCTGCAAATGCTTTGAATTTGGACCAGTCTAAAACACTGTTGCATCGTAAAGAGTTAAAGCACCGAATAAACCCAAAGGATGTTTTCAGTCTAAAATAAGACCCAAATAACTACAATTTTATGGTTGCTTTTTGCCAGCACTGTTTAGGCAAAGTGGAGGGTGTAGATCAAAGATCAGACTGTAGATTTTATGTAGTCTGATCTTGATCTACACTGGCCTCAAAGCCTCAAATGCTTGTATAATTATGATGCCAGATATACAATTCCTGTTTTTTCAACAGCTTTGTCAAAAGTTTGCAGCTTTAGGAGTTTAGGTGCATCACAAATGGTCAAAATGGCTGCAGCCTGCTAAGAATTCAATGCATGATATTCAACCACCTTTTGTTAAATAAAATACTCTGACCAAGAAAAGCTCTGAAGTGCTATATATTTGGGTCTTCAGTCCTCACTTTGTTTGTTAAGTACTCTGAGAGTTGTAAACTTCAAGGTTATTAACCTTTACCAAAAGACTAAAGTTTAGACTGGTCCAGATTGAAAGCAGTTGCAATGACAATTTTATTGTAGCTCAAATGAAGATTTCTGTCTTTGATAGGGTAGAAAACATTGTGGGAAATGTAGAAAATGCTGGTTACCAGCATTTTCGACTTTTTCCACAATGTTTTCAAAAGGATTTCTTTAAAACTCTGGATTGTGTGGTAAAGGGTTAAAATATCGGGTTAATTTGTAAAGGTTAGGAATTATAAATGGCTACACTCAGATTTTGAAATTTAAACCTTTACCAAACAATCCTGATTTTTAACAACCAGGAGAAAAAATACTTTTAAAAACATTGTGGGAAAAGGAGATATTGCTGGTGACCAGCATTTCCTCCTTTTCCAACAATGCTTTTTATGCTATATAGGATAAAAACTTAAATAAATGCCCCATTTTATATCTTGTCTACTATTGGTCTTAATTTGGACAAGCTTAAACTTTTGTTGTTGGATAAAGGGTCAACTCTTTACCACAAAATCCTGACTTTAAATGACCCTGAGAAAGAAGCCTTTTGAAAACATTGTGGGAAAAGGAGAAAATGCTGGTAACCAGCATTTTCTCCTTTTCCCACCAGGTTTTCTATCGTTTGCAAAACAAATTTTAACTTTTCATTCATGCCAATTTTGTCGTCTGCAAATGCTATCAGTTTGGACAAGTCTAAAATTTTGTCGTTTGGTAAAGTGTTGATTCAGATATTGATTATTAACTCTTACTGGGTACTAGCACTCTTGACTCTAAGGATGAGGCCATTATGTACTTTCACCTGAAAAGATGTAATAAAGTACATAAATTTTAGCCATGCTCTGTGAAAAGGGGGTTTGATGCATTTCCAAAAAAAGTATTGACCAATGTAAGCCCATGCAGGCTGACATGCAGGCTGACGTAGGTTGATACTTTTTGCTATTGGTCAATTTTCTGCCTGTCAAAGGATCAATCTACCTCATTATTCAGCTGATTGTTAGACAAAATGGATTTTATGAATCTGTAATTTTGTGATGTCTTGCTTGGTACAATGCATTATTGAGATGCACTAAACCTCATTTTGCTAGAGCATTGCTTGTTTGTATTGGTTAACAAAAGTCCAGATAAATTGGGGTTGTCAACCCTATACCAGACAGAAAAATTTTAGACTTAGTCCCTTTTGAATAACTTTGCAGAAGGCAAATAAAATGTGGCTAAAATGACGAAGTTTGTCTTTTGAAAGAGTAGAAAGCATTGCAGGGAAAGGAGAAAATGCTGGTAACCTGCATTTTTTATCATTTCCCACAATGCTTTCAAAATACCTTATCATCAATAGTCGAAACATGGGATTGTTTGCTAAAGGGTTAATAGATCATTTCTTTACTTAACTCTTTACCACATGACAAAATATTGGACTTGTCCAAATTGAAAGCATACACAGACTACAAAATAAATGTGACCAAACAGTGAGTTCTGATTTGGGAAGGATAGCAAACCTTGTGGGAAAAGGAGAAAATGCTGGTTACCAGCATTTTCTCCTTTTCCCACAATGTTTTCAAAGCCTTTCTTTCTCAGGTTTGTTTAAAGTCGGGATTATGTGGTGAAGGGTTAACTCTTTAGCACACAACAAAAATATAGACTTGTCCAGATATAAGGCATTTGCAGACACTAATTTAAACATGGCTTAAATGATGGAATTTATCCTTGATAGGGTATAAAACATTCAATTTGTGGGAAAATGAGAAAATGCTGGTTGCCAGCATTTTCTCCTTTTACCACAATGTTTTCAAAAAGCTTCTTTTAAATCTTCATTAAATCTTGGATAGGGTATAAAACATTCAATTTGTGGGAAAATGAGAAAATGCTGGTTGCCAGCATTTTCTCCTTTTACCACAATGTTTTCAAAAGGCTTCTTTATCAGGGTCGTTAAAACTTGGAATTGTGTGGTACAGGGTTAAACCTCTGTTGCAGACACGTAGTAAAAAACTTTCAAAAATACAATCCTAGTGAGTAGAGGTCTACAGTATTGGTTTGGTTTACCCACTGTTGTGGGTATTATACAAAAGATATTTTTTAACATTTGTCTCCACAACAGCATTCACAAAAAGAAAAAAATAACATCAGAGTTATTCCACAAGTAGAGGGTAGCTTTGGCATAGAACTAAATGATACAACTCTTTGAGCTCCTAACTCTTAGCCTCCCTTTATGGTTTAACCCTTTACCAAAAAATCCCAAGTTCTAACGACCTTTACGAAGAAGACTTTGGAAAACTTTGCGGAAGAAGGAGAAAATGCTAGTAATCAGCATTTTCTTCTTTTCCACATTGTTTTCAGCCCTTCCAATGGCATTTTTTTTGAGCCACCTCTAATTTGTTGTCTGTAAATGCTTTCAATTTGGAACAGTCTAGAATTTAGATGTTTGGTGAAGAGTAGAGTTTTGTTTCATTTAGTTCTACAAAATAGTACAATCAATCATATTAGGCATTCATTGCTGTTGATATAAATTCCAATATTATTTTAATTAAAAGTCATCAAATTAACATGTGTTACTGATTTCCGACTTTATATTTTCTTTGAATCTGGATTTGTGCATTAAATAATTGGGAAAAGCATAAAGGTTGAAAACGTCATCTTGCTATGGATGAACCTGGCCACAGTATCTTCGCAGAGAACATTGAGAACATTTTAAACAAACTGGTTTGCTTGACGGACAGACGTTTTCACTATGGGACGATTCAATCGAAACCCTTCTATTATTTTGGACACGTAAGGCTGTAAAGTGTACGCCTTTTGTCCCTAAGTTTAAGAAATTTAAAAGTATTCTACTTTTATCAGTAAAAACAATTTTTTTCATTCATTTATTTTCCTTTTCTTATGCACAAAATGCATACCTGGATGTAAACAATTAGTTAGCAACCCGAAAGCGTCAGCAGACTTAGACGAGCACCTGCTCAATTTATTAAGCGTTTAAATGTGTTCAAGGGAGAGAACTTCTAGCTGCTAGATTTGTCGTCTGCAAAAAAACAAAACAAAACAGGCTTCGACCGTTTTATTTGGTTTCAGGAAAGTGTACATCCATCCTTGACAGCAAAATGGATAATTCTACTGATAATTGATAAATAATGGAAGGTCTGTTTCGTATCCTATTATTATGTAGATGTAGCATCTTTAGTCTCGAATTTTCTGAGATCTCGAGGTCTTAAAAATTAGCCCGTAATGAAAAGGGTTAATCACAGAATTCGATATCTACTGGAGCCTTTCTGGGTGTTCGTCCTCTTGACAATGCATTTCTCGTAGTCCCAGCAGTTGACATATTTCCTTTGAATGGCTGTCACTCTATGTTACTTTTAACAGTTTGATAACAGTTGGTAGAACTAGATTTATGTCGAAAATCTTTAGATCTAAGGCGACTACAGAAAGGCGTTTAAAGGGTTAAACAAATGAAAATTCATCAAAAGTTTGATGTGATAAAACAGAAGGGATGGCAGGTAAACATTAGAAAAGTTGAATATTGAAAAACGGAGGGTTAGGGGGTTGTGAGGACTCTGAACTGTATCTAAATATGCATTTGCTGCAGAAGTAGATCTAGATCTAGCTGTTAGTGACGTCTTTTATTAACTCAAGTAAAATCAAGTGGATTACCCGTAACACTTCATTTTTTCCTTTTGTGGCAATGTTTATTTGCATGTTTAGGTAGATCTATTAAAAAACTTGACTCATAATAATCATCCGTATGTTAAACAAACAAGAGGACCATGATGGTCCTATATCGCTCACCTGAGTACTAAGCAGTACAGGTTAACAATGAAGATAAATACCAAATACTGAAGTTCAAGGCCAAATGATTATGAAAGAGCGACAACTCACAACTTTAACAGAGGTCTAGGCCTTTGGTTACCCAGAAAATTTTCTTATAATCGCACGAAAGATACCTAAGTACAAACGTCTAAGCCCCGCGGCTGGACCTGTTATGATCCCAGGGGCATCTTGTGTGCAAAATTTCTGGAGGTCCACAAGGTGATGCTTCATGCAAAGTATCATAGCTCTAGGCATTTTGGGTTTAAACATAAAGATTTTTCAGTTTGCATCATATATACATGTAGATGCTACAGAGTAAACCAAGTCAAATACAGCAACTCTAATTGAAGGTCTAATAAGACCCATAATCAAAACCCATCCAAGATCTTATGGTCATATAAATTTTTACCAAGTTTGGTACTGATTGGTATATATTTGTAGATGCTAGAGTGTAAACAAAATCAAATATGGAAATTTTGTCCAATTCAAGGGCAAATAACTCAGGATGTTCTGGTTCAATTTGACCCATAACTGAACTCTTCCGAGACCTTATGGGAATATATATTTTGACCAAGTTTGGTACTGATTGGTCAATATTTGCAGATGCTAGAGTGTAAACAAAGTCAAATATGGCAAATTTTCTAATTCAAGGGCAGACAACTCAGACAGTTCTGGTCCAATTAGATCCATAATTGAACTAATCTGAGATCTTATGATCACACACACTTTGACAATGTTTGGTGCTGATTGAGTAATATTTGTAGATGCTAGAGTGTAAACAAAGTCAGATTCAGTAATTTTTGCAAATTCAAGGGCAAATAACTCCTGATGTTCTGATTGGATTTGATCCAAAATCGAACTCATCCGAGACCTTATGGGCATATACATTGTGGCCAAGTTTGGTACTGATTGGTCAATATTTGTAGATGCTAGAGTGTAAACAAGAAGATTTTTAAAGATTTCCCTCTTTATCTCTATGTGAAATCCGAGAACCCACAACATAGGGCCAATTTCAACAACAGCGCCATACCTTGAAGTATTTTGGTAGAGGGCTATTAGATGATGCTACATGCCAAATATGAAAGCTCTAGCCCTTACAGTTTGGGACAAGAAGATTTTTTAAAGTTTTTTCTCTCGGTTGCCATGGCAACCAGAGTTCTTCATGGAATTCAAATCTTTGAAGTATTCTGAAAGTGCATCACCTAAGGATCATTTCTGTGAAGTTTCATTGAAATCTGTTGGGCGGTTTCAGAGGAGAAGATTTTTTAAGTAATTGTTCACGGACGGACGGACGGACGGACGGACACACGGACGGACGGACGGACGGACGCCGGACAACGATTGATCACAATAGCTCACCCTGAGCACCATGTGCTCAGGTGAGCTAAAAATGAAGGTCAAAGGGGGAATAACTCAAAATTCGTTCTAGGAAGAGTTAAGGTTCTTGTGCACTGCACTCCGTAATTTTTCAACAATCATGCATACCAAATTTGAAGATGTTCAGGCTAGAGATGAGACATGTTCCGGACAAACAGAAAATTCTGTAAAATGATGATCAAAGGGAAATAACTCATAGACAGTATGAGGTAGAGTTACAATTCTTTCACACCCCACTCTGTACTATTGCAACACACACAAAAGCCAGGTGTCAAGTCAATCTGACTGGAGATGACAAAGTTATGCTCCAGACAAAGAACTATTTTAAAGAACTTTCTAATTCAAGGGCAAATAACTGCAGTCGTTCTGATCCGATTAGACCCATAATCGAACTCATCCCAGATCTTATGGTCATATACATTTTGACCAAGTTTGGTGCTGATTGGTTAATAATTGTAGATACTAGAGTGTAAACAAAGTTAAATATAGCAATTTTTCTAATTCAAGGGCAAGTAACTCCACTTGTTCTGGTCCGATTAGACCCATGATTGAACTCATCCGAGATCTTATGGTCGTAAGTATTTTGACCAAGTTTGGTGCTGATTGGTTGATATTTGTAGATGCTAGAGTGTAAACAAAGTCAAATATAGCAATCTTTCTAATTCAAGGGCAAATAACTCCAGTTGTTCTGGTCTGATTAGATCCATAATCGAACTCATCCGAGATCTCAAAAATTTAAATTTGATTTTGGTTGTTTGGAAAACATTGTGGAAAAAGGAAAACATGCTGGTTACAAGTATTTCCTCTTTTTCCCACAATATTTTCAAGAGCCTTATTTCTCACGGGTGTTAAAACTTGGGATTGTGTGGTTAAGGGTTAAATAGAACAAGACTTTTAAAAGTTCATGTTGTATACCTTTATGTCCTGTTTTGACCCAGGGGCATCATTTGAACAAAATTGGTAAAGTCCACAAGGAAATGCCACATGCCAAATATCAAAGCTCTAGGCCTTCTAGTTTCGGACAAAGACATTTTTAAAGTTTGCTCTATATACAATTTTGCCCAAAATTGTGACCCCTGGAGTTAAAGGGTTAATTCAATTCTTTTAACAACTTTGGTAGAACTTCACACAAGGTATATGCCTGTCAAGTTTCAACATGACTGGTTTAGGAGGAGAAGATGTTTAAAGGAATTGTGGAAAGACAGACGCTGGACAACGACGAATCACAATACCTCACCCAGCACTTCATGCTCAGGTGAGCTAACAAATAGGCCTAACCATTGTCTGTGGCTTGTGATAAACAACATAAAGATGAAGTTTCATAACATTTTGTCCTGTAGTTAAAGAGATATTAATCCATAATGAAAATATATGTGAAGCCCCCTTTTTCCATGACATGACATTTAATCAAAAAAGCTAAACTAATGATATTGGCGGACTATCATAAGGAACACATGTATGAAGTTTCACAAATTTTTGTCCAGGATTTTGAGTTGAAGATACATGTATGTTGATCCTAAACAGAAATATACATGAAGCCCCTTTTTCCTATGAGACAGTATTTGATTTAAAAAAGGAAAAAAAAAAAAAACAATAAATATCAGCAGACATCATTAGGAACACCTGCATGAATTTCTATTAATTTTTGTCAAGGATTTTAGAAGATATCTGTCCTGAAAGATGGACAAACAGATGGTCATTGGTCCATGACGAAATTAAACATTTAGCCCCCTTTTTTCATGACATGGCGTTTCATAAAACAAAAACAAATAACTATTGTCTGTGGCTTGCAATAAACAATAAGAAGATGAAGTTTCATGACATTTTGTCCTGTAGTTAAAGAGATATTGGTCCACAATGAAAATATACGTCAAGCCCCCTTTTTTCATGACACAGCAATAACTGGTCCTATTAGACCTACAATCAAACTCATTCGAGATCTTACGGTCATATATATTTAGACCAAGTTTGGTGCTGATTGGTTATTATTTGTAGATGCTAGAGTGTAAACAAAGTCAAATATGGCAATTTTTTTAATTCAAGGGCAAATAACTCCAGTCATTCTGGTCCGATTACACCCGTGATCGAACTCATCTGAGATCTTATGGTCATATACATTTTGACCAAGTTTGGTGCTGATTGGTTAATATTTGTTGATGCTAGAGTGTAAACAAAGTCAAATATAGCAATTTTTCTAATTCAAGGGCAAATAACTCCAGTCGTTCTGGTCCGATTACACCCATAATCGAACTCATCCCAGATCTTATGGTCATATACATTTTGACCAAGTTTGGTGCTGATTGGTTAATAATTGTAGATACTAGAGTGTAAACAAAGTTAAATATAGCAATTTTTCTAATTCAAGGGCAAGTAACTCCACTTGTTCTGGTCCGATTAGACCCATAATTGAACTCATCTGAGATCTTATGGTCGTAAGTATTTTGACCAAGTTTGGTGCTGATTGGTTGATATTTGTAGATGCTAGAGTGTAAACAAAGTCAAATATAGCAATCTTTCTAATTCAAGGGCAAATAACTCCAGTTGTTCTGGTCTGATTAGACCCATAATCGAACTCATCCGAGATCTCAAAAATTTAAATTTGATTTTGGTTGTTTGGAAAACATTGTGGAAAAAGGAAAACATGCTGGTTACAAGTATTTCCTCTTTTTCCCACAATATTTTCAAGAGCCTTATTTCTCACGGGTGTTAAAACTTGGGATTGTGTGGTAAAGGGTTAAATAGAACAAGACTTTTAAAAGTTCATGCTGTATACCTTTATGTCCTGTTTTGACCCAGGGGCATCATTTGAACAAAATTGGTAAAGTCCACAAGGAAATGCCACATACCAAATATCAAAGCTCTAGGCCTTCTAGTTTCGGACAAAGACATTTTTAAAGTTTGCTCTATATACAATTTTGCCCAAAATTGTGACCCCTGGAGTTAAAGGGTTAATTCAATTCTTTTAACAACTTTGGTAGAACTTCACACAAGGTATATGCCTGTCAAGTTTCAACATGACTGGTTTAGGAGGAGAAGATGTTTAAAGGAATTGTGGAAAGACAGACGCTGGACAACGACGAATCACAATACCTCACCCAGCACTTCATGCTCAGGTGAGCTAACAAATAGGCCTAACCATTGTCTGTGGCTTGTGATAAACAACATAAAGATGAAGTTTCATAACATTTTGTCCTGTAGTTAAAGAGATATTAATCCATAATGAAAATATATGTGAAGCCCCCTTTTTCCATGACATGACATTTAATCAAAAAAGCTAAACTAATGATATTGGCGGACTATCATAAGGAACACATGTATGAAGTTTCACAAATTTTTGTCCAGGATTTTGAGTTGAAGATACATGTATGTTGATCCTAAACAGAAATATACATGAAGCCCCTTTTTCCTATGAGACAGTATTTGATTTAAAAAAGGAAAAAAAAAAACAATAAATATCAGCAGACATCATTAGGAACACCTGCATGAATTTCTATTAATTTTTGTCAAGGATTTTAGAAGATATCTGTCCTGAAAGATGGACAAACAGATGGTCATTGGTCCATAACGAAATTAAACATTTAGCCCCCTTTTTTCATGACATGGCGTTTCATAAAACAAAAACAAATAACTATTGTCTGTGGCTTGCAATAAACAATAAGAAGATGAAGTTTCATGACATTTTGTCCTGTAGTTAAAGAGATATTGGTCCACAATGAAAATATACGTCAAGCCCCCTTTTTTCATGACACAGCAATAACTGGTCCTATTAGACCTACAATCAAACTCATTCGAGATTTTACGGTCATATACATTTTGACCAAGTTTGGTGCTGATTGGTTAATATTTGTTGATGCTAGAGTGTAAACAAAGTCAAATATAGCAATTTTTCTAATTCAAGGGCAAATAACTCCAGTCGTTCTGGTCCGATTACACCCATAATCGAACTCATCCCAGATCTTATGGTCATATACATTTTGACCAAGTTTGGTGCTGATTAGTTATTATTTGTAGATGCTAGAGTGTAAACAAAGTCAAACATAGCAATTTTTCTAATTCAAGGGCAAATAACTCCAGTCGTTCTGGTCCAATTACACCCATAATCGAACTCATCCCAGATCTTATGGTCATATACATTTTGACCAAGTTTGGTGGTGATTGGTTATTATTTGTAAACAAAGTCAAATATAGCAATTTTTCTAATTCAAGGGCAAATAACTCCAGTCATTCTGGTCCGATTACACCCATAATCGAACTCATCCGAGATCTTATGGTGATATACATTTTGACCAAGTTTGGTGCTGATTGGTTATTGGACGGACACCGGACGGACGCTGGACGGACGATGGACGGACGGACGGATGACGGACGCCGACGGACGGTGTGTGATCACAATAGCTCATCCTGAGCATTTTGTGTTCAGGTGAGCTAAAAAACATGTTTACAAAGTTTTCTCCTTGAATATGTTTCAGGAGGTAATGATCTGCAAGTTAACCAATACATGTACTCTCTCACGAGAGGGGAAATTCATGTCTGTGGAACTGTACTGGAAGAATATTAACATTTGAAGCATTCTGATGACAAATGGTGGCACTGAGCACATGGCTGTAAAAAGCAACCATCCTAATGTAGGCATCGTATACCGGTAACATCCAAATATGTAAAAACCTTGGACCTGTTGGTCTCATTTGTATATGAAAAGCTATGCAAATAATCCTGGAAAATTTAAAACGTAGATTTACTAGATGGTCTGTTACATTTACTTGATGTCTCGAGGTTTTAACCCTTTACCACAAAACCCTGTGTTTTAACGACCAAATGAAGAAGTCTTGAAATCATTGTGGGGGGAAAAAGAAAAAATGCAGGTAACCAGTATTTTCTACTTTTCCCACAATGTTTTCTATACTTCGAAAGAGAAATTTCAGATTTTGAGTCACATTTGTCTTCTGCAAAATTTAGACAGGTCTAAAATTTTGTCATTTGGTAAAGGGTTAACAGGACAGACAAACATTTAGGTAAAAGACAATGTTTGACTTCTCCAATGTAACTTTAGGCTCAAATAAGAATTAGTTTAAACACATTTATTTTACATCGATGAGAAACAAGTTCTTGCAACTTATACTAATCTCTCCCCATTCGGCTACCTGGAAACTATACCAGTACTCGCGCTGAATATGACTGTGGGCCAATGAATAGCCCCCCCCCCCCAAAGTTGACACCCACTCTTAGGTATTGAACTCGGGACCTTATGGTTATGAGGCAGACGCTCTACCTCACAACCACGGACACCACTGAATCCCACAATTAAAACTGACTGAGGAGGCTGTTGTAGTACAAGGCTTGTGTAAACTTCTCACATGATCTTTCATGAAAAAAGCATTTGCAAGGAAAGCAGTCTTTGAGTATTGTATAGAGTTTTCTTGCAGATAAGGGTACAGGCAGCTGATACGCACATGCACATGCATGCAAACATGCACTCGGCAGTCTATTATTATTGATCAACCATAAAAACCATTGCTTTATACTTGTTTTTATTTCAACACAGAATTATAGAGAAATATTTAAACTATTCTGCAAAAAACAGCAATAGCAACATTGAAAATATAGAACAGAAAAAATTGACAAACTTTTACAATTCACACGTCAAACATACACAATAAAAAAAAAATGTTTAAACTTGTTTTCTTATTGTTATGGGCTTCAATGATACAAAATACATTCTGTTTTTTTGTTAGTAACCATTTTTACTGTTCCCCTTTTCAACTTTACACTTTAAATCATGCTACATAACGTAAACCTGAAAAATTTCGTACCATGATTGTATACATACTCATACCATAGGCTTTTGCAAATTTACATATGAGCCATGCCCTGGCAAAAGGCAGTTTAAGGCATCTCAGGGATGCATATACCAAGCCATCACATAATTATAGGATCATGAAATCCACTTTGTCTAACAACTATCTGAATCCTGGGGTACACAGGTATTTGACATGCAGAAAGAACACAAATAGCAACCTTGGTCAGCCTGCATGGACCTGGGTCGATACTCCTACAAATGAATTTAACCCCTTTTTCACAGAGCTTGGCTCATTCACACACACACACACACACACACACACACATATAATATATATTATATATATATATGGTCCTTTAACTATTCAGCTAGCTACTTGTCGATACATAATCCTTTTAACTATTCAACTACCGTCAGAAATGATGAAATTCTAGACCTGTAATGTATCTGCATTTTTGTATTTGGTTAAATGTTTACATGCATGGAATTGGTAAAATTAAACATAATTACATCAACATCTGTAGACTAGTAAACTAAAGGGAAATAACTATCATTCTGTCATGAAAATCATGTAAAAGAAAGGCTAGCTTACAGACATTTTTTGATACAACCAATTACTATTGCAGAAACCTTTTTTGAACTCTTAAAATGATGTGATAAACTTATTATAGCACATTATCTTATGCCTGATCATACAGGACAAGTACTGATGGCAAAAATTTGATAATTTCATTTGCATTTTTTTTTTTTACCCCTGTGAGGAACTTCAACATCTTCTGGTGATGGTGTGTATCAATTAAAGCTTTTGGTAGGTCTATAGGTCCTATACCATCAAGCAGTAATGGATAAAAGTCTTCTTCACCAAACAAAAAAAACTGAAACTGGTCCATATTGAAAGCATTTGCAGACAACCAATTTAAATGCTGCACACATTCTGAAATCTGTATTTGAAAGGGTTAGAAATATTGTGAGAAATGAAGAAAATGCTGGTCATCAATATTTTCTCCTATTCCCACAATGCTTTCCAAAGTCCTTTTCCCTGAAGGTTCTAATAACTCGAGATTGTGTGGTAAAGGGTTAACTCCTTTCTTAAATGTTTACTGGGAGATCTAAGGTTGTAGATAGGATCATATAGAAAGCATTTCGAGGGGTCAATGCGAAACTATTCCATCTGCGTTTTGGAAAATTTTACAGGAGAAGGAAAAAACTTTCTCATTTCTGTGAAAAGTATTTTTAGTTAATTTTTTTTGGATATGTTGTGTGGAATTCATCCATATTTATTATACAAATAATTAATTTTGAGTAGGTACTAAGATGATTAAGATTTTGTAGAAAATGTCAGTTGGAATAGTTTCACATTTAAATTTTTCAGAAAATCGACAGATGTTGTGAGTGCGAAACTATTCCATTGCATTAATTTTGCTCAATTTCTAGACTGATAAAATCCTTGTTTTCATTGGCAAATATATCCTTACCAATGTACCATCTTATTCAATAATTTTTAATGTTAAAAGTTTTATAGAGTCCCCTAGTTTTCCATATAGGGCATGGTTTTTGTATAAATGGTGAACAAAGAATGAATTTGCCCATTTGACTCATTTTAAAGTAACATATGATCTCAATTAAAACTGTAGTATGATAAAAGAAATAAGAGAATTTGATTCTTTGGCAAAAATATACTCAGTAAATGTAATCTATGAAATCTGTAAGATTATTTTAGAGTATATTTACCATCTGGGTCTGTATTCACCAACCATTCTTAGGAACATTTTAAGCCTAATTCTCCAGAATTTTCTGAACTTGAAAGTAACACACATTCTGATTGCTTAAACCAGTTGGTTAAGCCAATCAGAAGTTGCATTACTTTAGAAAATCTTTGGAAATAAGACTAAGAATGTTCTTGAGAATGGTTGGTGAATACGCACTGTGACTTTTTTCTTTAACTGGCGATTCTCTCCTAGTCACGGCATAGTCATATTCTTACAGAAATGAACCATGATTATTACTGAATTGACAATTTTTTCTTAACCACATCTGAGCATATACTGTTGAAAGCAGGGACTGACTCTCAAAGCTGATATGGATACTCACTTCTTACTGCAGCAAAGACTTTCAATTTGAAAAAGAGCTTTACCTTTGTTGGCTATTCTCTGTGCATTACAATATCACAGTGTATTCTTGTCTCTGACATGGCAACAGCAAAGTTATGATACTCATGTCAGAAAAACCTTGATATTGTCATTCTTTCCTTACAATACTTATCTTAGGTCATACTTTTTAAAGAAAAATTAATGGTGTTTTTCTTCAAACTATTATAATGTCACAGTGTTTGTCCATGGCTGTTCTCCCCAGTGGCAATATCACACTGTATGCAATAGTCAATGACCATGCTGTCCTCACTATTGTAGTGCCATACTGTGTGATTTTGTCTCTGTCATTGCTGTTTGCCATAAACCATAGTAATGTAATACTGTGAGTATGGGTGATTGCCTTTGTAACACTGTAACACTGCCATGGCCATTTGCTGATGACTTAGATAATATTAAACTGTTTACTGTAACATTTATGGCCATGGTAATTCTCTCCTGATTATGGTAATGTCATATTGAGTGCCTCAGTCACTGCTGAGGCTGTTCTTTCATGACTAATTGATTTCATACTGTGTCAAAGGGTCTTTGCCATTGCCATTACTTTTCTCACAGTACTAACATAATGTTATTCTTTGGGCTTACTCATTGCCATGGTAGTTCTCTCCTAATGTAACATCATTCTGGAGGCAGAAATGATTGCCTTAGTCATTGCCATGGCCGTTCTTCCCCAACTGACGTAGCATTATATGAAGTGCAAAGGTGAATTCCCATAGCCTCTGCCATAATGCTTCTCTCCTGACTACAGTAATATCATACTGTGATCAGGAGTGAAGGTACTGTGTCATTTGTGTCTAGCCATTCTCTCCTGACTACAGTAATGTCAAACTGTGTGCAGGAGTGAAGGTACCTGTACCTAGTCATTTATGTACCCATTCTCTTCTCACTCAAGTTATGTCATACTGAGTGCAGACACTTGTATAGCCTGTATAGACATTCTCTTCTGACTGTAGTTATGTCAAACAGTGTGCAGGAATGAAGGTACTTTATCACCTGTATAGGCATTCTCTTCTGACTATAGTTGTGTCAAACAGTGTGCAGGAGTAAAGGTACCTAGTAACTGAAAGAGCCATTCTCTTCTGACTGTATAGTAATGTCATACTGTGTGCAGGAGGATTGATTGAAAGCAGCCTCACCATAAACTTGAATTAACTCTATTTGTCCATCCCACTTACAGTCATTTGTATGGTGTTCAACACTATTTCAACATTATTTCAGTTATATTGTGGCAACCTGAGCACCTATTCATGTTTACCATTCTTTTACCAGTACTTCACACAGTGTTCATCCCAAGCCACTAGCTACTTTCTCATCTAACCATTGTCAGAATAATGATTCGCAGTGAGAGAAGCATGAATCCTGTCACAATGACTATTATCAATCCTAGGAAAGAAATTTGCCAAACTGGGGATTCAAACCAGTAACTCCCTGGTTTCAAGTTCTGTATGCTACTAACTGCGCTACCGGGCTCGGCTGATCAAAAAAAGGTAAGGGAAATCACCATGGACAATACTTAAACTGGTTCAGTAAAGTAGCAATGCCGTAAATAAGTCACAGTCCAAATTAGAGCTGTCTCTAGACCCATGGGATCAGGGGCCAAATTTACCATCGATCTAAACTAGCAGTTAGCAACACAGTGTAAAACTTTAATGAAATAAATAAATATAAAAGTGCCCAGCTGGCACAATTAATGCAGACAAACAGACAGAGGCATCCAGCTAAAGAATTCATATGCTTTAACCTTGCTGATATATATACTCAAGTATACTGCCCCAATACTTTGACCAGCCTGTCTAATTTGCATTCCTTAAAGAGAGGTTACAATGCTAGCCATAATACTTGCAGGTTGTGGAACTTGCACTGGTCAGTAAAACACACCTGTCTAGATAATCTTGTTACTCTTGTATGATGAGCCATTAAAGCTGGCATGTTACCAGTGCCAAGCCAAAGCATGATGAGAAATACCAACAATGCCAACAATGATCTGAATACCACTGATGTCCAACCAGATCATCTGGCTTTTAAATGAGATGCCCTGCTTAATAGTCTATCCTGTTAACCCAGTAAAGCTGGCTTGTAAATGGTTAAGAAATGTCGAACAATGCTGACAATCATCAGAGCACCACCTGCAACAAACTTGGTTGTGCCAGATTTTGTCTACACAAAAGGATGCAAAATCAGCTCAATAATTTGTATTAATTTTTAATCATAAATCTTCCCCTTCCTCCCCACAAACAAAATGGGGTATGTTTTACTGAAATCAGGGTGTACATCTCTCCATCTGTAGGCCCAGTTTTTTGTCCCCTCTTCCTCCCACAGGCCAGCCGGGTAGCCAAGTGGTTTGAGTATCTGACTCATGACCTGGTGGTTAATGGTTCGGTATCTGGTTGAGGCTAAGTTTAGTTATTAAATGCTTGGGACCCTTGTAGATCCAGGTTGAGGGAACCAGGATTACCTGTGTACAAACATGAGCATAGCCTTTGTCACACAGTGAATGTTAGGAATTAATCTGAACAAAGCAAACCATGATCAGTTTGCTTACAGTTTTGACTGTTAAAGAATTTTTATAATTTTGGGACTGACTTGGAAGGGAATCCAAACCAGCTCAGAGCCACTTCATTCTTGGGTAGGACAATCTCTAACCATGGGGAATCTGAGCCAATACTCGGATCCAGTTAAGCCATGATAACCTGACATGGAACCAAATGGCCCAAATAAGAATGCTTGTTTGCAATACCCAGGTAATGCAAGTGTATTGTCTGAACACAAATTGTGGTAAGACAGGACAATGCAGGGAATAATTTGTACACCATTAGCAACCAACCATGCTGCCCTAAGTATTGTTGATATCAGCCAGGTAACATACTGGTGACCTCAAGTTCTCCATCCCAGGTCTGGATACCTAATGAACTATCTGCTTGACCATGTTTAAAGCAAGGACTATTCTTATTTCAAGTCTGTTTTTTATTCCAAGGCTTACCTTCTTATTTGCTAAAACATTTAGGGTGTGTGAGAATAGACACATCTTTACGGTAAAAAAAAGTCCAGCTTTATGGCTGGGCAGTTAACAAAAAGATTAAGCTTGTCTCACAGATCTCAACTTGATTATAGCAAATAAAAACTGCAGTTTCTAATGCAGCCTGCTCTGCAATAGTTTTTTTCCCTGTAACAAAGACAATGATAATTTTCAAAGTTGTGAATTATACAACAATATATTTGTAATGTAACAACTTTTATCATCAAATCTTCAAAATAGTGTTTGTGAACTGTTACTGAAACAATATTATTGAATGATAAAGTCTTTTTCTCATATCAAAACTGATTTAAAAAATTGTGAATAAGTAGTGTTTATATAGATAAAACCCACAGTTTTCATTGTCTGCGCATGTGAACATTCTTTGAAGATTAACCTGTCTGCTATGCTGCATCACTATCCTGTACAGGATAAATATCATTATGTGGTGCATCAACTAAAACTCTGCAGCTAAAAAGGTAGCAATTGAGAAAATGGCTATAAACAATACTTTTGTGAACAAATCTAGCTTATTTTTCGCTTCAAATTTCTTAAGAATTGAATTATTTCAAACGAGAAAAAAAGTTTTTAAAAATACCATTGTTTACTGCAAATCTTTGTTTGAAGTTTCTAAATATAGATTTCAGGAAACCCATGATTCGTGCATCTGGGTTTTTCCAGACTTGTCAACAAAAAATGTACCAGGGCTATTTCCCGAGGTTATAGGGGCTGTGTGTATAAATGACTCGTGCATAGGTTATGTGCTAGCTAACCATGGCTAGGTGAATCATACAAGACAGCGTTTTATTGAGTAAACGTTGATTTTATTTTGATATCGCTGCACTGATTGCTACATGTACCTTGAAAAGTAGATGGGTTCAGTACCCAGAATGCCCATATCAGATGGGTCTGAATTTGAAAAATGCTACCTAGTAGATGATAGTGCCACAGTTTTAATAATGGTGTCACTATTTAAAAAAGTCAGCTTTACAGGATGTCCTTTTTCTTAGAGTGGTTCCAAGGGTAGCGATCATTGTATACAAAAAAGCAAAATAAATTCAGTACCAAGATATACTCTGATAAATCATTCTCCACCTCTGAAAGTCCATACATACATTTTCTACACAAATTCTATAATGGTTCAACAAAACTGGGTTTGGCAGAGCAAAATATCACAATAACAGGAGAAATTGCTTAATTAATTGAGCACTTTCTTCTGTTGGCACTAGTGTGTTTAACTTCTGGGTTTGGTACCTGTGCATTAAGGAACATCGGTCCTGTTTCAGGTACATGTACATGATTAATAAATTGCTACCCATATCACTTTTAAGTCTAATATGCATTGATTTAAATAACTGATTGTAAAATTATTATTAATATCCTTACTTTAGGACCTTGGTTTATCTTGGAGGTATTACATTCATTGAACCAGTAACAATTGTCCTAGGATAGTTCAAAGGTTTTGCTGTTGGATACACAGCCAGAAAATTTCGGTTGATCCATGCTGGCCGCAGTGGCATGGGAGTGGGCAAATAACTTTGAAATCCTCATTCAAGTACTGGTAAAACCCAGGGATAAAATGAATCAATGAGATGCTGCCAAGATATGATTGAAATGCTATTTAACCATTTACCACACCCCGAAGAAGAAAACATTTTGAAATTATCATGAGAAAAGAAGAAAATGCTGGTAACCAGCATTTTCTACTTTTTCCACAAAGTTTTCTTACTTTTTAAGAACTGACTCCTTAATTTGAACCACATTAACCTTTTCTACAAATGCTTTCAATATACAAAAGCCTAAATTTTGTTGTTTGGAATCGGTTTAAATTAGCATAAAACACCGTTCATACAATCAGTATGACAGCAGCAGCTTCCCAAAAAATTCTTTATCTCCTATAAATGCAAAATCACCATTTAAAGATGATATTAAGATCAAATGTGATATAATTTTACACCAACATCATTGTTGGATAGTAAGTTAGAAGACAACTGTGCACTTGGAATAGTTTCCATTCAACATTTACCGAATATTGGAAATTTGTTTCAGTGCGAAACTATGTCATGAATACATTTTATAATAAATATGTCATTCTAACTGTCCTTTTTAATTCAAAACCAAAAAGAACCCTTAAAGATATCATTTTCTACTAAAATAAACTAAATGCTTTAGTTTTATGAAAATAGAATATTTTGTGTTTTATAAAAATTTACACAACATTCGATGTGAAACTATTCCATCTGCATGGGTGCAAAAAGAATTGTTTCCCATTAAAAAAAAATCCATTTTTCAGTTAGAATATTTGGACACATATCAAAATCAACCAAAAGTATAAGGTTTAGAAATCTAAAATTTTACCATGTTGTGAAGGTATCTTAAAGATACACATTTATGAGAAAAAAAGGATTTTGACCAAAATGTCATTTAGAATAGTTTCGCATTCACCCCTCGATTTGCAGATGATAAATGCAGCTAAGGTGAAGGAAGTCACCTTTAAAAATGTAGAAAACATTGCGGTAAAAGGAGAGAATGATGGTCACCAGCATTTAACCCTTTACCCAATTTCTTTTCAAAAGCCTCGATAAAATTTGAATTTTTGGTTAAAGGTAAAGTTTAAATCAAAACCACACCAAAAAAAATCACATAACGGTATGTGGAAAGAAAACAAACGAAATGCTAGTATGTAATTTAGATGTAGAGACTGTATATGAAGTTTTAGTGAGTGATTGATAAATTGTCTAAATATTGAACAATTTTTCAATTTTCACAATAAAGTTTGTAGATTTAGATAATAAATTCTGAATAATATCTACATATAAAAACTCTACAGTTTTACAATATGACAGATGAAATGTAAAGTGAAAATAAGGGCCAACATGAAGACTACATGACTGGCATACCAACCAAACTAGTGGTCCTACTATATTTTGGACAGACTTCATTTGTAAGTATAAAAGTACACAAAAAAATCTTGTTCCCGAAAAACATCAAGTTCTAGGTCAATCCCTCATGTACAGAGAGAACAATAACTCTGGTAGTTTGAGATCCTGTATACAAAACCAACTTTTTGGAATCTGCTGTGAAAGACATTTGCTGTGCTGCTGCATCAAGTCTCATAGAAAACATCTCTTTTCCACTGGCTGAATCCCAAAGTTTTAACACACTTCCGCGACAAGATGAGGCTACCCACTTGCTGTTGGGTGAAATTGCTACCACATGAACCTAGGGGAAAAAACAAATCTTCTGTATGCATTAATAATTCAATCCCCAACCAAACATGTGTTTAACCCTTTACCACACAATCCTTGTTTAACAACCATTAGGAAGCAGTCTGCTGAAAACATGGTTGAAAAAGGAGAAAATTCTGGTTACCAGCATTTTCTCCTTTTTGCACGAAGTTTTTTTGTCAATTCAGAGACAAATCTTATCATTTGAGCCACATTTAATTTCTTGTCTGCAAATGCTTTCAGTTTGAAACTGCATAAAATCTTGTTGCCTAAAAAGGAGTATAGGATACACACCGTTTCAGTACAAGTTACCAAAAGGAGAAACTTGGGAAGAAAAGGAATTTATCCCTGTTTTTTTTTTTTTTTTTTTTTTAACCCTTTGCCAGATGACAAAATTATAGACTTATCCATATTGAAAGCTCTTGCAGTTGACAAATTAGATGTATCTTAAAGTATATGATTAGTCTGTGAAAGGAAACAAGAGGGCCATGATGGCCCTGGATCGCTCACCTGAGTCATTAGACGAAATTCCACTCCAGGGTCATCTCATCTGAGATATTATTAAGACAAACATTCTGACCAATTGTCAGGTCAATTGAGCTGAAAATGTGGCCTCTGGAGTGTCCAAAATGTCTTTCTTCAATTTGATCTAGTGACCTAGTTTATGACCCTTTGTGACCATATTTCAAACTCATCCAAGACATCAAAACAAACTTGTTGACCAAGGTTCAGGTGAATTGGGCAAGAACTGTCACCTCTAGAGTGCCCACAAGGTATTTCTGTAATTTGACCTAGTGACTTAGATTATGACCCTATGTGACCCAATTTCAAATCCATTTAAGATATCATCAAGTCAAACATGCTGGCAAATTTTCAGGTCAGTTGAGCAAAAACTGTGGCCTCTACAGTGCCCACAATACATTTCTTTAATTTGACCCAGTGACCTAGTTTATGACCCTATGAGACCCAATTTCTAATTGATCCGAGATATCATCAAGTCAAATATGCAGACCAATTTTCAGGTCAATTTAGCTAGAATTGTGGCCTCTAGAGTGCCCACAAGGTCTTTCTTCAATGTGACACAGTGACATTGTTTATGACCCTATGTGACCCAATTTTGAACTCCTCTGAGATATCATCAAGACAAAAAATGTGGCCTCTAGAGTGCCCACAAGGTATTTCTTTAATTTGACCTAGTGACCTCCTTTATGACCCCAGATGACCCAATTTCAATCTCATCCAAGATTTAATTTAGGCAAACATTCTGATAAATTTTCAAGTCAATTGAGCAAAATATGTGGCCTCTAGAATGCCCACAAGGTATTGCTTTAATTTAACCCCAGTCACCAGAGCCATGTTTCTTGACGGATCAAAATTTTGCGAACAGTTTTTGAAAAAGGTCATCCAACAAACATTCCTGTGAAATTATTTCAAAATCTGACCAGCCGTTTCAGAGAAGAAGAATTTTTAAGAATTTCTTCATTTCCGTATAGTGCAAGTAGCTCCCATTCACCAGAACCATGTTTCTCGACGGATCAAAATTTCGCGAACAGTTTTTGAAAAGGGTCACCCCAGGAACATCTCTGTGAAATTATTTTAAAATCTGACCAGCGGTTTCAGAGAAGAAGAATTTTTAAGAATTTCTTCATATCCGTATAGTGCAAGTAGCCCCCAGTCATCAGAGCCATGTTTCTTGACAGATCAAAATTTCGTGAACAGCTTTTGAAAAGAGTCACCCAAGGAACATCTCTGTGAAATTATTTCAAAATCTGACCAGCCGTTTCATAGGAGAAGAATTTTTAAGAATTTCTTCATTTCCATATAGTGCAAGTAGCCCCCCAGTCACCAGAGCCATGTTTCTTGACGGATCAAAATTTCGCGAACAATTTTTGAAAAGGGTCACCCAAGAAATATCTCTGTGAAATTATTTTAAAATCTGACCAGCGGTTTCAGAGAAGAAGAAATTTTAAGAATTTCTTCATATCCATATAGTGCAAGTAGCCCCCATTCACCAGAGCCATGTTTTTCGACATATCAAAATTTCGCGAACAATTTTTGAAAAGGGTCACACAAGGAACATTCCTTTGAAATTATTTCAAAATCTGACCAGCGGTTTCAGAGGAGAAGATTTTTAAAGAATTTCTTAGAAAATTCCATTTCGTTGCCATGGCAACCAGAGTTTTTGATGGAATCAAATTTTGTGAACACGTTTTAAAGAGGACCTCCCAAGGAACATTCCTGGCAAGTTTGGTCCAAATTGGCCCGGTGGTTTAGGAGGAGATGATGTTTAAAGAATTGTTGACGACGCACGACGAACGACGCACGACGGACGACGGACACCAGGTGATCCTAATAGCTCCCCTTAAGCACGTTGTGCTCAGGTGAGCTAAAAAAAACATTGTGAGAAAAGGAGAAAATGCTATTTACCAGCATTTTCTCCTTTTCTCACAATGTTTTCAAAACCTTCTCTGTCAGGGTCGTTAAAACTCAGGATTGTGTGGCAAATGGTAAATGAAATGGTGTGAAATAAGGAGCAATTACTTTTTCTACAATGTTTTCTCAAACTTCTCACTAGAATCTTGGAAAAAAACAGAGCTCACCTAAGCATATCATCAAGATGATATTTTACTTTATATTCATATTTTTATACGAGAATTTAAACAATAATATACATAAGCCATGCTCTGACAAAAGGTGGCTTGGTGCATGCCCGTGACTCATGATGCCAAGCAAGTCATCACATAATTGTGGATCCATAAAATCCATTTTCTCTTACAACTGACTTAATCTTGAAGTAGAATGGTCCTTTGACATGCAGAAAATTGACCAAAAGCAAAAAGTTTTGGACCAGGTCATCCTGTGCAGGCCAGTCAAAGGACCAGTTTACCACATGAATGAGTTGGTTGTTAGACAAAATGGATTTTATGGATCAATAACGATGTAATGACCTGCATGGTATACTGTATCACATTAAGCATGCTTTTGCCAGAGCATGGCTCAAATGTAAATGGAAAACAAAACAATTTTCTCTGGACATACATCTGCTTTGTGACATGTAGACGGCTTCACATTGTTGCGGGGAACACCTGTTTCTGCATCGTAGATAAATAAGTATCCATCCTCAGAACCAAATACTACAAATTCCTGTTTGTTAGAAATGGCGAGGGCATTGCTGGTCCCTTTACACTGTTGTCCAAGCCAGCCTGGTCGGTAAAACATGCCCGCTGCTTTGTTGTTTTTGACGGGTTTCTGATCGCAGCCTCCAGTTGGAATATCCCAGATCATCGCCCATCTGTGCATAAGATATATATAGGATCTTGCATTAGACAGCATTTGAGATAAAATTTTATTAAACGATTCTAAAAATATATTAAGTGAGCCTCTGGCAGGCTTTAAGACATTTTTAGACATGTCTGACAATATTACTTCACAAGCCAACAAATGTCATATTGTTTTTATCACATAACAGTATTTCACAAATCATAGATAAGAAGATGCGAAACCATCTATGCACACATGGTAATTTCCATAAAAAATCCCATTCACTTTTCTGAAATATGTACAAAATGATGTCACAAATGATGTGACAATTCTGATATCAAACATGTATAAGAAATTTTGTAACGGGTACATTTTAACTGAAAACACAAGGGAGGTTATATGATAAAATGAAAATAACATCCTAACTTGTAATCTTCAAAAACAAACATGCTGCAGATGACTGAAAAATACATGTAAAATGAGACAACATGAATGACAGTGTATGGGTTTTTTCATTTGTTAATCTTGATTATATAACATAACTTTACATGCATTAATTTTACAGCTCTAAAAACCATATGCCAAAAAATAAAAGGTGAAAGATACCTTTTATGTGTGGAACTAAAAAAAAAATTAAAGCAGTTTAGAGTACTTTTCACCCTTCTATTCAATAGCTCATTTAACTCTTTTACAGAACAAGGAAATATTGGACTGCCAAATTGAAAGCATTTGCAGACGACAACATACATGTGACTCAAAATTAGAAATTTGTTGGTTAAAGGGTAGAAAACATAGTGGGAAAAGGAGAAAATGCTAGTTACCAGCATTTTCTCCTTTTCTAACAATGTTTTCAAAGGGTTCTTTTTCAGGGTCAATAAAACTTGGGATTGTGTGTTAAAGAGTTAAGAAAAAAAAAACACATTCAAGTCTGAACCCCCATCCACACTTTTAACACGGAGCCCTTAAAATTTCTACAGAATTTAAAGTGACTCAATTGCAGGTTGAAATCTTGTTTATTGTTACCAATTTTGTCCAGGCCTTTTAATCCTTTACCAAAAAAAATCCCATCTTTTAAAAGCCCCACTAGAGCTGTTGAAAACCTTTAAAATGCTGATAACCAGCATTTTCTCCTTTTCCCACAATTTTTTCTACCCTTTGAAGTAGAAACTTCATGTTTTAAATAAAAGTTAATCTGCCATTTGCAAATGCTTATAAAATTTATAATGTAATTATTGTTTGTTATAGTAAAGTATTTCTAATGTACTTCTAATATCTGTTAATTCTTTACCAAACAACAAAATCTTAGACTTGTCCAAATTAAAAGCATTTGCAAATGGCATATTAACTTTTAAATATTTAATATTTGACTTACCTGCGTGTTGTTATGAGAACTGTATTTGCTGTGTAAGGGCACATTTCCACTCCCAAATGTGGTATTTTTGTCAGTCTTCGATAGCAAGGCATCAGACCACCATTACCTTGGGACAAATCTATCGCATTAAACTTATGCTTGTGGGGTTGTTCACTAAACTGTCCTTTTTTCCACATTTCTTTCACTGTGTTGTACTCCGAGTCTGAAATCTCAGCCCGTAGAATAAGGAATCTCTCACTAAGGGTAAGTATGGCTGTCAATCGTACATAAGTAAAACCTTTCTGTACAAAGATGGATTTTGTTGTTTTTTCAAGTAACATATTATAAATGTCAATGTGAACTTGCTCCTTTGATGACTCACTGATTATATACAGAGATTCTTTTGCATGATTGGTAGTAACTGCTAGAACTCTGTTTGGAAATTCTGATGTTTTGATGACTGGTTGTCCAGAAAATATATCAAATACAACAAGTTTTCCTGCTGTTTCATCCAGCAAAACTAAGGCATCATTTATCAGTTCTAAAATAAAGCTGACCTGCATGTCAATATGGTGCTGTCTCAAGTATGTATAGGACTTGGTGTCCCAAATGCGTAAGTAACCATCACCTGAACATGTGACCAGCTCAGAGCCAATCACAATGAAGGATATAACATCCATTTGGTTCAAAAGGTCTGTGTCACATTTCTGTTCCTCTGTTTCAGTTTTAGCTTTTTCAACAAGAAGCTGTATACTCCAAAGTTTCAGATCATCCAGTGATCCAAGAGTGGCTGCCTGTTGGTCAACAATAAATATCTCTCTGATCTGCGTAGAGTGAGCTGAGAAAGCACCAAGATTCCTGTCATTTTCTAGATCATACATGCTAATATTACCTTGACTAAAACACAAAAATGCTATTTGATCCTCCCACAGAACATCAAAGTTTTTGATTGGAAAATTTAACTTTATTTCAAGTTTTTCTTCACTGCTTTCCACATTGACAAGATAAACACACCCATTCTGTGACAAGGCAAGAATCTGTGGCTTATTTGGGTTTCCAGAGAGTTTATCAACTTTTCCTGCCATAGCAATTTCCGAAAGAGAAAATGGTGGAACACATTTAAATGTAACAAGTGAGTCTGGTTGTGTCATCCCTTGATCTTCTTCCTTCTCCTCAATTCTCTTCATATCCATAAGAACACCAACTGACCATTTATCTCTAGCACAAAGTGTGAGCACTTTGCTGTTGATCTCTTTGTTTAACTGGGCAAATTTTAATGGTGTTTCTTTACCTGATTCTAAAACTGTGATAAAACTTGAACTTTCAGGGCCCTGTGGCTGATCATCAGTTAAGCCTAACATACTTCCCACTGCTAAAACTTTGAAACCTTCCACTGTTTTATACACAAGACAGTTTTTAATTTCAGCCAGTTTTCGTCTACAGTCAAACTGCTGGATAAAGTTCATGTCTGGCAAGTTGACATGGGTAAGAAATGACTTCATGACTAGGATCCCTATATCTGACTCCATATCTATATAAAACTGTGAAACTTCACTGGTCCTTGGACTCCACTTGGGTATTTTATCAGCAAAGACAAAGTTTGTTGATTTGTTTGTCAGTAGATTGTGAGATACAAGGCTACTTTTGGTAATGTAGAAAACTTTTTTACCATTCATTCTAACAGTACTATCCACCGCATTCTTGAATATATCAGATAAATCATATGCCTGAATATCATCAGTGCTTGTGTTATATACTGCATATTCTGGCAACTTGTCCTCATTACTGCCTTTGTCCTTTCTAGCTTTCAGAAGAAAGCAGTTTTCTGATCGTGCAAGAACAGAAGAATATCCTTGAAGTGATGTATTTAAAGCACTGGATGCATCTTGTCTTGGAGCTAGACACGGGAATTCAGGAATCAGTAGAGGTGTTTTCTGACCATGCAGATATTGCAAACACTGACTCTGAAGATCTTTCAGATATTTGTGGTTTTCTGATGGGTTTACATAGGCCAGTAGACAAACAGCCAATCTGATTGGCTGGGTAAGATTGTCCTTGGCAACAGATAAATAATTTCTCAAGATTGTCATTTCTTCATCATCATTCTTTTCCAGAAATTCCGACAAATCCGAGATAGCCTCTGACAAAGAAAACGCTGCAATTTTTGTGCACAAAAATCTGAAGTTGCAGAAAATTTTGGCCTTTACAATATCAGGACCAATCAATGTGTATGCTTGCATTGCATGGTAAGGCAAGCATGCTAGTTTGCGTTGATTCTTGGCTTCAAATGGTTGTGGAGTAACTTGCCTATCTGCATCTTGAACTTCAAGGTCATTACGATATTTAAGAACAATGGTACGTTTAATGCCTGTCTCCTGAAGGTACATGTCTGTAAGGTTTTTGTGTAGCTGCATGTCCTTCCCATCTGTTGTGTATCGTGATCTTGCTGCTTGTATGAACTGCCGATGATACCAATGCAACATATCTTTACCATAGGAAAGTTTTTCAACAAGATATT
Organism: Tridacna gigas; assembly: GCA_945859785.2. NCBI lineage: Eukaryota > Metazoa > Mollusca > Bivalvia > Cardiida > Cardiidae > Tridacna > Tridacna gigas. Next base: position 77,217,635 of record OX244030.2, on the reverse strand, counting down.
CTTTTAGGTCAAACCTAATTCTTGCCCATATAACTGGAGGAATGCGGACAATGCCAGGCACTGGTGGATCATGGTATCTGTACAAATCATTCAGAACCACATCATCACAGGATAAAACATCCTCTATTTCAATTTCAGTAAGCCCTCCCAGACCAACAGTTATGTAACCCAGAGCATGGCTTACAAGCAGGTTTCCGAATTTTTTCTCCAGAGTTTCATAAAGTTTGTTGATTGCTTCTTGTACTGTTGAAGGTAATTGATCTAATGCTGAGTTACTGACATAGGATGGCCATTTCTTTGCTTCGTCCAGTAATAGTTTCAGGAACAATGGGCTTGGAGATATGTTGAAACCAGAGAGCAGAATTTTCATCTGTACCTCTGTAAGTCTTCTCTTGCTGTTTTTGAGGTAGGTATTGGTAATTAATTGAGCAGCTGTGTTTGACAACAGGGGAACATGTATATAACAGTCTTCATGTGGAAGCAACTTTTTTATGTTGTCTAGGATACCATGTTCATCTGGCAGAGTGGACAAGATCAGTTTCATGTTCTGAGGTAACAGTGTTGGCAGCCACTCCATGCAGTAAGCCTTGTTTTGTGGACCTAGCTGGTCGATAGAGTCTAACAGAATAATGACAGGTTGTTTGCCAGCTATTTGCCTTAAGAATCGAGGTAGGAAATCAACTAAGTTTTTCATGTTTTTGTAACAAAAAGGGGACAAAATTATATTGAATACATCTGACAGCTGCCCTACAATACTAAACAGGACATCATAGATGTTGTAAGTCTTGGGTGTTGTTCCCAGAAAGCGAATTAAAATTGTGTGAGGTTTGTTGTTCAGCCAATCAGGAATGCATTTCATTATCATGGCCATTATGGAGGTTTTACCAACACCAGATTCTGCATGTATGATTAATGGTCGTCGTCGGGAGTCATCCAGAATGTAGGATTTGGCTGCCTTGAGAATCTGCAATGTTACCAAATATATTTCTTTAATTCTCAAGTAACTCTCCTCTTTGTGCATTTACCTGTAATTTGTAATTCAATATGACCAATATAGAACTTTCCTAACAAAAGAATTATTCAAGGTCTGGCTTAATTTCAAAATTTCACTGAACTGTGCCACTATTAATGTTTCCTACTGTTTAATATATCAAATACGTTCAAAATTTTTGCAGGAAGTCTATGTTAAACTTTATGTAACTTACTTTTTCCTGTCCACAAAAGGATTCACACTTGGTCAGACAGAACCTCAGATGATGAATGGTTTCATCATAGCTTGAATAATAGTTAGACATGTTTATCAATCTCTGTTCATCTAGTATGGTTTTCTCGATCAGCATCTGACAGCCATATATGAAGTTGTCACAAAAACTTGCCAAATATTCTTTATGTGTTACATCTGTAGGATCTATCCCACCTGGTATCCATGGAACTGTATATTCTCTGATGTTTTTATTGGAGAGTTTGTTTTTAACTTTGTTATCTCTTAAAGATTCTCTAAGCTGCTCTACCTCCATGTCAACTTCTGTGATCTGTAAATGAGATGAATGTAAACTAATGGAGTAATGTTTCTGTACCGCCATACAAAATCACCCAAAAAACAACTAAAACATGCAAATAACATAGAAATGTTGGTCCTATTGAGAAAAAAAAAATCTGCATTTCAATTTCTTTTGCTCAAAACAAGACAGATACTAAATTTAACCCTTATCCTGATATATTAGTTAAATAAAACTTTCGAGCCAATAGTAAAAACCTGAATAATGATATTTCAAACGTATTTTTTTGTAGAAAAATATCTCCTTATTGGACAGTGTAGATCCAAGATCAAACTGCACTTTCTGTGCAGTCTGATCTTGACCTAAACTGTCTGCAAAAGGTCAGTGAGTTGCGCTTTGCACCTTAAGAGTTAATCTAAACTCACAAACTTACTCCATTTAGAGTGTAAAAGTCTTTAAATCTTTTTGCATCCTTATCTTCAACAGCAGATTTGTCCAGATGTTGAAAGCGTCTTTGGTAAAATAAACAATGTGAATTAACATTCCTTGCTTTGAGAATGCCTTGTTCAATCTCACACTCTGTCACTGTGAAAATTATGAAACAAAATTAATCAAAGATCTCACAGGAGTTAACACTTTACCATGTGACAAAACTTTGGACTGGACCAAAATGAAAGCTTTTGCAGACGACAATATCAATGTGGCTCAATTGATGGGGTTTGTCCTTAAAAGGTTAGAAGACATTGTGGGAAAAGGAGAAAATGCTGGTTACCAGCATCTTCTCCTTTACCCAAAATGTTTTCAAAAGGCTTCTTTTTCAAGGTAATTAAATCTCTGGAATTTGTGGTAAAGGGTTAATATGCAGTCTTCTGTGTACATCTTTAACCTTTTACCGAACAATCCTGTGGTTTAAATGATTCCGAGGAAGAAAACATGGTTAGAAAAGGAGAAAATACTTGTTCCCAGCACTTCCTTTAAATCCTTCAAAGTCTTCTATCCTGTTTAGCAGCATTTTCTCTTTTTACCACAATGTTTTCAAAAGTTATCTTTTAAAGGGTCGTTAATTCTTTGCCACACGACAAAATGTCATACTTGTCCTAATTGAAGGCATTTGCAGATGACAATTTAAATGTGGCTCAAATGATAGAATTAGTCTTTGAACATTGTGGGAAAAGGAGATAACACTGTTTACCAACACTTTCTCCTTTTCCCACAATGTTTTCAAAAGCTGTCTTTCTCAGGGTTATTAAAACTTGGGTTTGTGTTATTGAGAATTAATGCACATATGGAGTGAAAGAAGACAAAGAGGTGCTTGAGGGAAAGACATTGTTGATGAACATGTTTTAATTATCCAAATTTAGGTGAAAACTTGATTTCATTTAACCTCTTTGCTGACCTGAAATAAGATCTTCAGTAACATGGGCATTAACGTTTGATGAAGAAAATAAAAAAAAAACCTCAACATGCTGACAGCCAGAAGTATATATTTACGATACAGATAGAAGATGGAATTTTGTACGTGTAACAAAGTATGAATGATTCCTTACCAGAGTAGAAATATGTGTGTTTTCTTTCAGGACACATTTTGTTTTGTTTACAAAGCTCTGTGGCACATTTCCTCAATACTTCTTGAATCATTCCAAATGTTTTCCACCAATCAGCCGTGTCCCTTTTCCTTGGTTCATCACACCCAGGAGAATAGTCTCCAAAGAATGTAAACTTTGATCTGATTGGCTGAGTCAAAAAAGGAATGAAAAGAGTCTGGTTTGATATGCTCCTTAATTAACCATTTACCACAGAGTTTAAGGGACTTTTAAAAACATTATAGGAAAAGGAGAGATTTCTGGTCGTCTGCAAATGCTTTCAAATTAAACCAGTCTAAAATTTTGTTGTTTCGTAAAGGATTAACTAATTTTTTTATATTCAATGTTTGGACTGTTTTTATTCAAAGATTTGTGCAAAAAGAAAGCAGAAATACCATTAGATCTTCTGTGCAGAGACAGTAAACAAAGCATCATGAAATATGAAAAAAAAGCTGCTTCCTCAATTGTTTTGAAAAACAATCTAATGTACTATAATACATAAGAGTCTTCTCGAGGGGGAAATACTGAACACAAATTTCAAAACTTTTACCTGTAATAAGTATAAACCTGGTATAGAATTTTCATCCAGTTTATACCATGTGGTAAGCAAGTCCTTGTTAGGTAAATTAAGTTGGGTTGCCATGGCAAATAATTTGTCGAATTCATCTTCCTCAATTTCTGATGGAATAGGTCTGAATCCATAGCGGTCTCCTGACAAAGCCTGCAAAGGACAAAACTGTTAGTAAAATTGTTATTACGAGTCAATAACTCTCTACCACACTATCCCGACTTTTAACAACCCTGTAGAAAAAGCCTTTTGAAAACATTGTGGGAAAAGGAGAAAATGCTGGTCACCAGCATTTTCTCCTTTTCCCACAATGTTTTCTACTCTCCCTAAAACAAATTTCAATTTTTGCGTAACATTTATTTTGTCGTCTGCTTCAGCTTTTAGTTTGGAATGGTCTAAAATTTTGTCGCTTGGTAAAGAGTCAAACATACTTATAGAAACATACAGTCTTGATCTGCACATATTATATGTAAGCTTATCTTATGGAATATATGATTATTTACTTTTTTATTACCAACTCAAAAAAAAAAACACCTTTTTTTGTTGAAGACTATATTTCCACTGCAATTGAAGGTGACTTTCATAGTCTAGTATCAGCTAGCAGATGGTGTGGATCAAGATCATACTGCACCTTCTATGCAGCCTGATCTTGATCTATGCCATCCGCAAGAGCTAATTAAGTCGTCGTTGGTAGTGAAAGAGTTAAATCTTTACCACAAGACAAAATTTTGGACTTGACCAAATTGAAAACATTTGCAGACGACAAATAAAATGAAATGTGACTCAATTGATGGAATTTGTTGGTGAGAGGGTAGAAAACATTTGGGGAAAAGAAGAAAATGCTGGTTACCAGCATTTTTTCCATTTCTCACAATGTTTTCAAAAGGCCTCTATCTCAGGGTTGTTAAAATTGGGGATTGTGTGGTAAAGAGTTAAGCTGTTTAGTTCAAATGTAATCCTTGTGTTTTAGGTTTTCTGTGCCTTCATCTAGAAAATTAGAAAACCACATTCAGAAAGAATATAATGATGATGAAGCTCTATCATAGACACATTACCTCTAAAAACAAAGCTGAATCCAAGGATTGACTGATTGATTGATTGTATGGTGTTTAACGCCGTTTTCAACATTATTTCAGTTATATCGCGGCGGCCAGTGCACCCATCCATGCTTTCCTGGAGTTTCTTCTTACCAGTGCTCCACACAATATTCTTTCCAAGCCACTGGCTGCTTTCCCACATAGCCATTGTCGAAAAAATGGTCAGCGGTGGGAGAGGAATGAATCCTGTCGCAATGACTATCATCAATCCTCGGAAAGACATTGGCCGAGCCGGGGATCGAACCAGCAACCTCCTGTTCTCAAGTCCTGTATGCTACCGACTGAGCTACGGGGCTCGGCTGAACCCAAGGACTTGAAAGACACTAAATTAGAGATAATTAACATAATCTCATGTTTAACTTTTTACAGAAGGTCACAATTTTAGACTAGTCAAAATTGAAAGCATCTGCATACAAAAACTTTTAATGTAGCTAAACTGATGGAAAGTGTCAGAGAAAGGTAGAACACACTGTGGGCAAAGGAGAAACTGTTGGTTACCTCTATTTTCTCCTTTTCCCGACTTGTTTTCAAAGACTTCTGTCTCTTGGTTACCAAAACACAGGGTTGTGGGATGAAGGATCAATGCATGAATAAGTGTGGAAATCTTAACCCTCTACTACAGAATCACAAGTTTTAACAACCCCGAGGTAAACAGCTTTTGAAAACATTGTGGGAAAAGGAGAAAAAGCTGGTAACCAGCATTTTCTCCTTTTCCCACAATGTTTTTCTAAACTTTCAAACACAGATCTCATTATTTGAGCCACGTTTAATTTGTCATCTGCAAACGTTCTCAATTTGGAGGCGTCTAAAATTTTATCATTCAGTAAAGAGTTAATGTAAAAGAAGAAACTGCTTCTAATGAGCAATTCTCCCTTTGCTACAATGTTTTCCAAAGGTGCTATGCTGAGGGATGAAAAAAAGTCATCTGCATGTGGTAATTTTTTAATACTCACAACAAAGTTTGGCCCTTTAGACACATTTTGACAATTTTTCACTTCAAGAGGACAAATTTTTTCTACAGAATGATCATTTTGACTGTCCTCAGTGATGCCCCATCGCATGTCAACCACCTGAAAGGCCAGTCCAAGCCCGGAACAGAAGTCTCGTAGTTTAGGGTAAACCTCTCTTGCTAGAATGTTTCTCTCTTGCCTCATGTCTGTAATTGAATTGGATAACTTATGAAAAGCTGGAAATTAACTATCCGTCTTGTAATAATTTAACTAATTACTAGACAGGCATATTCTACACTAAACAAAATACTGATAGTACATATATATGACACAACATTGGAACACTTTGGCACAAAAGAAAATCTGTTTAATGGATGTAATTGCAAAAACATTGGGGGGAAAACAAAAAGTTGCTTGTGACAAGCAACTTCTTCTTTTTCTACAACTGCATGGTCACACAAAGTTCTACTTGCACAGTGAGCTTTACTATATCCAGTAACTCTTTACCAAACGACAAAATTTTGGAGGTGACCAAATTGGAAGCATTTGCAGACAACATATTAAATGTAGCTTAAATGATGATTTCTGTTTCTGATAGGGTAGGAAACATTGTAAGGAAAGGAAGAAAATGCTGGTTACCAGCATTTTCTCCTTTTCCCACAATGTTTTCAAAGGCGTTCTTCTTTAGGGTCATTAAAATTTGGGATTGTGTGGTAAAGGGCTAAAACTCAGTAGGTGGGTCCTAATCAATAGTGGGCTTGTAGCAATTATTTTTTCCCTTTCGCATAAAATCCCATGTCTAGAGGGTAGCCTTTAAAAAAATAATTGCTCTTAAAGGAAAATTTGCTCCTAAATGCAATTTCTCTCTTTAAATTTGTTGTCTGCAGATTTTTTTAAAGTGGAAGTCTCTTACATTTGTAATAAATTGAGCTTGATAAAATCAGCATCAAGTTAGCACATGAACAATCTGTGAGACCTTAGTCTTCTCTAAGCAAGAATATCTATACCTGAAAATGTGGAGCTGAGAAAGATTCGAACCATGGACTTTGGGAGGGGTGGCAGATCTGTGAGATTCCCATCCAGCATAGAATCAAACTTTTTGGTGGCCTCCTCATCATACTGCTGTTTCTGGGGTTTATCTGCAAAGAGAAGGTAATCAGTAACAAGAGGGCCATGATGGCCCTGTATCGCACCACTGTCTAATAACTATGAACCATACATACCAAACAGTACAATTCTAGGCCACTGGTTTCCAATAAGAAGATTTTCAAGTTCTTCTCTATGAAAGCCCATGAGAGAGTTGTGACCTTAGGACAAGGCCATTTTTGAACCACAGAGCTATGACTGTTTGAATCCTGATAAAGGTTCAAAAGATAAAGCAACATACCAAATGATACAGATTAGGCCCTATGGTTATAAACAAAAGGATTTTCAAATTGTCCTAAATATAAAGCCCCTGTAAAACATGAGACCTCTGAGACAGGGCTATTTTCAATACCAAGGTTATATTTTTAACAAGGTTGGAAGTGATCCACTATATGAAGCTACATGCCATATTTGCTGGCTCTAGGATTTATGGTTAGGAGCAAGACAACTTTTGAGATTTTCATTCTATAATCAAATGTTAAATTTATGATCCATAGGGTGGGACAGACTTTGACACCAGAGCATGAATTTGAACAATTTTGACTTGTGACTGCCAAAACAGGGCCAAACTTGACCCAAGGGCTACAATTCAAACAACTTGGTAGAGGTTCACTGGACAGAGCTATTTGCGAAACTTGGTAGCCCTAGGCCTTAAGGTTAGGAACATAAAGATTTTTAAAGTTCTCACACTACATAAGCCTTTGTAAATCCGGTCCCCCCCCCATGTAGATGGAGCTACATGCTGAATTTGGTAGCCATAGGCCTTATGGTTAGGAATGAGCATATTTTGAAGTTTTTACCATATAAGCCCATGTAAAACTTGCGACCCTCGAGCAGGGGTCATTTTTGACCCTGGGGCTATAACGTGAAGAATCTTGGTAGAGGTCCATGAGATGAAGCTACATGCAAAATTTCGTAGCACTAGGCTTTATGGCTAGGAACAAGTTTTCTTGAAATTTTAACTATATAATTAATCTTTTTTCAAAAATGTTTTCGAACCCTTTTTCCTGAGAGTCTTTCAAACATGGGATTGTTTGGTAAAGAGCTAAAGAATGAATTACCTTTCCCAGTTGAAGAGGCTGTCTTGGGTGCAACAGGTATCCTACAATTGAAAGACAAAAAAAAAAAGAAATTAACTCTTCACCAAATGACAAAATTTTAGACTGGTCCAAATTGAAAGCATTTGCAGATGACAAATTATATGTGCCTAGAATGATTGGATTTGTTTCAAAAAGGTTAGAATACATTGTAGGAAAAGGAGAATATGTTGAAAAGCAGCATTTTCTCCTTTTCCCACAATGCATTCAAAAATATAATTTCCAACAGTCGTTAAAACTTGTGATCGTGTGGTAATGGGTTAACCTCATTTAAATTGTCTTATTGCTTGATTGATTAACTGAATAGTTCTTTTTACTGCTTTCAATATTTTCTCTCACATCATGCCGAGAGCTCACTTTCTCATGTGTGTCCTGGGTCTCACCAGTACAAGGCCAGCGGCTCTGAAGTGCCTTTCCCAAGGACATGCCCATGAAAAATCAAGCACCTCTAATGATGGTCAAACCACAGGTCCTTGAGAATGCAAATTCAATGCATTCAGCACTGACCTACACAGGACCCTCTTTTCCTACAGCCACCATATTTAAACCACAATGTTTAACCCTTTCCCAAACGATAAATTTTAGACTGGTCCAAATCGAAACAGTTTGCAGATGATAATTTTAAATTTGATGAAAATGGCAGAAAGTTCTCAAAAAGGGTAGAAAACACTGTGGGAAAAGGAGAAATTGCTCGTTACGAGCAATTTCTCCTTTTCCCACAGTGTTTTCAAAAGACTTGTACAGCAGACACGTGAAAACCAGGGCTTATTTGGGAAAGGGTTAAACAGGAGCACTGCATGTGGGTGCCAACACTGCGGTTGCTTGATTTTCAGTGAAAATTCTATGTCAAAAACTGTATCAAAAAAACTTTGATGGTTACCTGCCATTGTTGTATAGGTTCCACGTTTGATAATGAACAACTTGTCCAAGTTCAAATATCTTTCATAATAACAGAGATATGATAAAATGTCAAAGTTTTCGTGAGACAAAACAGACACTGCTGCCATTGCTACAATACCTTGACATCTTCTTCAAAAAAAAAAAACAGCTGAGCGAAAATATGATCCATCTAATGTATATCAGAAAGACAATAAGTTTCAGTTGGAAATACAAATATTTTTTGCAGGATGAAATAAAGCTTTTGTTGACAACTGCAGAGTTTTATTTTCCTTTGCGAGTTTTCTCACTACCTCTCCTTTCATCACTTTTAACTCTTTACCAAATGACAAAATTTTAGACTGGTCCAAATTCAAAGCATCTGCAGACAACAAAATAAATGTGATTGAAAAATTAAAATTTGTTTTGAGAAGGGTAGAAAACATTGTGGGAAAAGGAGAAAATGCTGGTTACCAGCATTTTCTCCTTTTCCAACAATGTTTTCAAAAGGCTTCTTTCACAGGGTCGTTAAAAGTCGGGATTGTGTGGTAAAAGGTTAACCCGTAGAGCACTGTATAAACCTATCAGACGTTTTCATCTTAGAGATATGACCCAAACAATAGCAATTTCATGGTTGCTTTCGTCTATAGTGTTTAAGCAAGGCGGACAGTGTAGATCGAAGATCAGACTGCACATTTTGTGCAGCCTTATCTTGATCTACACTGGCTGCATAATAAACTATAGTCTTGAAAGTAGCTTTTAGGGTTTAGATTGTTGAGTATGATGTGTTCATGAAACATGACTAAAAAACCAAAAAGAAGAAAATAAACATACTTGGGTTCTGTTCCCAGATGTTTAGCAGATTTTGCAGATCTTGCCTGAAATTATGAAAAAGAGGCTTTAACCCTTTACCACACTATTCCGAGTTTTAACGACCCTGAAAGAGTAGGCCTTTGAAAACATTGTGGGAAAAGGTGAAAATGCTTGCAACCAGCATTTTCTCCTTTTCCCACGTTTCCTACCCTATCAGATGCAGAAATCACCATTTAAGTCACATTTAATTTGTTGTCTGCGCGTGCTTTGGATTTGGATAAATCCAAAATTTTGTCACTGGTAAAGAGTTAAACAAAAATAGCCATGTACATGTAGTCAGTGACAATTTTCTATGCAACTGTATCAGACAGAATATCCTTTCAGATATTTGAGCAACACCATCTGATGTTTTGTGAAACATTTTGACAAAACATCCTCACAGTTACAACATCTGGGTTTCTTTGGCACTTTCCAATTTCTCAGACCACACAATTTTTCACTTGCCCAAATCAAATGGATTTGCAAAAGGCATATCAAATGTGGCTCAAGCCACAGCTTTGTCTTTGGCAGGATAGAAACATTGTGGAAAAAGGAGAAAATGCTAATTACATGTACTTTGTTTTTCAGACACTATTCAACCACTCAAAGGCAAAACATTTTCTAGAGCCTTAAAAGATTTCCATTGTAGGGACATCACAATGGTTTTAAACTTTTTTACGACACAAATATAAGAGTCATGCTCTGTGAAAAGAGGGCTTAAAGCATCTGCAAAAAAGTATTGACCCAGGTCAGCCTGTGCAGTCCGTGTAGGTTGACCTGAGCCGAAACCTTTTGCTAATAGTCAGTTTTTCTACATGTCAAAGGACCAGTCTACCTTATAATCTAGTCAGTTGTGTATCATACATCACGATAATGCATTAAACCCCCTCTTGCCAGAGCCTGGCTCATAATTTTTCATGGCCTTGCGTCAGACTACATTTTCAAAACGTTGAAAGAAAAGGAGCAATTGCATGGTAATAGCAACTGCTTCTTTTATCATCTAAAAAGAATATTTCCCTCTCCTCAAATCTTTAATTTTGTTCGTATACTTTAACTCTTTACCATACAATCCCGATTCTTAACGACCTTGAGAAAGAGGCCTTTTGAAAACAGTGTGGGAAAAGGAGAAAATGCTGGTAACCAGTATTTTCTCCTTTCCCACAATTTTTTCTACCCATCCCAAAACAAATTTCAATTTTTGAGTCACATTTATTTTGTAGGTCTGGAAATGCTTTCAAATTGGACTAGCCTAAAATTTTGTCCTTTTGTAAAGGGTTAAAATAACATAAAAATAGGATGAATAACATGAAGAAGCCTTTACTTTTGGTCCTGATGGCTTCAGATCAAAAGATGATGGCCTGAGCTGTAGAGTTTTCCTTTTGTTGGAAGAGTTACCTAAAATGCAAAGTTATGCAGTGGAATTTTATGTTTCAAGTAGACACATGTATACATCACAAGGACGCAGGTGAGACTGATCAGATACTTGACTTTGCACCTAAGTGACAGTTTTTTAACCCTTAACCCTTTACCACACAAACCAGAGTTTTAACGACCTGAGAAAGAAGCCTTTTGAAAACACTGAGGGAAAAGGAGAAAATGCTGGTAACCAGCATTTTCCCCTTTTCCTACAATGTTTCCTACCCTATTAAAGACAAATTCTATCATTTGAACGCTACTTTTAAATTGTCGTCTGCAAATGCTTTCACTTTGAACCAGTCTAAAATATTGTCATGTGGTAAAGAGTTAACCCTTTACCACACAATCCCGACTTTTAACGACCCTGAGAAAGAAGCCTTTTGAAAACATTGAGGGAAACGGAGAAAATGCTGGTCACCAGCATTTTCTCCTTTTCCCAGCATGTTTTCTATCCTTCCCAAAACAAATTTCAATTTTTGGGTCACATCTATTTTGTCGTCTGCAAATGCTTTCAATTTGGACTAGTCTAAAATTTTGTCGTTTGGTAAAGCATGAAGCCTTTGCCACACAATTTCAAGTTTTAACTATTAGGATGAAGAAGTCTTTTGAAAACACTGTGGGAAAATGAGAAAATGCTGCTAACCAGCATTTTCTCCTTTTCCCACAATGTTTTCTAACCTATTAAAGACAAAATTCTATCATTTGAACTACATTTAAATTGTCATCTGCAAATGCTTTTAATTTGGACCAGTCTAAAATACTGTTGCATTGTAAAGAGTTAAAGCACTAAATAAACCCAAAGGACGTTTTCAGTCTAAAATAAGACCCAAATAACTACAATTTTATGGTTGCTTTTTACCAGCGCTGTTTTGGCAAAGTGGAGGGTGTAGATAAAAGATCAGACTGTAGATTTTATGTAGTCTGATCTTGATCTACACTGGCCTCATAGCCTCAAATGCTAGTATAATTATGATGCCAGTTATACAATTCCTGTTTTTTCAACAGCTTTGTCAAAAGTTTGCACCTATAGGAGTTCAGGTGCACCACAAATGGTCAAAATGGCTGCAGCCTGCTAAGAATTCAATGCATAATATTCAGCCACCTTGTGTTTAATAAAATACTCTGACCAAGAAAAGCTCTGAAGTGCTATATATTTGGGTCTTCAGTCCTCACTTTGTTTGTTAAGCACTCTGAGAGTTGTAAACTTCAAGGTTATTAACCCTTTACCAAACGACTAAAGTTTAGACTGGTCCAGATTGAAAGCAGTTGCAACAACAATTTTATTGTAGCTCAAATGAAGGTTTCTGTCTTTGATAGGGTAGAAAACATTGTAGGAAATGTAGAAAATGCTGGTTACCAGCATTTTCTACTTTTTCCACAATGTTTTCAAAAGGCTTTCTTTAAAACTCCGGATTGTGTGGTAAAGGGTTAAAATATTGGGTTAATTTGTAAAGGTTAGGAAACATAAATGGCTAAACTCAGATTTTGAGATTTAAAGTTTACCAAACAATCCTGCTTTTTAACAAGCAGGAGAAAAAATACTTTTAAAAACATTGTGGGAACGGGAGATATTGCTGATAACCAGCATTTCCTCCTTTTCCAACAATGATTGAATGATTGAATGGTTTTTACGCCACTTTCAACAATATTTCAGTCATATCATGGCAACAGCTCACATATTCATGTATTTTCTGGGTTTCCAACAATGCTTTTTTCGCTATATAAGATAAAAACTTAAATAAATGCGCCATTTTATATCTTGTCTTCTATTGCTCTTAATTTGGACAAGCTTAAACTTTTGTTGTTGGATAAAGGGTTAACTCTTTACCACAAAATCCTGACTTTAAACGACCCTGAGAAAGAAGCCTTTTAAAAACATTGTGGGAAAAGGAGAAAATGCTGGTAACCAGCATTTTCTCCTTTTCACACATGGTTTTCTATCCTTTGCAGAACAAGTTTTAACTTTTCATTCATGCCGATTTTGTCGTCTGCAAATGCTTTCAGTTTGGACAAGTCTAAAATTTTGTCGTTTGGTAAAGTGTTGATTCAGATATTGATTATTAACTCTTACTGGGTACTAGCACTCTTGACTCTAAGGATGAGGCCATTATGTACTTTCACCTGAAAAGATGTAATAAAGTACATAAATTTTAGCCATGCTCTGTGAAAAGGGGGTTTGATGCATTTCCAAAAAAAGTATTGACCAATGTAAGCCCATGCAGGCTGACATGCAGGCTGACGTAGGTTGATACTTTTTGCTACTGGTCAATTTTCTGCCTGTCAAAGGATCAATCTACCTCATTATTCAGCTGATTGTTAGACAAAATGGATTTTATGAATCTGTAATTTTGTGATGTCTTGCTTGGTACAATGCATTATTGAGATGCACTAAACCTCATTTTGCTAGAGCATTGCTTGTTTGTATTGGTTAACAAAAGTCCAGATAAATTGGGGTTTTCAAACTCTTAACCCTATACCAGACAGAAAAATTTTAGACTTAGTCCCTTTTGAATAACTTTGCAGAAGGCAAATAAAATGTGGCTCAAATGACGAAGTTTGTCTTTTGAAAGAGTAGAAAGCATTGCAGGGAAAGGAGAAAATGCTGGTAACCTGCATTTTTTATCATTTCCCACAATGCTTTCAAAATACCTTATCATCAATAGTCGAAACATGGGATTGTTTGCTAAAGGGTTAATAGATCATTTCTTTACTTAACTCTTTACCACATGACAAAATATTGGACTTGTCCAAATTGAAAGCATACACAGACTACAAAATAAATGTGACCGAACAGTGAGTTCTGATTTGGGAAGGATAGCAAACCTTGTGGGAAAAGGAGAAAATGCTGGTTACCAGCATTTTCTCCTTTTCCCACAATGTTTTCAAAGCCTTTCTTTCTCAGGTTTGTTTAAAGTCGGGATTATGTGGTGAAGGGTTAACTCTTTAGCACACAACAAAAATATAGACTTGTCCAGATATAAGGCATTTGCAGACACTAATTTAAACATGGCTTAAATGATGGAATTTATCCTTGATAGGGTATAAAACATTCAATTTGTGGGAAAATGAGAAAATGCTGGTTGCCAGCATTTTCTCCTTTTACCACAATGTTTTCAAAAAGCTTCTTTTAAATCTTCATTAAATCTTGGATAGGGTATAAAACATTCAATTTGTGGGAAAATGAGAAAATGCTGGTTGCCAGCATTTTCTCCTTTTACCACAATGTTTTCAAAAGGCTTCTTTATCAGGGTCGTTAAAACTTGGAATTGTGTGGTACAGGGTTAAACCTCTGTTGCAGACACGTAGTAAAAAACTTTCAAAAATACAATCCTAGTGAGTAGAGGTCTACAGTATTGGTTTGGTTTACCCACTGTTGTGGGTATTATACAAAAGATATTTTTTAACATTTGTCTCCACAACAGCATTCACAAAAAGAAAAAAATAACATCAGAGTTATTCCACAAGTAGAGGGTAGCTTTGGCATAGAACTAAATGATACAACTCTTTGAGCTCCTAACTCTTAGCCTCCCTTTATGGTTTAACCCTTTACCAAAAAATCCCAAGTTCTAACGACCTTTACGAAGAAGACTTTGGAAAACTTTGCGGAAGAAGGAGAAAATGCTAGTAATCAGCATTTTCTTCTTTTCCACATTGTTTTCAGCCCTTCCAATGGCATTTTTTTTGAGCCACCTCTAATTTGTTGTCTGTAAATGCTTTCAATTTGGAACAGTCTAGAATTTAGATGTTTGGTGAAGAGTAGAGTTTTGTTTCATTTAGTTCTACAAAATAGTACAATCAGTCATATTAGGCATTCATTGCTGTTGATATAAATTCCAATATTATTTTAATTAAAAGTCATCAAATTAACATGTGTTACTGATTTCCGACTTTATATTTTCTTTAAATCTGGATTTGTGCATTAAATAATTGGGAAAAGCATAAAGGTTGAAAACGTCATCTTGCTATGGATGAACCTGGCCACAGTATCTTCGCAGAGAACATTGAGAACATTTTAAACAAGCTGGTTTGCTTGACGGACAGACGTTTTCACTATGGGACGATTCAATCGAAACCCTTCTATTATTTTGGACACGTAAGGCTGTAAAGTGTACGCCTTTTGTCCCTAAGTTTAAGAAATTTAAAAGTATTCTACTTTTATCAGTAAAAACAATTTTTTTCATTCATTTATTTTCCTTTTCTTATGCACAAAATGCATTACCTGGTTGTAAACAATTAGTTAGCAACCCGAAAGCGTCAGCAGACTTAGACGAGCACCTGCTCAATTTATTAAGCGTTTAAATGTGTTCAAGGGAGAGAACTTCTAGCTGCTAGATTTGTCGTCTGCAAAAAAACAAAACAAAACAGGCTTCGACCGTTTTATTTGGTTTCAGGAAAGTGTACATCCATCCTTGACAGCAAAATGGATAATTCTACTGATAATTGATAAATAATGGAAGGTCTGTTTCGTATCCTATTATTATGTAGATGTAGCATCTTTAGTCTCGAATTTTCTGAGATCTCGAGGTCTTAAAAATTAGCCCGTAATGAAAAGGGTTAATCACAGAATTCGATATCTACTGGAGCCTTTCTGGGTGTTCGTCCTCTTGACAATGCATTTCTCGTAGTCCCAGCAATTGACATATTTCCTTTGAATGGCTGTCACTCTATGTTACTTTTAACAGTTTGATAGCAGTTGGTAGAACTAGATTTATGTCGAAAATCTTTAGATCTAAGGCGACTACAGAAAGGCGTTTAAAGGGTTAAACAAATGAAAATTCATCAAAAGTTTGATGTGATAAAACAGAAGGGATGGCAGGTAAACATTAGAAAAGTTGAATATTGAAAAACGGAGGGTTAGGGGGTTGTGAGGACTCTGAACTGTATCTAAATATGCATTTGCTGCAGAAGTAGATCTAGATCTAGCTGTTAGTGACGTCTTTTATTAACTCAAGTAAAATCAAGTGGATTACCCGTAACACTTCATTTTTTCCTTTTGTGGCAATGTTTATTTGCATGTTTAGGTAGATCTATTAAAAAACTTGACTCATAATAATCATCCGTATGTTAAACAAACAAGAGGACCATGATGGTCCTATATCGCTCACCTGAGTACTAAGCAGTACAGGTTAACAATGAAGATAAATACCAAATACTGAAGTTCAAGGCCAAATGATTATGAAAGAGCGACAACTCACAACTTTAACAGAGGTCTAGGCCTTTGGTTACCCAGAAAATTTTCTTATAATTGCACGAAAGATACCTAAGTACAAACGTCTAAGCCCCGCGGCTGGACCTGATATGATCCAAGGGGCATCTTGTGTGCAAAATTTCTGGAGGTCCACAAGGTGATGCTTCATGCAAAGTATCATAGCTCTAGGCATTTTGGGTTTAAACATAAAGATTTTTCAGTTTGCATCATATATACATGTAGATGCTACAGAGTAAACCAAGTCAAATACAGCAACTCTAATTGAAGGTCTAATAAGACCCATAATCAAAACCCATCCAAGATCTTATGGTCATATAAATTTTTACCAAGTTTGGTACTGATTGGTATATATTTGTAGATGCTAGAGTGTAAACGAAATCAAATATGGAAATTTTGTCCAATTCAAGGGCAAATAACTCAGGATGTTCTGGTTCAATTTGACCCATAACTGAACTCTTCCGAGACCTTATGGGAATATATATTTTGACCAAGTTTGGTACTGATTGGTCAATATTTGCAGATGCTAGAGTGTAAACAAAGTCAAATATGGCAAATTTTCTAATTCAAGGGCAGACAACTCAGACAGTTCTGGTCCAATTAGATCCATAATTGAACTAATCTGAGATCTTATGATCACACACACTTTGACAATGTTTGGTGCTGATTGAGTAATATTTGTAGATGCTAGAGTGTAAACAAAGTCAGATTCAGTAATTTTTGCAAATTCAAGGGCAAATAACTCCTGATGTTCCGATTGGATTTGATCCAAAATCGAACTCATCCGAGACCTTATGGGCATATACATTGTGGCCAAGTTTGGTACTGATTGGTCAATATTTGTAGATGCTAGAGTGTAAACAAGAAGATTTTTAAAGATTTCCCTCTTTATCTCTATGTGAAATCCGAGAACCCACAACATAGGGCCAATTTCAACAACAGCGCCATACCTTGAAGTATTTTGGTAGAGGGCTATTAGATGATGCTACATGCCAAATATGAAAGCTCTAGCCCTTACAGTTTGGGACAAGAAGATTTTTTAAAGTTTTTTCTCTCGGTTGCCATGGCAACCAGAGTTCTTCATGGAATTCAAATCTTTGAAGTATTCTGAAAGTGCATCATCTAAGGATCATTTCTGTGAAGTTCCATTGAAATCTGTTGGGCGGTTTCAGAGGAGAAGATTTTTTAAGTAATTGTTCACGGATGGACGGACGGACGGACGGACACACGGACGGACGGACGCCGGACAACGATCGATCACAATAGCTCACCCTGAGCACTATGTGCTCAGGTGAGCTAAAAATGAAGGTCAAAGGGGGAATAACTCAAAATTCGTTCTAGGAAGAGTTAAGGTTCTTGTGCACTGCACTCCGTAATTTTTCAACAATCATGCATACCAAATTTGAAGATGTTCAGGCTAGAGATGAGACATGTTCCGGACAAACAGAAAATTCTGTAAAATGATGATCAAAGGGAAATAACTCATAGACAGTATGAGGTAGAGTTACAATTCTTTCACACCCCACTCTGTACTATTGCAACACACACAAAAGCCAGGTGTCAAGTCAATCTGACTGGAGATGACAAAGTTATGCTCCAGACAAAGAACTATTTTAAAGAACTTTCTAATTCAAGGGCAAATAACTGCAGTCGTTCTGATCCGATTAGACCCATAATCGAACTCATCCCAGATCTTATGGTCATATATATTTTGACCAAGTTTGGTGCTGATTGGTTAATAATTGTAGATACTAGAGTGTAAACAAAGTTAAATATAGCAATTTTTCTAATTCAAGGGCAAGTAACTCCACTTGTTCTGGTCCGATTAGACCCATGATTGAACTCATCTGAGATCTTATGGTCGTAAGTATTTTGACCAAGTTTGGTGCTGATTGGTTGATATTTGTAGATGCTAGAGTGTAAACAAAGTCAAATATAGCAATCTTTCTAATTCAAGGGCAAATAACTCCAGTTGTTCTGGTCCGATTAGACCCATAATCGAACTCATCCGAGATCTCAAAAATTTAAATTTGATTTTGGTTGTTTGGAAAACATTGTGGAAAAAGGAAAACATGCTGGTTACAAGTATTTCCTCTTTTTCCCACAATATTTTCAAGAGCCTTATTTCTCACGGGTGTTAAAACTTGGGATTGTGTGGTAAAGGGTTAAATAGAACAAGACTTTTAAAAGTTCATGCTGTATACCTTTATGTCCTGTTTTGACCCAGGGGCATCATTTGAACAAAATTGGTAAAGTCCACAAGGAAATGCCACATACCAAATATCAAAGCTCTAGGCCTTCTAGTTTCGGACAAAGACATTTTTAAAGTTTGCTCTATATACAATTTTGCCCAAAATTGTGACCCCTGGAGTTAAAGGGTTAATTCAATTCTTTTAACAACTTTGGTAGAACTTCACACAAGGTATATGCCTGTCAAGTTTCAACATGACTGGTTTAGGAGGAGAAGATGTTTAAAGGAATTGTGGAAAGACAGACGCTGGACAACGACGAATCACAATACCTCACCCAGCACTTCATGCTCAGGTGAGCTAACAAATAGGCCTAACCATTGTCTGTGGCTTGTGATAAACAACATAAAGATGAAGTTTCATAACATTTTGTCCTGTAGTTAAAGAGATATTAATCCATAATGAAAATATATGTGAAGCCCCCTTTTTCCATGACATGACATTTAATCAAAAAAGCTAAACTAATGATATTGGCGGACTATCATAAGGAACACATGTATGAAGTTTCACAAATTTTTGTCCAGGATTTTGAGTTGAAGATACATGTATGTTGATCCTAAACAGAAATATACATGAAGCCCCTTTTTCCTATGAGACAGTATTTGATTTAAAAAAGGAAAAAAAAAAACAATAAATATCAGCAGACATCATTAGGAACACCTGCATGAATTTCTATTAATTTTTGTCAAGGATTTTAGAAGATATCTG
The DNA here is from genome assembly GCA_945859785.2 of Tridacna gigas. NCBI lineage: Eukaryota > Metazoa > Mollusca > Bivalvia > Cardiida > Cardiidae > Tridacna > Tridacna gigas. The sequence continues at coordinate 77,198,388 of OX244030.2, read as the reverse complement.
TCCTGAAAGATGGACAAACAGATGGTCATTGGTCCATAACGAAATTAAACATTTAGCCCCCTTTTTTCATGACATGGCGTTTCATAAAACAAAAACAAATAACTATTGTCTGTGGCTTGCAATAAACAATAAGAAGATGAAGTTTCATGACATTTTGTCCTGTAGTTAAAGAGATATTGGTCCACAATGAAAATATACGTCAAGCCCCCTTTTTCCATGACACAGCAATAACTGGTCCTATTAGACCTACAATCAAACTCATTCGAGATCTTACGGTCATATATATTTAGACCAAGTTTGGTGCTGATTGGTTATTATTTGTAGATGCTAGAGTGTAAACAAAGTCAAATATGGCAATTTTTTTAATTCAAGGGCAAATAACTCCAGTCATTCTGGTCCGATTACACCCATAATCGAACTCATCTGAGATCTTATGGTCATATACATTTTGACCAAGTTTGGTGCTGATTGGTTAATATTTGTTGATGCTAGAGTGTAAACAAAGTCAAATATAGCAATTTTTCTAATTCAAGGGCAAATAACTCCAGTCGTTCTGGTCCGATTACACCCATAATCGAACTCATCCCAGATCTTATGGTCATATACATTTTGACCAAGTTTGGTGCTGATTAGTTATTATTTGTAGATGCTAGAGTGTAAACAAAGTCAAACATAGCAATTTTTCTAATTCAAGGGCAAATAACTCAAGTCGTTCTGGTCCAATTACACCCATAATCGAACTCATCCCAGATCTTATGGTCATATACATTTTGACCAAGTTTGGTGCTGATTGGTTATTATTTGTAAACAAAGTCAAATATAGCAATTTTTCTAATTCAAGGGCAAATAACTCCAGTCATTCTGGTCCGATTACACCCATAATCGAACTCATCCGAGATCTTATGGTGATATACATTTTGACTAAGTTTGGTGCTGATTGGTTATTGGACGGACACCGGACGGACGCTGGACGGACGATGGACGGACGGACGGACGCCGACGGACGGTGTGTGATCACAATAGCTCATCCTGAGCATTGTGTGTTCAGGTGAGCTAAAAAACATGTTTACAAAGTTTTCTCCTTGAATATGTTTCAGGAGGTAATGATCTGCAAGTTAACCAATACATGTACTCTCTCACGAGAGGGGAAATTCATGTCTGTGGAACTGTACTGGAAGAATATTAACATTTGAAGCATTCTGATGACAAATGGTGGCACTGAGCACATGGCTGTAAAAAGCAACCATCCTAATGTAGGCATCGTATACCGGTAACATCCAAATATGTAAAAACCTTGGACCTGTTGGTCTCATTTGTATATGAAAAGCTATGCAAATAATCCTGGAAAATTTAAAACGTAGATTTACTAGATGGTCTGTTACATTTACTTGATGTCTCGAGGTTTTAACCCTTTACCACAAAACCCTGTGTTTTAACGACCAAATGAAGAAGTCTTGAAATCATTGTGGGGGGAAAAAGAAAAAATGCAGGTAACCAGTATTTTCTACTTTTCCCACAATGTTTTCTATACTTCGAAAGAGAAATTTCAGATTTTGAGTCACATTTGTCTTCTGCAAAATTTAGACAGGTCTAAAATTTTGTCATTTGGTAAAGGGTTAACAGGACAGACAAACATTTAGGTAAAAGACAATGTTTGACTTCTCCAATGTAACTTTAGGCTCAAATAAGAATTAGTTTAAACACATTTATTTTACATCGATGAGAAACAAGTTCTTGCAACTTATACTAATCTCTCCCCATTCGGCTACCTGGAAACTATACCAGTACTCGCGCTGAATATGACTGTGGGCCGATGAATAGCCTCCCCCCCCCAAAGTTGACACCCACTCTTAGGTATTGAACTCGGGACCTTATGGTTATGAGGCAGACGCTCTACCTCACAACCACGGACACCACTGAATCCCACAATTAAAACTGACTGAGGAGGCTGTTGTAGTACAAGGCTTGTGTAAACTTCTCACATGATCTTTCATGAAAAAAGCATTTGCAAGGAAAGCAGTCTTTGAGTATTGTATAGAGTTTTCTTGCAGATAAGGGTACAGGCAGCTGATACGCACATGCACATGCATGCAAACATGCACTCGGCAGTCTATTATTATTGATCAACCATAAAAACCATTGCTTTATACTTGTTTTTATTTCAACACAGAATTATAGAGAAATATTTAAACTATTCTGCAAAAAACAGCAATAGCAACATTGAAAATATAGAACAGAAAAAATTGACAAACTTTTACAATTCACACGTCAAACATACACAATAAAAAAAAATGTTTAAACTTGTTTTCTTATTGTTATGGGCTTCAATGATACAAAATACATTCTGTTTTTTTGTTAGTAACCATTTTTACTGTTCCCCTTTTCAACTTTACACTTTAAATCATGCTACATAACGTAAACCTGAAAAATTTCGTACCATGATTGTATACATACTCATACCATAGGCTTTTGCAAATTTACATATGAGCCATGCCCTGGCAAAAGGCAGTTTAAGGCATCTCAGGGATGCATATACCAAGCCATCACATAATTATAGGATCATGAAATCCACTTTGTCTAACAACTATCTGAATCCTGGGGTACACAGGTATTTGACATGCAGAAAGAACACAAATAGCAACCTTGGTCAGCCTGCATGGACCTGGGTCGATACTCCTACAAATGAATTTAACCCCTTTTTCACAGAGCTTGGCTCATTCACACACACACACACACACACACACACACACATATAATATATTATATATATATATATATGGTCCTTTAACTATTCAGCTAGCTACTTGTCGATACATAATCCTTTTAACTATTCAACTACTGTCAGAAATGATGAAATTCTAGACCTGTAATGTATCTGCATTTTTGTATTTGGTTAAATGTTTACATGCATGGAATTGGTAAAATTAAACATAATTACATCAACATCTGTAGACTAGTAAACTAAAGGGAAATAACTATCATTCTGTCATGAAAATCATGTAAAAGAAAGGCTAGCTTACAGACATTTTTTGATACAACCAGTTACTATTGCAGAAACCTTTTTTGAACTTTTAAAATGATGTGATAAACTTATTATAGCACATTATCTTATGCCTGATCATACAGGACAAGTACTGATGGCAAAAATTTGATAATTTCATTTGCATTTTTTTTTTACCCCTGTGAGGAACTTCAACATCTTCTGGTGATGGTGTGTATCAATTAAAGCTTTTGGTAGGTCTATAGGTCCTATACCATCAAGCAGTAATGGATAAAAGTCTTCTTCACCAAACAAAAAAAACTGAAACTGGTCCATATTGAAAGCATTTGCAGACAACCAATTTAAATGCTGCACACATTCTGAAATCTGTATTTGAAAGGGTTAGAAATATTGTGAGAAATGAAGAAAATGCTGGTCATCAATATTTTCTCCTATTCCCACAATGCTTTCCAAAGTCCTTTTCCCTGAAGGTTCTAATAACTCGAGATTGTGTAGTAAAGGGTTAACTCCTTTCTTAAATGTTTACTGGGAGATCTAAGGTTGTAGATAGGATCATATAGAAAGCATTTGCAGATGATAAATGCAGCTAAGGTGAAGGAAGTCACCTTTAAAAATGTAGAAAACATTGCGGTAAAAGGAGAGAATGATGGTCACCAGCATTTAACCCTTTACCCAATTTCTTTTCAAAAGCCTCGATAAAATTTGAATTTTTGGTTAAAGGTAAAGTTTAAATCAAAACCACACCAAAAAAAATCACATAACGGTATGTGGAAAGAAAACAAACGAAATGCTAGTATGTAATTTAGATGTAGAGACTGTATATGAAGTTTTAGTGAGTGATTGATAAATTGTCTAAATATTGAACAATTTTTCAATTTTCACAATAAAGTTTGTAGATTTAGATAATAAATTTTGAATAATATCTACATATAAAAACTCTACAGTTTTACAATATGACAGATGAAATGTAAAGTGAAAATAAGGGCCAACATGAAGACTACATGACTGGCATACCAACCAAACTAGTGGTCCTACTATATTTTGGACAGACTTCATTTGTAAGTATAAAAGTACACAAAAAAATCTTGTTCCCGAAAAACATCAAGTTCTAGGTCAATCCCTCATGTACAGAGAGAACAATAACTCTGGTAGTTTGAGATCCTGTATACAAAACCAACTTTTTGGAATCTGCTGTGAAAGACATTTGCTGTGCTGCTGCATCAAGTCTCATAGAAAACATCTCTTTTCCACTGGCTGAATCCCAAAGTTTTAACACACTTCCGCGACAAGATGAGGCTACCCACTTGCTGTTGGGTGAAATTGCTACCACATGAACCTAGGGGAAAAAACAAATCTTCTGTATGCATTAATAATTCAATCCCCAACCAAACATGTGTTTAACCCTTTACCACACAATCCTTGTTTAACAACCATTAGGAAGCAGTCTGCTGAAAACATGGTTGAAAAAGGAGAAAATTCTGGTTACCAGCATTTCCTCCTTTTTGCACGAAGTTTTTTTGTCAATTCAGAGACAAATCTTATCATTTGAGCCACATTTAATTTCTTGTCTGCAAATGCTTTCAGTTTGAAACTGCATAAAATCTTGTTGCCTAAAAAGGAGTATAGGATACACACCGTTTCAGTACAAGTTACCAAAAGGAGAAACTTGGGAAGAAAAGGAATTTATCCCTGTTTTTTTTTTTTTTTTTTAACCCTTTGCCAGATGACAAAATTATAGACTTATCCATATTGAAAGCTCTTGCAGTTGACAAATTAGATGTATCTTAAAGTATATGATTAGTCTGTGAAAGGAAACAAGAGGGCCATGATGGCCCTGGATCGCTCACCTGAGTCATTAGACGAAATTCCACTCCAGGGTCATCTCATCTGAGATATTATTAAGACAAACATTCTGACCAATTGTCAGGTCAATTGAGCTGAAAATGTGGCCTCTGGAGTGTCCAAAATGTCTTTCTTCAATTTGATCTAGTGACCTAGTTTATGACCCTTTGTGACCATATTTCAAACTCATCCAAGACATCAAAACAAACTTGTTGACCAAGGTTCAGGTGAATTGGGCAAGAACTGTCACCTCTAGAGTGCCCACAAGGTATTTCTGTAATTTGACCTAGTGACCTAGATTATGACCCTATGTGACCCAATTTCAAATCCATTTAAGATATCATCAAGTGAAACATGCTGGCAAATTTTCAGGTCAGTTGAGCAAAAACTGTGGCCTCTACAGTGCCCACAATACATTTCTTTAATTTGACCCAGTGACCTAGTTTATGACCCTATGAGACCCAATTTCTAATTGATCCGAGATATCATCAAGTCAAATATGCAGACCAATTTTCAGGTCAATTTAGCTAGAATTGTGGCCTCTAGAGTGCCCACAAGGTCTTTCTTCAATGTGACACAGTGACATTGTTTATGACCCTATGTGACCCAATTTTGAACTCCTCTGAGATATCATCAAGACAAAAAATGTGGCCTCTAGAGTGCCCACAAGGTATTTCTTTAATTTGACCTGGTGACCTACTTTATGACCCCAGATGACCCAATTTCAATCTCATCCAAGATTTAATTTAGGCAAACATTCTGATAAATTTTCAAGTCAATTGAGCAAAATATGTGGCCTCTAGAATGCCCACAAGGTATTGCTTTAATTTAACCCCAGTCACCAGAGCCATGTTTCTTGACGGATCAAAATTTCGCGAACAGTTTTTGAAAAAGGTCATCCAACAAACATTCCTGTGAAATTATTTCAAAATCTGACCAGCCGTTTCAGAGAAGAAGAATTTTTAAGAATTTCTTCATTTCCGTATAGTGCAAGTAGCTCCCATTCACCAGAACCATGTTTCTCGACGGATCAAAATTTCGCGAACAGTTTTTGAAAAGGGTCACCCCAGGAACATCTCTGTGAAATTATTTTAAAATCTGACCAGCGGTTTCAGAGAAGAAGAATTTTTAAGAATTTCTTCATATCCGTATAGTGCAAGTAGCCCCCAGTCACCAGAGCCATGTTTCTTGACAGATCAAAATTTCGTGAACAGCTTTTGAAAAGAGTCACCCAAGGAACATCTCTGTGAAATTATTTCAAAATCTGACCAGCCGTTTCATAGGAGAAGAATTTTTAAGAATTTCTTCATTTCCATATAGTGCAAGTAGCCCCCCAGTCACCAGAGCCATGTTTCTTGACGGATCAAAATTTCGCGAACAATTTTTGAAAAGGGTCACCCAAGTAATATCTCTGTGAAATTATTTTAAAATCTGACCAGCGGTTTCAGAGAAGAAGAAATTTTAAGAATTTCTTCATATCCATATAGTGCAAGTAGCCCCCATTCACCAGAGCCATGTTTTTCGACATATCAAAATTTCGCGAAAAATTTTTGAAAAGGGTCACACAAGGAACATTCCTTTGAAATTATTTCAAAATCTGACCAGCGGTTTCAGAGGAGAAGATTTTTAAAGAATTTCTTAGAAAATTCCATTTCGTTGCCATGGCAACCAGAGTTTTTGATGGAATCAAATTTTGTGAACACGTTTTAAAGAGGACCTCCCAAGGAACATTCCTGGCAAGTTTGGTCCAAATTGGCCCTGTGGTTTAGGAGGAGATGATGTTTAAAGAATTGTTGACGACGCACGACGAACGACGCACGACGGACGACGGACACCAGGTGATCCTAATAGCTCCCCTTAAGCACGTTGTGCTCAGGTGAGCTAAAAAAAACATTGTGAGAAAAGGAGAAAATGCTATTTACCAGCATTTTCTCCTTTTCTCACAATGTTTTCAAAACCTTCTCTGTCAGGGTCGTTAAAACTCAGGATTGTGTGGCAAATGGTAAATGAAATGGTGTGAAATAAGGAGCAATTACTTTTTCTACAATGTTTTCTCAAACTTCTCACTAGAATCTTGGAAAAAAACAGAGCTCACCTAAGCATATCATCAAGATGATATTTTACTTTATATTCATATTTTTATACGAGAATTTAAACAATAATATACATAAGCCATGCTCTGACAAAAGGTGGCTTGGTGCATGCCCGTGACTCATGATGCCAAGCAAGTCATCACATAATTGTGGATCCATAAAATCCATTTTCTCTTACAACTGACTTAATCTTGAAGTAGAATGGTCCTTTGACATGCAGAAAATTGACCAAAAGCAAAAAGTTTTGGACCAGGTCATCCTGTGCAGGCCAGTCAAAGGACCAGTTTACCACATGAATGAGTTGGTTGTTAGACAAAATGGATTTTATGGATCAATAACGATGTAATGACCTGCATGGTATACTGTATCACATTAAGCATGCTTTTGCCAGAGCATGGCTCAAATGTAAATGGAAAACAAAACAATTTTCTCTGGACATACATCTGCTTTGTGACATGTAGACGGCTTCACATTGTTGCGGGGAACACCTGTTTCTGCATCGTAGATAAATAAGTATCCATCCTCAGAACCAAATACTACAAATTCCTGTTTGTTAGAAATGGCGAGGGCATTGCTGGTCCCTTTACACTGTTGTCCAAGCCAGCCTGGTCGGTAAAACATGCCCGCTGCTTTGTTGTTTTTGACGGGTTTCTGATCGCAGCCTCCAGTTGGAATATCCCAGATCATCGCCCATCTGTGCATAAGATATATATAGGATCTTGCATTAGACAGCATTTGAGATAAAATTTTATTAAACGATTCTAAAAATATGTTAAGTGAGCCTCTGGCAGGCTTTAAGACATTTTTAGACATGTCTGACAATATTACTTCACAAGCCAACAAATGTCATATTGTTTTTATCACATAACAGTATTTCACAAATCATAGATAAGAAGATGCGAAACCATCTATGCACACATGGTAATTTCCATAAAAAATCCCATTCACTTTTCTGAAATATGTACAAAATGATGTCACAAATGATGTGACAATTCTGATATCAAACATGTATAAGAAATTTTGTAACGGGTACATTTTAACTGAAAACACAAGGGAGGTTATATGATAAAATGAAAATAACATCCTAACTTGTAATCTTCAAAAACAAACATGCTGCAGATGACTGAAAAATACATGTAAAATGAGACAACATGAATGACAGTGTATGGGTTTTTTCATTTGTTAATCTTGATTATATAACATAACTTTACATGCATTAATTTTACAGCTCTAAAACCCATATGCCAAAAAATAAAAGGTGAAAGATACCTTTTATGTGTGGAACTAAAAAAAAAATTAAAGCAGTTTAGAGTACTTTTCACCCTTCTATTCAATAGCTCATTTAACTCTTTTACAGAACAAGGAAATATTGGACTGCCAAATTGAAAGCATTTGCAGACGACAACATACATGTGACTCAAAATTAGAAATTTGTTGGTTAAAGGGTAGAAAACATAGTGGGAAAAGGAGAAAATGCTAGTTACCAGCATTTTCTCCTTTTCCAACAATGTTTTCAAAGGGTTCTTTTTCAGGGTCATTAAAACTTGGGATTGCGTGTTAAAGAGTTAAGAAAAAAAAAACACATTCAAGTCTGAACCCCCATCCACACTTTTAACACGGAGCCCTTAAAATTTCTACAGAATTTAAAGTGACCCAATTGCAGGTTGAAATCTTGTTTATTGTTACCAATTTTGTCCAGGCCTTTTAATCCTTTACCAAAAAAAAATCCCATCTTTTAAAAGCCCCACTAGAGCTGTTGAAAACCTTTAAAATGCTGATAACCAGCATTTTCTCCTTTTCCCACAATTTTTTCTACCCTTTGAAGTAGAAACTTCATGTTTTAAATAAAAGTTAATCTGCCATTTGCAAATGCTTATAAAATTTATAATGTAATTATTGTTTGTTATAGTAAAGTATTTCTAATGTACTTCTAATATCTGTTAATTCTTTACCAAACAACAAAATCTTAGACTTGTCCAAATTAAAAGCATTTGCAAATGGCATATTAACTTTTAAATATTTAATATTTGACTTACCTGCGTGTTGTTATGAGAACTGTATTTGCTGTGTAAGGGCACATTTCCACTCCCAAATGTGGTATTTTTGTCAGTCTTCGATAGCAAGGCATCAGACCACCATTACCTTGGGACAAATCTATCGCATTAAACTTATGCTTGTGGGGTTGTTCACTAAACTGTCCTTTTTTCCACATTTCTTTCACTCTGTTGTACTCCGAGTCTGAAATCTCAGCCCGTAGAATAAGGAATCTCTCACTAAGGGTAAGTATGGCTGTCAATCGTACATAAGTAAAACCTTTCTGTACAAAGATGGATTTTGTTGTTTTTTCAAGTAACATATTATAAATGTCAATGTGAACTTGCTCCTTTGATGACTCACTGATTATATACAGAGATTCTTTTGCATGATTGGTAGTAACTGCTAGAACTCTGTTTGGAAATTCTGATGTTTTGATGACTGGTTGTCCAGAAAATATATCAAATACAACAAGTTTTCCTGCTGTTTCATCCAGCAAAACTAAGGCATCATTTATCAGTTCTAAAATAAAGCTGACCTGCATGTCAATATGGTGCTGTCTCAAGTATGTATAGGACTTGGTGTCCCAAATGCGTAAGTAACCATCACCTGAACATGTGACCAGCTCAGAGCCAATCACAATGAAGGATATAACATCCATTTGGTTCAAAAGGTCTGTGTCACATTTCTGTTCCTCTGTTTCAGTTTTAGCTTTTTCAACAAGAAGCTGTATACTCCAAAGTTTCAGATCATCCAGTGATCCAAGAGTGGCTGCCTGTTGGTCAACAATAAATATCTCTCTGATCTGCGTAGAGTGAGCTGAGAAAGCACCAAGATTCCTGTCATTTTCTAGATCATACATGCTAATATTACCTTGACTAAAACACAAAAATGCTATTTGATCCTCCCACAGAACATCAAAGTTTTTGATTGGAAAATTTAACTTTATTTCAAGTTTTTCTTCACTGCTTTCCACATTGACAAGATAAACACACCCATTCTGTGACAAGGCAAGAATCTGTGGCTTATTTGGGTTTCCAGAGAGTTTATCAACTTTTCCTGCCATAGCAATTTCCGAAAGAGAAAATGGTGGAACACATTTAAATGTAACAAGTGAGTCTGGTTGTGTCATCCCTTGATCTTCTTCCTTCTCCTCAATTCTCTTCATATCCATAAGAACACCAACTGACCATTTATCTCTAGCACAAAGTGTGAGCACTTTGCTGTTGATCTCTTTGTTTAACTGGGCAAATTTTAATGGTGTTTCTTTACCTGATTCTAAAACTGTGATAAAACTTGAACTTTCAGGGCCCTGTGGCTGATCATCAGTTAAGCCTAACATACTTCCCACTGCTAAAACTTTGAAACCTTCCACTGTTTTATACACAAGACAGTTTTTAATTTCAGCTAGTTTTCGTCTACAGTCAAACTGCTGGATAAACTTCATGTCTGGCAAGTTGACATGGATAAGAAATGACTTCATGACTAGGATCCCTATATCTGACTCCATATCCATATAAAACTGTGAAACTTCACTGGTCCTTGGACTCCACTTGGGTATTTTATCAGCAAAGACAAAGTTTGTTGATTTGTTTGTCAGTAGATTGTGTGATACAAGGCTACTTTTGGTAATGTAGAAAACCTTTTTACCATTCATTCTAACAGTATTATCCACCACATTGTTGAATATATCAGATAAATCATATGCCTGAATACCATCAGTGCTTGTGTTATATACTGCATATTCTGGCAACTTGTCCTCATTACTGCCTCTGTCCTTTCTAGCTTTCAGAAGAAAGCAGTTTTCTGATCGTGCAAGAACAGAAGAATATCCTTGAAGTGATGTGTTTAAAGCACTGGATGCATCTTGTCTTGGAGCTAGACACGGGAATTCAGGAATCAGTAGAGGTGTTTTCTGACCATGCAGATATTGCAAACACTGACTCTGAAGATCTTTCAGATATTTGTGGTTTTCTGATGGGTTTACATAGGCCAGTAGACAAACAGCCAATCTGATTGGCTGGGTAAGATTGTCCTTGGCAACAGATAAATAATTTCTCAAGATTGTCATTTCTTCATCATCATTCTTTTCCAGAAATTCTGACAAATCCGAGATAGCCTCTGACAAAGAAAACGCTGCAATTTTTGTGCACAAAAATCTGAAGTTGCAGAAAATTTTGGCCTTTACAATATCAGGACCAATCAATGTGTATGCTTGCATTGCATGGTAAGGCAAGCATGCTAGTTTGCGTTGATTCTTGGCTTCAAATGGTTGTGGAGTAACTTGCCTATCTGCATCTTGAACTTCAAGGTCATTACGATATTTAAGAACAATGGTACGTTTAATGCCTGTCTCCTGAAGGTACATGTCTGTAAGGTTTTTGTGTAGCTGCATGTCCTTCCCATCTGTTGTGTATCGTGATCTTGCTGCTTGTATGAACTGCCGATGATACCAATGCAACGTATCTTTACCATAGGAAAGTTTTTCAACAAGATATTCTTTTAGGTCAAACCTAATTCTTGCCCATATAACTGGAGGAATGCGGACAATGCCAGGCACTGGTGGATCATGGTATCTGTACAAATCATTCAGAACCACATCATCACAGGATAAAACATCCTCTATTTCAATTTCAGTAAGCCCTCCCAGACCAACAGTTATGTAACCAAGAGCATGGCTTACAAGCAGGTTTCCGAATTTTTTCTCCAGAGTTTCAAAAAGTTTGTTGATTGCTTCTTGTACTGTTGAAGGTAATTGATCTAATGCTGAGTTACTGACATAGGATGGCCATTTCTTTGCTTCGTCTAGTAATAGTTTCAGGAACAATGGGCTTGGAGATACGTTGAAACCAGAGAGCAGAATTTTCATCTGTACCTCTGTAAGTCTTCTCTTGCTGTTTTTGAGGTAGGTATTGGCAATTAATTGAGCAGCTGTGTTTGACAACAGGGGAACATGTATATAACAGTCGTCATGTGGAAGTAACTTTTTTATGTTGTCTAGGATACCATGTTCATCTGGCAGAGTGGACAAGATCAGTTTCATGTTCTGAGGTAACAGTGTTGGCAGCCATTCCATGCAGTAAGCCTTGTTTTGTGGACCTAGCTGGTCAATAGAGTCTAACAGAATAATGATGGGTTCTTTAGCGTTGCCAGCTATCTGTCTTAAATATCTAGGAATAAAGTCCACCAGATTTTTCATATTTTTGTAACAAACTGGTGACATGATCATGTCAAAAGCATCTGAAAGCTGCCCCAAAACACCAAACAAGACATCATAGATATTGTAAGTCTCAGGTGTTGTTCCCAGAAACCGAATTAATTTTGTGTGAGGTTTGTTGTTTAGCCAATCAGGAATGCATTTCATAATCATGGCCATTATGGAGGTTTTACCCACACCAGATTCTGCATGTATGATTAATGGTCGTCGTCGGGAGTCATCCAGAATGTAGGATTTGGCTGACTGGAGAATCTGCAATGTATACAAAAATGCGCTACATGTATATTAGCCCTTTACTTGATAATCTTTATCTTAATCTTCAAGTAGTATTACTGTTCTATCATATAAATATAAAAAAAAAACACTAATCCTTATTCAGTCATATCCTGTAGTCAGAATTTGACTTGGCCTCATTTGTGTTCTTTGTTTCCTACAGCATAAAGTTCTATTCTTACATAAGATAGTTTTTGGTTAACCCTTTGTCGCAAAATCCTGAGTTTTAAGGACGCTTAGCAAGAAAGCTTACAAAAACATTGTATGTAAAGTAGAAAATGCTTGTAACCAGCATTTTCTCCCTTTCCCTCATTCTTTTCTAACCTTTGAAGCTGAGCTCTGGTAGCTTAGTCGGTAGCGTACAGGACTTGAGAACAGGGAGTCGCTGGTTTGATTCTCGGCTCTGCCAATTTCTTTTGGAGGATTGATGATAGTCATTATGACAGGACTCATTCCTCTCTCCCCACTGACTCTTGTTACGTGGGAAAGCAGCCAGTGGCTTGGAAGAGTATTGTGCATAGTAGGCTACTGTTAAAAAAAAAAAAAAAAAAAATCTCCAGGAAAGCATGGATAGGTGCACTGGCCACTGCAATATAACTGAAATAATGTTGAAAACTGTGTCAGACACCTTACAATCAATTAATCTGACCTTTGAAAGATACATATAATAATCTGAGACACACTGAATTTTATCATCTTCCAGTGCTTTTGATTTGGACAAAATTTTCCATACTGTGAAGACTGCAATAATCTTACTTTTTCCTGTCCACAAAAGGATTCACACTTGGTCAGACAGAACCTCAGATGATGAATGGTTTCATCATAGCTTGAATAATAGTTAGACATGTTTATCAATCTCTGTTCCGCTAGTATGGTTTTCTTGATCAGCATCTGACAGCCATATATGAAGTTGTCACAAAAACTTGCCAAATATTCTTTATGTGTTACATCTGTAGGATCTATCCCACCTGGTATCCATGGAACTGTATATTCTCTGATGTTTTTATTGGAGAGTTTGTTTTTAACTTTGTTATCTCTTAAAGATTCTCTAAGCTGCTCGACCTCTGTGTCTACTTGGTTGATCTGTAAATCAGATTATGAAAAATGAAAAAAAGAACATCTCAGATGCATAATTCCACTTTTTGGGAGCAATTAGCAGATTTAAATCAGTGTGTGTTTTTTGTAAAACTGCTAATGATAATAAAACCTGTGCATCTCTAATTTTCTTTAAAGTCCATATCGATTTTGATTTGTGCTTTGATTTTGCTTTGGCTGTATAGTTCTGGGTCTTCGAAGAATCAGAGTTTAGTACTTGTCATACAATCATCTTTAAGACTTCACCACACAATTAGAGCTGGGACGGGTTGAAATTTTGTACTTGGGTACCCGTGTCAGTATTACCCGTGGGTACTCGGGTACCCGATGTTATTACTTCTGATTACAAACACCAATAGTTGTCTATCCTTATGTATCCTGGCACACACACACACACACACACACACACACATATATATAAACAACTAAACATGGCTTCAAATAGCCAAGCTTCATCAAAAAGCTAAGTTTGGCAGTTCTTTAGCCTTCTGCAAGACAAACAGAAGACAAAATGTAACATTTGTGATTTAGAACTCAGTTACCGAGGGGGTGGTACTTCATCTATGAAAAAGCATCTCGAGTTTAAACACCCTATGAAGCTAAGGAAGCGATCCAGCGATAACCTCAGCTGAACCACGAATGACGAAACAAATTATACACCATATGAACATAAATCTATGTTATTTATTCCATATATTTTTCAAATTTTCCGCCTGTTAAACTTATATTAACATATGCTGTTCATGTAAAATTATATCGTGTTGTGATAAAAATAGATCAATGCATAGGCATACGCACACATCGACTATGTTTACATCAGTATGCAGTTACAGTACGCAGCATTATGAAGTTGACATTGATTGGAGCGGAGCGTTAACGCCATGGGATTGTATTGAATGATGAAGGAAAACGTTCCAGGATCCCATTTAGAAAAAAAAACGTAGAAAGTAAGCGCCAGATTGTCATGATCATGCAACGCCTGCAAAATGCGGATTATCCTCTGGATAGACTTTTTCTTATTACCGTTGAATAGGCCTTTGATTGTGTTGAGTTTTCCGTGATGATTTGAGCTGTTATAAATAAATCACAAAATACGCACACATGTTTTGCTTTTAATTCAAATTACCATTGTCTATGTCAAATAAACCTAAAACGCTGAATGGGCAAATATATAACAATATTTACCCATTACTGACGAGTTATGCTTTGCAGAGGATATAAGCGGTACAGCCTTATTTCAAGCTATTTCGATTATCTACTTCCGGTTCATGTACGGGAGTGGGTAACATGTTTTTTGCTTGTATTTAATATTAAGATCAAATTATTTTATTGGAACTTCAAAATTATAGCTTTACTTAATAAGTCACTATATAATTATCCGGTACATGAGTAATGACTTAATACCTGGTTACCGGCGATACCCTACCCGATTCACGGGTACTCAAGTACTCATCCCAGCTCTACACACAATCCCGACTTTTAACGACCCTGGGAAGAAAGCCTTTTGAAAACATTGTGGGAAAAGGAGAAAATGCTGGTAACCAGCATTTTCTCCTTTTCCCACAATGTTTTCCACCCTTTCAAAAACAAATTTTAATTCTTGAGTTGCATTTAATTTGTCGTCTGCAAATGCTTTCAATTTGGAAGGGTCTAAAATTTTGTCGTGTGGTAAAGAGTTGAGAACTGTGTCCATTTAAAAATTCTCATTTGATCAAATAACTTAAATCCCTTGAAACTTGATCCTTTTTAACCCTTTACCACACAATCCAGAGTTTTAACAAACCTGAAAAAGATGCCTTTTGAAAACAATGTGGGAAAAGGAGAAAATGTTTGTAACCAGCATGTTTTCCTTTTCCCACTTTGTTTTCTACCTTTCAAACCAATTACAACTATTGGAGCCAAAAGTCATCTGTTGTCTATAATTGTTTTTTTGTGTGTTTGTATGGTGCTTAATGCCATTTTCAACATTATTTCAGTTTTATCAGAGTGACCGGTGTACCTATTCATGCATTCCTGGAGTTTTCTTTTAAAAGTACTTCACAAGGTATTCTTCCTAAGCCACTGGCTGCTTTCCCACAAACCAATCATCAATTGCTATCAAATCGGACAAGTCTAAATTTTGCCATGTGGTTTAGGATTAAACTGCCTTTAAAGTTCATTCAGACCAACCTGGGCCAATAAAAAAAAGCATATATGGTAAAATTTCCCTCCTTTTTAGTCCTCCAATTCTAGAAAGGCAATTTACAAGTACATCTTTCTGAACCCTTTATATAATCCCTACATTTGACCCTTAACCTGCAAAGTAAGTAAAATGAAACTTTCAAGCTGATAGTAAAAACCAAAATTTTCCTATTTCAGAGATATTTTTGGGAAAGACATCTCCTTATCGGACAGTGTAGATCCAAGATCAGACTGCACATTCTGTACAGTCTGATCTTGATCTGCACTGTATGCAAAAGGTCAGCAAGTCGCACTTAGCAGCTAAGGGTTAATAACCCTGAGGATGATGGCTATTGAAAACATTGTGGGACAAGGAGAAAATGCAGGTAACCAGTATTTTCTAATTTTCCCAAGATGTTTTCTACCCTATGAAAGACAAACTTCATATTTTGAGTAACATTTAATGCATGTTGTCTGTAATTGCTTTCAACTTGAACAAGTCTAAAATTTTGTCATCTACCAGAAGACAAAATTATCACTACTAGATGTAGCTGCCATTCTACCATACAACTAAATTTTAGACCTGCTAACATTTACCCTTTACCAAACGACAAAATTTTAGACTTGTCCAAATTCAAAGCATTTGCAGACAACAAATTATTACAAATTAAATGTTGCACAAATTGGGCAAATTCTCTTTGAAAGGACAGAAAACATTGTGGAAAAAGGAAACAATGCTGGTCACCAGCATTTTCTCCGTTTCCCATAATATTTTCCAAAGGCTTCTTCCTCAGGGTCATTAAAACTCAGATCCAAATTCAAAGTATTTGCAGACGACAAATTATTACAAATTAAATGTTGCACAAATTGGGCAATTCTCTTTGAAAGGATAGAAAACATTGTGGAAAAAGGAAACAATGCTGGTTACCAGCATTTTCTCCTTTTCCCACAATATTTTCCAAAGGCTTCTTCCTCAGGGTCGTTAAAACTCGGGTCCAAATTCAAAGCATTTGCAGATGACAAATTATTACAAATTAAATGTTGCACAAGTTGGGCAAATTCTCTTTGAAAGGATAGAAAACATTGAGGAAAAAGGAAACAATGCTGGTCACCAGCATTTTCTCCTTTTCCCACAATATTTTCCAAAGGCTTGTTCCTCAGGGTCGCTAAAACTCGGGATTGTGTGGTAAAGGGTTAAAAGCTTTTGCAGCTGACAAATCAAATGTGATTAAAATGACATGATTTGTCTTTGAGAGGATAGAAAACATTTTGGAAAAAGTAGAAAATGCTGTTTTCCAGCATCTCCTTCTTCCACAAAGTATTCAAAAGCCTTTTATGCCTGGTCAGTAGAACACAGAGTTATTTTGTAATGGCTTAACTCTTTACCAAACGACAAGATTTTAGACTGGTCCAATTCGAAAGCTCTTTCACACGATAAAATAAGTTTGGCACAAATAATTGGATTTGTATCAGACAGACTAGAAAACATTGTGGGAAAAGGAGAAAATGCTGGTTACCAGCATTTTCTCCTTTTCACACAATGTTTTCAAAAGGCCTCTCTCTGGTCTGATTGTCTACACTAGAAAGTTCAACTTGTCTTACTCCGTTTACTGTAATGAATTCTTTGAATCTTTTTGCATCTTTATTTTCTGCGGCAGATTTATCCAGATATTGAAACTGTCTTTCGTAAAATAAACAGTGTGAGTTGATATCTCCTGCTGTCAGTATGCCTTCTTCAATCTCGCATTCTGTCACTGTGAACATTATGAATCAGTACTATTTAACAAATTCAGACAATCAATGAGAGATAAAGAACATAAAACTTGCTACACATTTCGATAACACATTTGATTTTTTTTGTATACAAATATCTAGTCTGGATTACCTGCCCCTACCACTATGTTACAGGGTCAGGCAAAGCGCAGTAATGGCGGCCTCCTAGGCGTGCTCAAGCTTACCCCTACATGCTTCCCCAGTTTTCCAGATTTCGTTTGATCCAGTTTGATAAGTGAATAAAATGAGATCAATTTTGTACAAAAAATACATTACAGAATCTAAAACGTACTGTTGGGGTACAGTTTAAATATAAATTTGACTATGAATAATTTTAAAAGTAGCCCTGTTTTCAGATGTTATATTATATAGGTCTATTTACTTTTCAGATACTTAAAGCATTTCCGATATGTAGTTTTTGTCGCTAAATAAGAACGACATGTGGAAAAACTCGCTGCCATTACCTTATTGCAAGGGATCTGTTTTGAATTCAGCCTATGATCCGATTTGATCATGTGAAATAACAATATCCCGTCTCCTCTGCATATTACCAATGCGCTTTGCCCGACATACTCTTGATGTACGGCAGGGTACCAGACTAACAAATATCTTACTCCTACTTGTACTTAAATTGTGAAGATTTTCTTACAGTTTAGCTCTTTACCAAACAACAAAATTCTGGACTGGTCCAAACTGAAAGCACTGCAGATGAAAAATTAAATGTGACTCAAAAACTGAAATTTGCCATTGAAAAGAAAGAAAACATTGAGGAAAAGGAGAAAATGCATGTTACTGGCATTTCCTCTCTTACCAATAATATTTTTCAAAGGCATTTTTCCTAACATTGTTTAAAACTGAGGATTGTGTGGTAAAGAGTTGAAGTGTTTCACTGCCTAACCTTTTACCAAACGAGAAAATTGTATACTTGTCCAAATTGAAAGCATGGGCTGAAGACATTTAAATATAGTTCAAATTATATGGAAATTGATTTTAAATAGTTGAGAACATTGAGGAAAGGGAAAAGAATGCTGGTACCAGCATTTTCTATGTATTCCCATCATGTTTTTGAAAAGTAATCTTCATAAGGGTCGTTAAAACAGGAATTGTTTGGTAAAGGGTTACAGTATAAGGCAAACAAGGAGTGAAGCAATTCCTTATAAAACTGATAAACTGGTTTGTCCTTTGTGATTTTTGTCAGTTGTTATTTTTTTTAACTCAAAATGATACTTATATTAGATTTATTTTGATTAAAAAAGTTGTCATTATAAAAACAAGAAGTATTGCAAGTTTGAAGAGATAAGAGAATAAATGATAAAGATTCTGTTGGCTTTGTATTGTTTGAATTTCCTTACCAGAATAGAAGTAGGTGTGTTTTCTTTCAGGAGACATTTTGTTTTGTTTACAAAGTTCTGTGGCACATTTTCTCAGTACTTCTTGAATCATTCCAAATGTTTTCCACCAATCAGCAGTGTCCTTTTTCCTTGGTTCATCACACCCAGGAGAGTAGTCTCCAAAGAATGTAAACTTTGTTCTGATTGGCTGAAAATAAAAGAATTAAAAATAGAATTTTAGCTTGATTTTGGAACAATTTTAGTAAAAACAACAATATCTCACTTATTTCTTTCTTTCTTGGCTTCAATGTTACAAAGCTAGGGCTCTGCAGTGCCTTACCCTAGGAAACTCACTTTTAACCAGCACTGTCTGTAGGGATCAACAGGAATTTCCCTGTTTCTAATCCCAAGTTTTTGACTTGTCATAGTAAAAACATTTGCAGACTGACAAAATCAAGATGCCAGATGAACAGCTATCTCCTCTGCTACCATTTTTAGCATTCTGCATACCTCGGGTGATCCGGTGATCAAATCCCTCGGCTGTACCATGTAGCTTGATATGCACCTACACGGTACATTTCGCACATCTCCGGAAGCACACCACTTTACCGTTATTGAAATTGTAAGGCTCCTCTTTAGAAAGAACGCATGAGTAAATTTTCTATTGTTATCTTTCTAAGAGTATTTCAGTCAGCAAACAGTTTGAACATTCAATTTTTAGCGTGGTTTATCAATTCCGTTAGGTGCTTTCATCGACAGATCGATAGAAGTGAATAACTTCACAGTGGTTGTTCATGTCGTTGCTAAGCGATCTACAGGGGCGCCGCCATGTTTAAGATCATGTGATTGGTAGTTCAAAATGGAAGCCTCCCTTATACAGGCGAGGTTAGATGTAGGTACGGAATCGGCCAAGTTGTGACGAGTGCCATTTTTAGTTCACCTGAGCACAAAATGCTCATGGTGAGCTTTTGACCTATTTTTTTGTTCCAACATAACCCAATTTTCACAGTTGTCTGAGATATCATCAAGACACATTCTGACCAATTTTCATGAGTATCAGACTAAATTGTGGCTTCTAGAGTACACACAAGGTTTTTTTAAGATTTGTCCTAGTGACCTACTTTATGACCCAACATGACCCAATTTCATCTTGTCCAAGATATTTTCAAGACAAATATTTTAAACAAATGTCATGAGTATTGGATAGAACATGTGGTCTCTAGAAGGTTTTTTTTAAGATTCATCTCTATGACCTACAAGTATTTTTTGACCAAACAAACTAAATTTCAAACTTGTTTGAAACCTTACCAAGACAAATATTCTAAGTTTCATGTGTATTGGAAGGAAAATGTGGCCTCCAGAGAGCACACAAGGTTTTTAAAGATACATGTATTTTTCAGTGACCTACTTCTTGACCCAACATGACCCAATTCTGATTAAGCTTCAAGAGAATCTAAATGAAAAAGTGGCTTCTAGAGTGCACACAAGGTAACTGTTTGCAACGGCACAATGGACAACGCACAACAGACACAGCGTGATCACAAAAGCTCACCTTGAGCATCATAATTATGCTCAGGTGACCTAAACAACAGGCCAGAGATTCAAGAGACATGGAGCTGGCACAATTTATGAGCATCTGACCCTTGAACCCCTGCTGTGACCTTGACCTTGGAGCCTGGCATCTAAAACCTCTGCTCTGCACATCCTCTCATCAAGATGCACACAAGCTTGAAATGTTAGAAATCTGGCATCTCACCCTTGAACCCCTGCTATGACCTTGACAATGGAGCCTGGCATCTGGAACCTCTGGTCTGTGCATTGTGTCATCAAGGTGCATACAAGTATGGAATATCTTAAAAATCAGGCCAGAGGGGTTCAGGAGATACGGAGTGGACAAAAAGCTACTGTCAGCAAAACAGAGGAAGGCCTTTGCTATAGTTCCCCACAGCAAAGTGGCAGGGATTTAAAAATGCGGTGAAATGATTGAATTAGTTTTTGAAAGGGTAGAAAACATTGTGGACAAAGGAGAGATAGTAAACCTTTATACTACTAAATTAAGATTATCAGTATCAACAGAAACAACCACTGTGCAGTACTCACTTCTTGAAATAAACCCTTTACCAAACAATCTAGTAGCATTTCCTCATTTTCCCACAGTGTCTTTAAGAACTCTCATTTCTAGCCTTGCAAAAACACATAATTGTTTGGTAAATGCTTAACTCTTCAACAAATGACGAAATTTTAGGATTGTCCAAATTGAAAGCGCTTGTAGACGACAAAATAAATGTGACTCAAAGATTGACCTTTCTTTTTGGTGGGGTAGAAAACGTAGTGGGAAAAGAAGAAAATGCTGGTTACCAGCATTTTCTTCTTTTCCAACAATGTTTTCAAAAGGCTTTTTCCTCAGGGTCATTAAAATTGTGGACTGTGTGGTAAAGGGTTAACCCTTTACCGCACAATGCCGCCTTTTGACGCCCCTGGAAAAGAAGCCTTTTGAAAACATGGTGGGAAAAGGAGAAAATGCTGGTAACCAGCATTTTCTCCTTTTCCCACAATGTTTTCTACCCTATCAAAGACAGATTCCATCATTTGAACCCCATTTAAATTGTCGTCTGCAAATGCTTTCAATCTGGACAAGTCTCCTTTTTTGTCGTGTGGTAAAGAGTTAACACAAACTTTAGATCATCACCATTACCTGCAATATGTATAAACTTGGTATGGAGTTTTCATCCAGTTTATACCATGTGGTCAGCAAGTCCTTGTCAGGTAAATTTAGTTGGGTTGCCATGGTAAATAATTTGTCAAATTCATGCACCTCAATTTCTGATGGTATGGGCCTAAAACCATAGCGGTCCCCTGACAAAGCCTGCAATGGTAAAGGATAAAGTCGATAAAAATATACCTCATGAAAAAAATTCTTCAATTCCTGCACAAAAGAATTGAAAGATAAGAAATACATGATGAATTGTGTACAGCTAGCCATGTTATTCGTTGACAAAGGTGTACAATGATTGATTGATTGTATGGTGTTTAACACCATTTACAACATTATTTCATTTATATCACGGCAGCCAGTGCACCTATCCATGCTTTCCTGGAGTTCCTGTTACCAGTACTCCGCACAATATTCTTTCCAAGCCACTGGCTGCTTTCCCACATAACCATCATCGAAACAATGGTCAGCGGTGAGAGAGGAATGAATCCTGTCGCAATGACTATCATCAATCCTTGAAAAGAAATTGCCCAAGCCGGGGAGTGAACCAGCATCCTCCTATTCTCAAGTCTTGTACTCTACTGACTGAGCTATAGGGCTCGGCAAAAAGGTGTACAATGAAATATGACAGTCCTAAAAATGCTTGTAAAATAAAGAGTTATAATTGTACAGGAAATTATGTAAAATGTAATTAACTCTTTACCAAACGACAAAAATTTTGGACTTGTCCAAATTGAAAGCATTTGCAGACGACAAAATAAATGTGACTCAAAAATTGAAATTAGTTTTGGGAAGGGTAGAAAACATTGTCGGAAAAGGAGAAAATGCTGGTTACCAGCATTTTCTCCTTTTCACACAATGTTTTCAAAAGGCTTCCTTTTCAGGGCTGTGAAAACCCGGGATTGTTTGGTAAAGGGTTAACTTGACCATGAGAATAACCCACAGTTTTACAGCCTCTAAATGGTCACTTGAGCACAAAACACAGATCATGCTGCTTTAATCCCTTTCCAAATAATCCTGTGTTTTAATCAGCCTGAGGAAGAAGCCTTTTGAAAACATTGCGGGAAAATGAGAAAATGCTGGTAACCAGCATTTTCTACTTTCATCAAAACAATGGTCAGCAGTGAGAGAGGAATGAATCCTGTCACAGTTACTATCATCAATCCTTGGACAGAAAATGGCCGGGCATTGAATCAGCAACCCCTTCTTCTCAAGTCATGTACACTACTGACTGAAGTACCTGGGCTCAGCATAAATATCTGAATTAAATTGTTATTTCTCAAATTGTATAGTTTGGAAAGAGCAGCAATTACTTGCAGAGAACTCATTTCAAACTACTGTCAGAGGACATAAATATTCAGTTTAAAATATTTTTAAGATAAGGTAATAGGTCAACACTCACAACAAAGTTTGGCCCTTTAGACACATTTTGACAATTTTTGACTTCAAGAAGACAAATTTTTTCCACAGAATGATCATTTTGACTATCCTCAGTGATGCCCCATCGCATGTCAACCACCTGAAAGGCCAGTCCAAGCCCGGAACAGAAGTCTCGTAGTTTAGGGTAAACTTCTCTTGCTAGAATGTTTCTCTCCTGTCTCATGTCTGTAATTAGATATTCTTTTACCCCTTGCCACACAATCTAAAGTTTTAACAACCCTAACAGAGAAAACTTTGTTGAAAAAGGAGACAATGCTTGTAACCAGCATTTTCTTCTTTTTCCAGAATGTTTTTCTGTCCTTATACACACAACTTCCATCATTTAAACCACATTTAATTTGTCCTCTGCAAATGCTTTGAAACTGGACCTGGTAACCAGCATTTTCTCCTTTTCCCACAATGTTTTCTTACCCTTTCAAAGACAATTCACATCATTTGAGCAATATCATGCTTTGGAAGAGTCTAAAAAGATGTTATTTGGTAAAGAGTTACCAGCATAAATAGTTTTCAAAAATTTGTACCTGAAAATGTGGAGCTGAGGAAGATTCGAACCATAGACTTTGGGAGGGGTGGCAGATCTGTGAGATTCCCATCCAGCATAGAATCAAACTTTTTGGTAGCCTCCTCATCATACTGTTGCTTCTGGGGCTTATCTGCAAATTAAAATACATGTATGCTGTTGACCTTTAGTGCACTATATAAAAGAACATCATTAATCAAGTAAAAAGACTACATTATTATATTCTCCAGCTATATTTCTTTACCAGACGGCAAAATTTTAGACTTGTCTATATTGAAAACTATAATTTTTGTTGATGACTGATTGCATGTGGCTCACATGACAGGATTTGTCTTTGGGTACATAAAAGCTGATGTGTCGAGCCCAATATTCACTTGGTCCAAACTTCTATATATTTAACCCTTTCCCAAACGACAGATTTTGGACTGGTCCAAATTGAAAGAGTTTGCAGACGACAATTTTAAATTTGATGAAAATGGCAGAAAGTTCTCAAAAAGGGTAGAAAACACTGTGGGAAAAGGAGAAATTGCTCATTACGAGCAATTTCTCCTTTTCCCACAGTATTTTCAAAAGACTTGTACTGCAGACACGTGAAAACCAGGGCTTGTTTGGGAAAGGGTTAAAGAAATTTAAGTTTCTTAACAAAAATTTACTGAATTTGTATGGGAATGCATTGTGTCTGACTTGCTGCCCTAACAGGCTTGCAATGGGTACCCCTACCAAAAGAACTTGTCTGACCCCATATAAGCAACAATCTGAGAAAATGAGGTTTTTATGCATCTCCCTGATCAATACATTACACCAAGCAATTTGTCACATAATTATGGATCCATAAAATCCAGTTTGTCTAAGAACCGACTCAATCATGAGGTAGATTGGTCCTTTGGTATGTAGAAAATTGACAAAAAGCAGAAAGTTTCAACCTATGTCAGCCTGTGCTGACTGCTCGGGCTGACATGGGTAGATACTATTTACAGATGCATTAAGCCCCTTTTCACAGGGCATGCTCAATTATATAATTATGCACTCACCTTTCCCAGCTGGTGCTGTTTTCTTTGATGAAACAGTTGCCCTGGTAATGAAACAAGTGAAATTTACCTGTAAAGTCATCTCATAGGAAAGTTTAACATAGTTGCCATCTCTTAACTCTTCCCAAAACAACAAAATTTTAGATATGTCCAAACTGAAAGCATCTGCAGAACACAATTTAAATGCGGCTAAAATGATGGAATTTGTTATTGATGAGGTAGAAAACAGAGTGGGAAAAGGAGAAAATTCTGGTTACCAGCATTTTCTCCTTTTCCCACTATGTTTTCATAGGCCTTCTTTGTAAGGGTCCCTAAAAGTCAGGATTGTGTGGTAAAGGGTAAAATTGCTAATAACCTCTGGCAGACAAATTCTGATTGTTTTGGAGCCGAGAAATTTAGCATACTTTGCAACAAAAGGAGAAATTACATGCACTAAATCAACCTCTCTTTTTGACACAATGTTTTCAAATGTATGTGCATTAGGTCGTTATACATTAAACCTTAGTTAACCTTTTACCACACAATTCCTGTATTAACCCTTTCCCAAACAACAAATTTTGGACTGGTCCAAATTGAAAGAGTTTGCAGACGACAATTTTAAATTTGATGAAAATGGCAGAAAGGTCTCAAAAAGGGTAGAAAACACTGTGGGAAAAGGAGAAATTGCTTGTTACGAGCAATTTCTCCTTTTCCCACAGTATTTTCAAAAGACTTGTACTGCAGACACGTGAAAACCAGGGCTTGTTTGGGAAAGGGTTAAACGACCTCAAGAAAGAAAGTTTTCGAAAACATTGTGGAAAAAGAAGAGAATGCTTGTAACCAGTGTTTTCGACCATTCCCAAAAGTAATTTCATTTATTTGAGTCACATTTATGTTGCCATCTGTTAATGCTTTCAATTTGGACTTGTTTAAAACTTTGTCATGTGGTAAAGAGTTAATTCTGATTATCTTAACTTCACTCAGGTGATTTCCAAGTTGTGTGCAGCACTAAATGAATCAAAGCCTATTCTCAACCTTTGCCAATTCTTGATGACCCAAGTTCTACAAAGAAATTTTGATTTATATAGTTCACAAATAAACAGGGACTTCTTACTATCCCTTTTTTTTTGTTTTACATTGCTTTCTCATCCACGAATATCTCTAGAATACCATTGTAATACTAAGAAAGTGCAATTTAAAGTGCTTACAAAATAAAGAGGGACTTATTTCTATGTTTATTTTTTGTTCTCCATTGCTTTCAACAATTATTCAGTTGTATCTAAGCAACAGATCACTTATTCATATGTATCCTGGGTTTCGCAAGGAGTAAGCATGGGCTCTGCAGTGTCTTACCCAAGGACACTCAAGGAAAAACAGGAAAGGTGAGGTTTCAACTGAGAGCCCCTGGACTACAGATCCATCATTCTAACTACCCTACATATCAAAAAGTATGTATGATATGTATAAATATCACACAGAAAAGAATTTGACCTACTTATGTTTTGATCCAAGACCTTTGGCAGATTTTTCCTGGAATTAAAGAAAAGAGGAATTATAACATCATTACCACAAACAGTGCCACAAAAATAAAGTGCAACAGAAAAACTTGGAAAACATTCTTTTAACCCTTTCCCAAACAAGCCCTGGTTTTCATGTGTCTGCAGTACAAGTCTTTTGAAAACACTGTGGGAAAAGGAGAAATTGCTCGTAACGAGCAATTTCTCCTTTTCCCACAGTGTTTTCTACCCTTTTGGAGAACTTTCTGTCATTTTCATCAAATTTGAAATTGTTGTCTGCAAACTCTTTCAATTTGGACCAGTCTAAAATTTATCGTTTGGGAAAGGGTTAAATAAGATTTTACCAAAGTTGCTGAAATTTGTTAAAAACAAGAAATTTTTCAGTTGCCACAATGATTTTCAAATTTAAGATTTAAAAAAAAAACCATGTAATGTACACATAGAAATCAGTAGACTGATATACATCTATCTCGAAACTATTTTTTTGTGACCACAGTAAATTAAATTTATGTATTAACTTATGTACAAATTAAATCATGTTACAGTTACATAAAGCTTACATTAATTTTACATGTACTTACCTGAAGAAATCAAGTGATTAAAAAACAAAAACCAACTTTGAATTGCATTACGACAGATACAGAAAAGGCTCTGTTTGAGAATATACTACTTTTCTTAAATTTTCCAAAACTTTCCGCAGCAGATTGATGTTTTAACACTTTACCAGAAAACAAAAATTTAGACTGGTCCAAATTGAAAGCATTTGCAGACGACAATGTAAATGTGGCTCAAATAATGTGATTTGTTTCTGAAAGGTAAAAAAAAACATTGTGGGAAAAGGAGAAAATGCTGGTTATCAGCATTTTCTCCTTTTCCAACAACGTTTTTCAAAAGGCTTTTACCACAGGGTTGTTAAGTTCTGTCGTTTAAGCCAGAGTTTGATTTTTTAGTCTGTAAAAGCTTTCGGTACATGGTCCAGTCTAAAGTTTTGTCATCTGGTTGAGAGTTAAAAGAAATACACATCTGAATCATGGTCTGATTGAGTGAATACTGTTTTATACCACACACTGATCATCACTTCAGTCAACAGCTCACTTATTCATGTGTTTCACAAATACCAGCCGAGGCTCTGAAGAGACACTTCCAATAAAGCACCAATGCCTTGGAGTGATAAATGAACCCTAGACACTGATTATTATATTTCTGCCAATGAGTCTTACAGGAGCTTTGCAAGCATAATGAACAAGAGCATCGCATACTTGTGTCATCACTCAGCTGCAGGTGAAAAGCCAAAAAAAGGGGGCATAACTGTGTCAAAAATATTTTTAGGGTAAAATGCCTTCTTGAGTGGGTTCCCCTTTTGATAGTCAAGAACTAGCCCTAGTTTGAAGAAAATATCTTCAGCAATAACAGAAACATGAGAAAATGTAAATTTTTTTGCATGACGACAGGGCTAAGACAATACCTTGGGGTTTTCTTAAAAACAAGAGGAGTTAAAAGATGTATAAATATAACCCTTTACCACACAATCCCCACTTTTAATGACCCTGAGGAAGAAGGCTTTTAAAAACATTACTGAAAAAGGAGAAAGTGCTGGTAACCAGCATTTTCTCCTTTTACCACAATGTTTTCTACCTTTTCAAAGACAAATTTTGTCTTATGGGCCAGCTTTAATTTGTCGTCTGCAAATGCTTTCAATCTGGACCAGCCTGAAATTTTGTCATTTGGTAAAGAGTTAACTCATTACCAAACAACAAAATTTTAGACTCGTCCAAATTGAAAGCATCTGCAGACGAACAAAATTGGTGTGTCTCAAAACGTGAAATTTCTTTTGGAAGGGGTAGAAAATATTGTGGGAAAAGGAGAAAATGCTGGTCACCAGCATTTTCTTCTTTTCCCACAATGTTTTCAATTTGCTTCTTTCTAAGGGTCATGAAAATCCGGGACTGTTTGGTTAAGGGTTAAACAATGTGTAGCAGTTATCACCCTTGGCACTAGTGACTTTACATCAAACGACGATAGTCTCGGTTGGAGAGTTTTCTTTTTGCTTGAAGGGTTACCTGAAACAGAAAGACTTCAGGGTGAAACTTGTGAGAGGAATTCAAGAACCATGCATTGTATTTAATTCTACCAACAGACAAAATTTCAGACCTCTCCAAATTGAAGTTTGTGCAAACAACAAATTCAGTATGACTCTAATGATATGATTTGTCTTTGAAAGGGTAGAAACACTTTGGGAAATGGAGAAGTGCCAGTTACCATCATTTTCTCCATTTTCCACAACGTTTTCAAAGGACCTTTTCCTCACCTTCGTTAAAGAAAAGGATTTGTGGTTAAGGGTTAGCTCTTTACCAACAGACAAATTTCTAGACTTGTTTGCCGAGCCCCCGTAGCTCAGTCAGTAGCATACTGGACTTGAGGACAGGAGGTCGCTGGTTCGATCCCCGGCTTGGCCAATTTCTTTCCGAGGATTGATGATAGTCATTGTGACAGGATTCATTCCTCTCTCACCGCTGACCATTGTTTCGACGATGGTTATGTGGGAAGGCAGCCAGTGGCTTGGAAAGAATATTGTGCGTAGTACTGGTAAATGAAACGCAGGAAAGCATGGATGGGTGCACTGGCCACCGCGATATAACTGAAATAATGTTGAAAATGGCATTAAACAATCAACAATCAATCTAGACTTGTTCAAATTGAAAGCATTTGCATTTGACAAATAAAATATGTCTCAAATGAAGGCATTTGTCTGTAAAGGAGTAGAAATATTGTAAGAATGGAAAAAATGCTTTACCTGCATTTTCTTTTATACCGCTCACAATGTCTTCAAAAGGCTTCTTTCTCAAGGTTTTAAAAATCTGAGGTTGTCTGGTCAAGAACATTAATAGCTAAAAAGACAACTTCTTTTGTCTTGCAACATACAAAAACTTTTAACATCTCTCCTTTTGCCATGATTTTTTATCTGTGTTAACTCTTTACCAGATGACAAAAATTCAGACATGCTCAAATTGAAAGCATTTGCAGACGACAATTTAAATGCAGCTCAAATTATGGAATTTGTCTTTGATAGGATAGAAAACATTTTGGGAAAAGGAGAAAATGCTGGTGACCAGCATTTTCTCCTTTTCCAAAAATGTTTTCAAAAGGCTTCTTTCTAAGGGTCTTTAAAACCTGGGATTTTTTTAGTTTAGGGTGAATGTATTGAATTTTATTTATTTGGATGATCATACTTTACAAGAATAGTTCATAAGTTATCTTAACCCTTTCCCAAACGACAAATTTTGGACTGGTCCAAATTGAAAGAGTTTGCAGACGACAATTTTAAATTTGATGAAAATGGCAGAAAGGTCTCAAAAAGGGTAGAAAACATTGTGGGAAAAGGAGAAATTGCTGGTTATGAGCAATTTCTCCTTTTCCCACTGTGTTTTCAAAAGACTTGTACTGCAGACATGTGAAAACCAGGGCTTGTTTGGGAAAGGGTTAAATTTGTTTCTTTTTATCTAGTTTTTAACCTATTCATTTTACATGAATTGTAAAAATTGTCTTAACCCTTTACCACACAATCCTGAGTTTTAACGATCCTAACAAACAAGGCTTTAGAAAACATAGTGGGAAACGGAAAAAATGCTGGTAACCATCATTTTCTCCTTTCCACACTATGTTTTCTACCCCATCAAAAACAAATTCCATCATTTGATCCACATTTGGATTGTTGTCTGCAAATGCTTTGAATTTGGACTAGTCCGAGATTTTGTCGTTTGGTTAAGAGTTAACTGGTATGTATCACTCTCATTTATTACTTTCTCAAAACCCTTAACCCTTTACCATGACAAAATTTTAGTCTTTTCTAAAGCATATGCAGACACCATATTACATAATGACTTTGTCTTACATTTGTCTTAATTTGTCTTTGATATGGTAGAAAACATTGTGAGAAAAGGAGAAAATGCTGGTTACCAGCATTTTCTCCTTTTCCCACAGTGTTTTCAAAAGTCTTCATTCTCAAGGTCATTAAACAGTGCTCAAGCTGTGATAAGGGTAACCCAAAGGTTAACCAGCTCAACATTGGATTTAAACCAAGAACCTTTGACAAGAGAGACTGCCATTGTAATGAATCTATGTAATTTTAACCCTTAAAGCCTTGGAACCAAATTAAGTTGTTTTTGCAGACAGTGTAGATTAAGATCAGACTGCACAGAATGTGCAGTCTGACCTTAGATCTACTCTGTCTGCTCTTTTATGACATATTCTAATGGAAACAACCTTGAAAAAGCAACATTTTGGGCTTTTCGTCCGTATCAAATAGGTCCAAATCATTAATTCTGAGCTTTAACCCTCTACCATACAATCCCAACTTTTAACGATGCTGAGGAAGAAGCCCTTTGAAAATATTGTGGGAAAAAGAGAAAATGCTGGTAACCCCATAAAAGGCAAATTTGCTCATTTGCGTCATATTTAAATTGTTGTCGGCATAAGCTTTCAATTTGGACAAGTCTACATTTCATTTTTCTCGTAGGGTAAACAGTTAAGGGTTAAAAGTGAAATAGATGAAATGGACTCAGTCAGTCTGGAAAAAAAACACACAGAGCATCAATGAATAATTTTATTTTGAAATATTATAATGAAATTATTTTTGAAATTCTAAATGAACAGTGATGTTAAATTGGATAAAAAGTGAATCCATTTTCTGTTTTTTTAATTTAACCCTTTCCCAAACAAGCCCTGGTTTTCACGTGTCTGCAGTACAAGTCTTTTGAAAACACTGTGGGAAAAGGAGAAATTGCTCGTAATAAGCAATTTCTCCTTTTCCCACAGTGTTTTCTACCCTTTTTGATACCTTTCTGCCATTTTCATCAAATATTAAATTGTCGTCTGCAAACTCTTTCAATTTGGACCAGTCCAAAATTTCTCATTTGGGAAAGGGTTAAAAAGAAAACCTTATAGTTACATATATACTGGCACTTACTTGATAGCCTTGGCTGAGACTGTGAGGCCATCCCGATCCTTCACCTGAAAAGATATGACTGATCAATAATTTCACAAATGACCTATTTCATAAATTAGGTAGTATACATATGTATGGGGTATGTTTGTCCACTGTATCAAGATAATGCCCGGGGGTAATATTGGCAGGGATCGTTTTTTTTTTTAAATTTTCTTTTCTTATCATTATCTTACTAACCTTTCCCATTTCATTAGTCTCTGATCATTTTCTTTAATCAAATCGTATAACAAGTTAGCCGCCGCGGACTTTTTAATTATTAGAGACTGATAGAGTTGACCCTTCACGATGACAAAATTTACAAGCCTACTATTTCTATCAGAAACGTGCATCGGTAAAAAGCATACCTTTTCCCCTAGTTAACAGAACTTTTCACAATAATATTTCATGCATATTTGGTGATGTTTTCATTTACTTGTAATTTTTCCTGATGCAGGCAAATGTGCAAAATTGTGCTTGGTTGGGTGTAAACAATCAGTTAGCAACCCTGAAGCGTCGGCTTCAATTAGACGAGCACCTGTCAAATTTAATCAAGCGTTTATAATATCAAGGGAGAGCACTGCCACGTACTGACCTTTAATAGACTTTGGCCTTGTTTACTTGTTACAGGCGCATGTTGTTTTCGTCAATGAAGTCACGTCTACAACCGAATATATGTAAACATGACTGGAACAGCGATATCTAGTGAAGTGGATAAATCGAAAAGAATATCAAGATGGTACTTCGGTGGGATTGCAAGCGCAATGGCAGCATGTTGCACGCATCCACTGGACCTACTCAAGGTAAGTACTGTAGTTTGTCACTGTCAACTGTTTGTCGTCTGCAAATAATATAGACACCATCGACGATTATAATGTATTTTTAACTCAAGCAGGACAACATTTATTCATGATTGAAATCTGATTTTTTATATATTTATTCTCAGAAGATAAAATTAGTAATCTCCAACTACTAGTTTTCTCTTTTTCCCACAATGTTTTCTACCCTTCCTAAAACAAATTTCAATTTTTCAATCTTATTTGATTTATATTGTTGTCTGCAACTGCTCTCAGTTGGAGTAGTCTTAAATTTTGTCGTTTGGTAAAGAGTTAAAGTGAAATGTTACTTGAAAATTTAGGCTGTGATTGCTTATTACAGGTGTCTGTTGAATACAGGTGTAGGATACACACAAGTTTGACCATTTGATTGATTTTTACCAGGTGGCAAAACTTAAGAGTTGCCCAGATTGAAAACGATAAAATTGATGTGTCTCAAAAATCGAAATTTGTTTTGGGTAGGGTAGAAAACATTGTAGGAAAAGGAGGAAATACTAGTTACCAGCATTTTCTCCTTTTCCCACAATGTTTTCAAAATGCTTCTTTCTCAGGGTCATGAAAACCCGGTTTTTGGTAAAGGGTTAAATGACAAATTTCATGTTTTGAGAAACATTTAATTTTTGTCTGCAAATGCTTTCAATTAGGACAAAGCTAAAACTTTGTCAACAGGTAAACAGTTTAGGATTTAGGGGCACTGACATGTACAGATATGACACAATTTATGATTCAATAGCACAGTTTTGAGATACACAAGATAAGAAAAATGTTAAAAAATAGGTGGAACAATAGGTAATATTCACAGGTGAAACAGATAGCTTGTGTCAATAGTACAGAATGTTACAGCCCTAACCCTTTACCAAACCAGCATATGTTTTATCTTTTTATCACCATCTAACCCTTTACCACACAATCCAGAGTTCTAATGACCCTGACAAATAAGGCTTTTGACAATGTTACGGGAAAATGGAGAAAGTGCTAACAGTGTTTTTTCTACCTATTCATAGACAAATCCATAATCTGAGCCACACTGAATTTGTCATCAATATAGAGGAGCCTTTGTTGAGTGGTAAACTTTCTTGTGTGGTCAAGGTTTTAGAGAAAATATGATGTCTTCAGCTGTAGCTCATAACAGTTTTCTTCTGAATTTATGAACTACTTAGCGTGCATACCCCATGCCTTGAGGGTCAGTAGGCACAATAAAGAAGTTTACTTTAGGACAAAATTTCATGTCAGTGTCAATCTGACTGCATTTAAAATTATGCAGGTAATTTATATTTTGAATGCTTCTCTTATGATACACATGTAGATCAGATTGTTTCAGACACTCAACTCTTTACCAAATGACAAAATTTTAAACTGGTCCAAATTGAAAACATTTGCAGACGACATTTCAGATTTAGCTAAAATGGTGGTAATTGTCAGTGAAATTGTAGAAAACATTGTGGGTAAAGGAGGAAATACAAGTTATCAGCATTTTCTCCTTTTCCCGCAAGGTTTTTAAAAGGCTATTTCTGCAGGATCATTAAGACTAGGGATTTTGTGGTAAAGAGTTAAGCCTTTACTCTACCAGAGAATTTTAGACTTGTCTAAAAAAAAAAAACAAGAGGAATGTGGCACAAACGATGCACTTTGTCTTTGATTGGGTATAAAACATTGTGGGAAAAAGGGGAAAATGCTAATTACCAGCATTTTCTCCTTTTCCAATATTTTCAAAGGCCTTCTACTTCAGGGGCATTAAAACTTTAGATTGTTCGGTAAAGGGCTAAAAAGATTAAATTGTTGACTGCATTTTTTCTGTGAGCAACTTATGTGACCTTGATCGGTTTTATTTATCTAGGTTACTATTGGGAGTGAAACTGTACTAGCTTCTCATGCCCCTACCTTTATTCCTGTATTAAGTAATCCTGACTTTTAACAACTCCGAGAAAAAAAGTTTTGAAAACATAGTGGGAAAATGCTGGTAAGCAGCATTTTCTCCTTTTCTTGCAATGTTTTCTACCCTTCCTGTTGTCTACAAATGCTTTTATTTTGAATAAGACTTAAATTTTGTAGCTTAGTAAAGAGTTTAAAACATTTAGAACAGAGAGCTTGCTTGTCCAGCAATTGCTTCATTCCTCACAGTGTCTTCCATTTGATGAATGTTGCCCATTTCACATTCCTTAGAATAGTTGTCCTCTGTTCTGCTTAACCCTTTACCACACAATCCCAAGTTTTAACGACCCTAAGAAAGAAACCTTTTGAAAACATTGTGGGAAAAGGAGAAAATGCTGGTAACCAGCATTTTCTCCTTTTCCCACAATGTTTTATACCCTATCCAAGACAAATTCCATTATTTGAGCCATATTTAAATTGTTGTCTGCAAATGCTTTGAATTTGGACTGGTGTAAAATTTTGTCGTTAGGTAAAGAGTTAACCCTTTACCAAATGACAAAATTTTAGACTGGACCAAATTGAAAGCATTTGCACACGACAAATTTAGTGTAGCTTAAATAGTGATTTATGTATTGGATAGGTTAGAAAACGTTGTGGGAAAAGGAGAAAATGCTGGTTACCAGCATTTTCTCCTTTTCCCACAGTGTTTTCAAAAGGCTTCTTCCTCAGGGTCGTTAAAAGTCGGGATTGTGTGGTAAAGGGTTAATCAATCCTTGGCAGGTCTAAAATTAGACTGTGCAGTAATTTTAACTCTTTACCACACAATCCCAACTTTTAATGGCCTTGAGAAAGAAGATGTCTGAAAACATTGTGGGAAAAGGAGAAAATGCTGGTAACCAGCATTTTCTTCTTTTCCCACAATGTTTTCTACTTTATCAAGGGCAACTTCCATAATTTGAGCCACATTTTATTTGTCAACTGCATATGCTGTGGAATTGGACAAGTCTAAAATTTTAGTTTGTGATAAAGGGTTAAGCTGCCAGCAGAGTTAGAAGGTTACATTATCTATTGTTACCTGTTTTAACTCTTTACCAGACAACAAAAATTAATACTTGTCAATATTTAATGCATTTGCAGACAACAAATTCATTTAAGCTTACGAAATACACTTGAAAGGATATCTAAAGCATTGTATCAAATTAAGAAAATGCTGGTTACCAGCATTTTCTTCTTTTCCTAAATGTTTTCTGCAGCCATCTTTCTCAGGGTTGCTAAAACTCGGGTTTGTTTCATAAAGGGTTTAATGGGCCACATTCTTTTGTAATTCTTAGTTTGAAATGTCACATTCTTTCACTTATGTTTACCTTTTACCCACAGATCACAGAGCTCTAGATGGAGGGAGTGATTTTGATTTCAAAACTGAAAATGTGAATCACACTCCACTAAACCCGATGTTATGGGTACTCATTAGAATCGTCTCATCAAGACACCCACAACATAGGGTTTGGAATAGAAATAACGGATTTAGAATACTATCACTGTCTTTTTATCTGGGGGTCTGTGATCAGCAGATTTGTAAAATATTTTGAGAATTGGAAATGAAGACAGATCCATGAAGTTTCCTTGAAAAAGATTTTTATCAAAGAACCCATCATGCTGTAGTGATCTTTCAGTGATTATGAATTTGGTGAAAGCAACACATTGCCCATCTTTGTCAAATTATGTTGAATTTTGATGAAAAAATTGGCGTCTGCACATGCTTTCAATTTGGACAAGTTTATGTTTTTGTTGTGTGGTAAAGAGTTAATCGACCCTCATATAGGTGCTGCATTTTCTTTGTAACCTTTTACCAAAAGATCCTGAGAGTTATAATGACATCAGGAAGGATTAACTTTGAAGACATTGTTTGAAAAGGAGGAAATGCTGGATTCCAGCATTTTTTCTTTTCTTACAATGTTTTCTACCCTTTTCAAGGGCAAACTACATCTTTTGAGCCATACTTGATATCCATATCATTTACAAAGCTTTCAGTGTTTAGATGAGTGTAAGATATTCTCCTTTTCATGAGCCTGGCAGCTGAGTCTGTGAGATACATGGCTGTTAATTCAGCAGTTATGAGTTCAAATCCAAACTTGGCTTAGCTGTTCTTGAGGATATGTGATAGTCAAAGTGACCGAATGTGCAGTCTGATGTTGGTTCTAAACGGTTCTTATGTTTGATGGAATCTGTAAGATAGAATTACATGTATGTTCTAGAATTTCAGTGGATTGTTTTTTCAGATGTAGAAAGATGTTGAGTTGATATATTTTGCCCTGAAAGACTTAACCCTTTCCCAAACAAGCCCTGGTTTTCACGTGTCTGCAGTACAAGTCTTTTGAAAACACTGTGGGAAAAGGAGAAATTGCTCGTAACAAGCAATTTCTCCTTTTCCCACAGTGTTTTCTACCCTTTTTGACAACTTTCTGCCATTTTCATCAAATTTAAAATTGTCGTCTGCAAACTCTTTGAATTTCTACCAGTCCAAAATTTGTTGTTTGGGAAAGGGTTAAAAAGAAAACGTTTCACTGCTTGGGGGGTCCTACTTGGCTCTGTGGTCAAGGTGTTAGATTAGTAATCGAAAGATCCTAGGTTTGATCCTAAAGAAGCACTAGGTTTTGTGTCGGTTTTGCATACAAGTATTGGTAGGCAAAGCACTTCAGAGTCCCAGTCAAGTACTGGTAAAACCCAGAAAACACATAAATGAGTGAACTGATGCTGTGACAATTTTTAAAGCAGCGGAAAACACCATCCAACCAATCATATTCTGAGTACTTTCACCACTTTGATTTTCTGTTGCAGGTCCATTTACAGACACAACAAGGCAAGGTTAGCATGTATGGAATGGTTGTAAGGCTTGCAAAGAGTGATGGAATCTTAGGCTTTTATAATGGACTCTCTG
Source organism: Tridacna gigas (assembly GCA_945859785.2). NCBI lineage: Eukaryota > Metazoa > Mollusca > Bivalvia > Cardiida > Cardiidae > Tridacna > Tridacna gigas. Next base: position 77,161,745 of record OX244030.2, on the reverse strand, counting down.
CTTCAGTCACAAGACAGGTAAAACTCAGTAAAATTTGATAGATTTGATAGATTTTAACCCTTTACCAGGCAGCACAACTTTAGACTGCTCCAAATTGAAAGCATCTGCAGATGACAAATTAATTATTGTTTAACCCTTTACCACACAATCCCGACTTTTAACGACCCTGAGGAAGACGCCTTTTGAAAACAATGTGGGAAATTATCATTTAAAGGTATGGAAATTATTGTTAAGATGACGATCTGTAAAGTCTGGCCAAGTACACGTAATAGTCGCTAGCAGAAAAATTCATTTTCAAATCCGGTAAAAAGTAAATCTGCTGCAGGTAGCTCTGAACAGTCTTCTTGGATTGTCATAACCCTTAACCACACAATCCCGACTTTTCACGACCCTGAGGAAGAAGCCTTTTGAAAACATCGTGGGAAAAGGAGAAAATGCTGGTATCCAGCATTTTCTCCTTTTCCCACAATGTTTTCTACTCTATGAAAGACAAATTTCGTGTTTTGAATTACATTTAATTTGTCGTCTGCAAATGCTTTCGGTTTGGGCAAGGCTAGAATTATGTCGTTTGGTAGAGAGATAACTCATATACGGTAGGTATGGAAAGTGTAGAACCAAAATATCTCCTGGGAAGTCTAATTGTGGTCCACACTGTCTGCACAAGTAACATACAGTTTTTGTCCGCACCATCATGTTAACCCTTTACCACACAATCCGGACTTTTAACGACCCTGAACGAGAAGGCTTTTGAAAACATTGTGGGAAAAAGAGAAAATGCTGATAACCAGCATTTTCTCCTTTTCCCACAATGTTTTCTACTCTATCAAAGACAATTTACATCGTCTGATTCACATTTCAATTGTCGTCTGCAAATGCTTTCAATTTGGACCAGTCTACATTTTTGTCGTTTGGTAAAGAGTTAACCCTTTCCCAAACGACAAATTTTGGACTGGTCCAAATTGAAAGAGTTGGCAGACAACAATTTTAAATTTGATGAAAATGGCAGAAAGGTCTCAAAAAGGGTAGAAAACACTGTGGTAAAAGGAGAAATTGCTCGTTATGAGCAATTTCTCTTTTTTCCACATTGTTTTCAAAAGACTTGTACTGCAGACACATGAAAACCAGGGCTTGTTTGGGAAAGGGTTAACATGCATGCTTTTGACTTCATCTTTTACAGCTCACCTACTCCATGACCAGGTTTGCTGTTTATGATGTTGTTAGCAAAAAACTGACCGCTGATGGTCGGAAGATGCCATTCTATGAAAAAGTATTGGTTGCAGGCACTGCTGGATGTATGGGAGGGTTTGTTGGAACCCCAGCTGATATGATTAATGTAAGGTAGGTGCAGGTTTGATTCATTAGAGGTTTTTCCTTTTCTTACAATGCTTTAAGCCCTTTCAAAGACAAATCCTACTGTTTGAACCACAATTCATTTGTCAGCTGTAATTGAGATTCAGTTTGGACAAGTCTGAAATTTTACTGTATGGTAAAGAGCTAAAGTTTTATTGTATACAAAATTGACAATGGTAGAGTCTTGAAATTGTCATATTGATGGAAATATTAATTTAACCCTTTACCGCACAGTGACGCCTTTTGACGCCCCTGGGAAAGAAGCCTTTTGAAAACATTGTGGGAAAAGGAGAAAATACTGGTAGCTAGCATTTTCTCCTTTTCCCACCATGTTTTGTACCCTATCAAAGAAAAATTGCACCATTTGAGCCACATTGAAATTGTCATCTGCAAATGCTTTCAATTTGGACAAGGCTAAAATTTTGTCGTCTGGTAAAGGGTTAACCCATTACCAAAAAGCTAAATTTTAGTCCACATTGAAAGCATACGCAGACAATAAATAAAAAGTTGCTCAAATAATGGTATTTGTGTTTGAAAAAGTAGAAAACATTGTGGGAAAAGGAGAGAATGCTGGTTACCAGTATTTTCTCCTTTTTCCCAAATGTTTTCAAAAGTTTTATTTTTCTTCAGGGTTGGCAAAACTCATGACTGTGTGGTAAAGGGTTTATATCAGAATTCTACATTACAAAACTTTGCTTTCAGAGTTATTCAGTTGAACTTTTTTGCAATGATGAAATGGTATCTCATGACAGTTCTCTTCTTTTCAGAATGCAGAATGATGTCAAATTGGCATTGGAGAGCAGAAGAAAGTAAGTTCATATTTTTTTTTATACATGTTGTTATGAAATTATATCCAGTGACATTTTAACCCTTTCCCAAACAAGCCCTGGTTTTCACATGTCTGCAGTACAAGTCTTTTGAAAACACTGTGGGAAAAGGAGAAATTGTTCGTTACGAGCAATTTCTCCTTTTCCCACAGTGTTTTCTACCCTTTTTGATAACTTTCTGCCATTTTCATCAAATTTAAAATTGTTGTTTGCAAACTCTTTCAATTTGGACGAGTCCAAAATTTGTCGTTTGGGAAAGGGTTAAAAACATTGTTGGAAAAGTCTTGATGTGTTCTCAATGGTTCTATAGTACTCTTTTATCATGTCATCTTACCTCAGCTGAAAACATCAAGGTATTGTCATTGCCCTGGCATTGTCATGTGCATCGTTTCCCAAAAACTTCGACATTTTATGATATCTTGTTGTTACTGAAGATATTTACTTCAAACTTGGACAAGTTTTTAATTATCAAAAGGGGTGCCCATACATCAGGGGCAGGCAACCATCAGAAGACTTTTGAGACAGTTATGCCCTCTTTTTGACTTACAATTTTCAAAAACTTTGACATTTTATAATACCTCTTTTATTACTGAAGACATTTACTTCAAACTAGGACAAGTTTTTAACTATCAAAAGGGGAACCCATACAACAGGGGCAGGCAACCATCAAAAGACTTTTGAGACAGTTATGCCCTCTTTTCGATTCACAATTTTCAAAAACTTAACATTTTATAATATCTCTTTTATTGCTGAAGACATTTACTTCAAACTTGGACAAGTGGTTAACTATCAAAAGGGGAACCCATACAACAGGGGCTGATAACTATCAAAGTATTTTTGATACAGTTATGTCCCTTTTTTGACTTACAATTTTTACTGAAAATCGGGCAACTGCAGCCAAGCGTTAGTACCAGCACGCTGTGGATTTGTTGCTCTCCTATCCCTGTACCAGTCAATGTTTTGCTACCTATCTGGGATCAAATTCATTCTAACCTCTGTTCTAATTTCAAATTCTAGGACTTGCCATCTGATTGGCTGTGACAAATTGTTTCAACCAATGACATGGCTACCGTAAGAATCTAGAATACAAGCATTATGAAGAATGATGAATATTCCCCCTGGTGTATCATAAAATGCAAATTGCAAATTCACTGTTCAGGCTCATAGATTTAACCCTCGATTGTACCAATTTTATATATGTCGTCTGCAGATGTTTGGAATTTGGAAGAGACTAAAACTTTCTGTGTAGGAAAGGGTTAATCTGTGGTAAATTCTACCTGAACTCTGATGACATATAACAGGTAATACTGTTCATAAAGTGTTGTTCTAACATTTTTTATTGTTTCAGTTACAAAACATTTTTTTCTGTTTTCAGTTACAAAACATTTTTTACTGTTTCAGTTATAAGCATGTGTTTGACGGTTTGTACCAAGTCGGAAAGTTTGAAGGACCTGTGAAGTTATTCAATGGAGCAACTATGGCATCCACCAGAGCTATTTGTGTTACTGTAGGCCAGATTGCCTGTTATGACCAGATTAAAGGCATGCTGATAAATACTGTGGTGTTTCCCACTGATAATCCATCATTACATTTTACTTCAAGCTTTTTAGCAGTGAGTATTATTTCGGACCACTGAATATGTTACCAGATGCTTTGTGTATATTTGAGCCGTGCTCTGGCAAAAGGGGGCATAATTTTTTACCTTACGATAGAATTTTAGACTTGTCCAAATTGAAAGCCTTTGCAGACAACAAAATAAATGTTGCTTTAATGATAGTTATTGTCTTTGAAAGAGTGAAAACTGTGTGAGAAAAGAAGGAAATGCTGGTTACCAGCATTTTCTCCTTTTCTCACAAGGCTATTTCCTCAGGGTCACTAAAACTCTTGATTGTGTGGTCAAGAGGCAATGCATCTCTGTGATGCATTATACCTATCTTGTCATCACATGATCATGGATCCATAAAATTTACCAAAAGCAAAAAGTTTTGACTCAGGTCAGTTAGGTCAGCCTGCACGGACTCTGCAGGCTGAAAATTACACAGACTTGATAGCTGCAAGAAATAAATCTTAAAGGGATAGGGAAGTAACTACATGTATTTTTGAAATTTTTGTTTAGTGAAGTTATGAAGCTTTAAGTTTGTTAACCAGTATATTCTCCTTTTTCCCACAATGTTTTCTATCCTTTCGAAGAAAAATCGTATCATTTGAGCAACATTGAATCTATCATCTGCAGTTTGATTTGGACCAATGTAAAATTTTGTCATCTGGTGAAGGGTTAAGTATATTTTGTTTATTAGGTATGTTTTCGTGCAAATTAGTTTGTTTATATTGGAGTTCAACGCCATCTTAACAGCTTGGGTCATATCATGGTGGTCAGTGCAACAATGCATGACATTGTGTTTACTGGCTTTCTCACACCAGTATTTACACAACTTTCTTTCCAAGTCACTGACTACTTTTCTCACATGCATCAGAGGTGAGAGGTGAAAAATTGACAGAAGAAAGTTTGCCTTACCCAGTTTTTGAGCTGGTAACAACCAGGTGACAAGTCAGATACACTAACCACAGAGCTATCCAGCAGGGCTGCATGTTAGAATATGATAATTATTTGACTTTCATAAAGGGGTAAAAAAAACCATCACATACTGCAGCAGTAGTTTTAGTGTTAGAAGTTAGACCTGTTTCTTTATAAAAGTTGTGATTGTCACTTCTAGTGTTGAATTGATTTGAATTGTTGAATAATAAAAGTTTCTGCTGTATTTTGTAATTTGTAGGGTGGTATAGCTACATTATTAACCATGCCATTAGATGTTATGAAAACCAGGATGATGAACGCTGCTCCAGGACAATACAAGGTGAGTGCCATGTGCAGACTGGCCTTTGTAAGATTTGGTAGTGTGAGACAAACCTCAAGCAGGTACTGTTACAAGAGCAGTATTTGGAGGAAAGAAACTTTCCATCCAAACTCATTATTGGTTAACCCTTTACTGTACTATTGTGACTTTGAACAACCCTGAGAAAGATAGCTTTTGAAAACATTGTGGGAAAAAGGAGAAAATGCTGGTAACCAGCATTTTCTCCTTTTCCCCACAATGATTTCTACTGTTTGCAAATCAAATTTTAGTTCTTGAGTCATATTTATTTTGTTGTCTGCAAATGTTTTTAAATTGCACAAGTGTAAAATTTTGTCTTTTTCTAAAGAGCTCAGGAGCATTGGCTGGTCAAAAGCATTTGCTCCTCTTCCCATGATGTTCTGTAGAGCCATCATCTTTACCAAATGGCGAATTCTTAGACTGGTCCAGATTGAAAGCATCTGCAGACAACAAATCAAATGTGGCTCAAAAATTGGAACTTGTTTTAGGAAAGGTAGAAAACATTGTGGGAAAAGGAGAAAATGCTGGTTACCAGCATTTTCTCCTTTCCCACAATGTTTTCAAAAGGCTTTCTCTTCAGGGTCGTTAAAAGTCGGGATTGTGTGGTAGAGAGTTAAGGATGTAAAGACTCTTGTTTCTGCAGTCTGAGATCCATCTGTTTCAGCACAAGCTATTTCAACCCTTTACCACACAATCCGGAGTTTTAATGACCCAGAGGAAGAAGATTTTTTGAAAACATTGTTGGAAAAGGAGAAAATGTGGGTCACCAGCATTTTTTTTTTTCCCACATTGTGTTCAACCCTATCAAATACAGAAATCACCCTGTAAGCTACATTTGGTTTGTTGTCTGCAAGTGCTTTCAATTTGGTCTAGTCGAAATTTTGTTGTTTTCTAAGAGCTGAGACACATCAGACTGAAAAACAACAATAAGATGGGATAAAATTGGATAGTAATATTCTGGTATTGAAAAGTTAGGACAAAGAGTAATTTGTCATCTTTAGGATATGCCTGTTTTCTTAGAGTTCTTTAACACTTTACCAGACGACAAAATTATAGCCTTGTCCAAATTGAAAGCATTTGCAGACGACAATTTCAGTGTGGCTGAGATGGTGCAATTTTTCTTTGATCAGGTAGAAAACATTGTGGGAAAAGGTGAAAATGCTGGTTACCAGCATTTTCTCCTTTTCCCACAATGTTTTCGAAAGGCTTCTTTACCAGGGGTGTCAAAAGGCGTCATTAAATCTCATCAACTTCATAGTTGTAAATTTTAGCTTCTGTCACTGCATTTAGCATTTTGTGCCCTTAACGGCATGTAGTATAATCACATTCTTTAAGTTTACATTTTGCTTTGTGGTAATAGGTATTTTTTCAGTCACAACAAAGAAAATTGCCGTCAAGCAAGTCATCTGGCCTCTATTTTTACTTTCCTTGACTCTCACTCATTCTGAGTCAACTTGAATTTCCAAGATACAAGTTTTGAATGGAAAAAAAAAAATTCTGGAGAGAAAATTATGTAATTGGCACTTACTTGCTTAATGCCATTCACCCCACCCCCTAAAATCCTTTATTACTTGCGGTTTTACTAACAAACAGACATCATGAAGTATTTGGATCATCTGCTAGATCATGTGGCAAAATTTTCAAATCATGTGACTATAAATTGGTGCCTACTGTATCAAGTTGCAATAAATTCTTGAAGAATACCAGCCAAGTCACATGATTCAATTTCAAAATGGCTGCTGGATAGTAATGTAGGTTAAGGTGGTTTTTCTTTCAAACCTTCAGCTGGAATTGAATGATATTTTTTCTATGACACTACCAAAAAGATGAAATTGATTCTATACTCTGTTTAAATTTTTGTGTTTTTCTTGATTGGACCGTGATGGTTGCGATCGAACATTGAACAAGGCTACTAGTTTGTATTTATTTTTGTTCTTATTTCTAAACAAATGACATAATTGTTGTTCTACTGAACATTTTATGTAACAAGAAATCATATGAGTAGCTGTTGTAAACTTGCATACCGTTTTTATCATTCCAGAATATTTTAGCTTGTGCCATAGATATAGCCAAGAATGGACCGCTAGGATTTTTTAAGGCAAGTATAAATCCTTGGTAACTTTTCAGGCCTGCGTCTAGATACTGCTAAGTTCAGCAGGTGCAACAGTAGAACCTGCCCTAGTGGCCACCTGTATCCAGCGAATAACCTCTGTTTAGCATAATACTGATTTCTGACAGAATGCAAAAATGTTGAAATGCACCTATATTAAAGGTTCAGTAGTGGTCAAAAGTAAACAAAGGAGTGGTAAAATGCAATTAAAATTGAATCATACCATGTAAAAGTATGGAAATCTTTCAAAGATGGCAATATTTTATTGAATGATCTGTCAAAGTGTTTGTCACTGGCAGGAAAAAGAATTTTAAAACTAGGTCAAAATTTGCCAGGTTGCTCTATTGTTTACTTTTTACCTTGTTTTAAAATTTGATCAACAGCACAATAAGAGATTGTCGTCTTCACAATGATTTCTATACCTTTAACTCTTTACCACACAATCCAGACTTTTAACACCCTTGAGAAAGAAGCCTTTTGAAAACATTGTGGGAAAAGGAGAAAATGCTGGTAACCAGCATTTTCGCCTTTACCCACAATGTTTTGTGCCCTGTCAAACAAAAATCACATCATTTGAACCACATTGAAATTGTAGTCTGCAAATGCTTTCAATTTGGACTGGTATAAATTTTTGTCGTGTGGTAAAGGGTTAAACAGTATGATTTAATTTTAGTTGCAATATAACACCCCCATTGTTTATTTTATGGCCACTCTTGTGACTTTAACCCTTTACCAGACGACAAAATTTTAGCCTTGTCCAAATTGAAAGCATTTGCAGACGACAATTTTTAATGTGGCTCAAATGGTGCAATTTTTCTTTGATCAGCTGGAAAACATTGTGGGGAAAGGAGAAAATGCTGGTTACCAGCATTTTCTCCTTTTCCCACAATGTTTTCAAAAGGCTTCTTTCCCAGGGGCGTCAAAAGGCGGCATTGTGCGTTAAAGGGTTAATCAAGCAGCTGTCTTTACCCTTTACCAAGCAATCCAAAATTTTAACAGCCCTGAGAAAGAAAGTTTTTGAAAGCATTGTGGTTGAAGGAGAAAATGCTGGTAACCAACATTTTCTCCTTTTTCCACAATATTTTCTACCCTTCCTAAAACAAATGCCAACAAATTTTTGAGCCATATTTCTTTTGTCGTCTGCAAAATGCTTTCAATTTGGACATTTTGAAATGTTGTCGTCTGGTAAAGAGTTAACCCTTTACCTCATTATCGGAAATTTTTAGCAGCTTTGAGGAAGAAACCTTTTGTAAATATTGTGTGAAAAGAAGAAAATGCTGGTAACTAGCATTTTCTACAATTTGAGCCATACATAATTCGCTGTTTGCAAAAGCTTTAACCCTTTACCACACAATCCCGACTTTTAATGACCCTGAGGAAGAAGCCTTTTGAAAACGTTGTGGGAAAAGGAGAAAATGCTGGTAACCAGCATTTTCTCCTTTTCCCACAATGTTTTCTACTCTATCAGGGAGAATTTCCTTATTTGGGCCATCTTTAATTTGTTGCCTGCAAATGCTTTCAGTTTGGGCCAGTATAAAATTTTTTCGTTTGGTAAAGAGTTAAGGAAGCTTATTTTAGTGCCCTGTTGGTTTTTTCTGAATAAAGGTTGTACACTGGGATTAGTTTTATATGATTGGACTGATCTGTTGAGCTTGTTTCTCCTTTTTTCGAACTTGCACTGAAATTTACCGCGTCTGTCTACTTAGTAAACTTGCATGTATAACAGGTTGATAGGAAATTTACTTTCACATCCTTTTTTCATATCTTTTCTTGGGAAAAGGAATGTTGAAAGGCCATAGTAATATGTTAACCCTTTACCACACAATCCCAACTTTTAACAGCCTTGATGAAAAGGGCTCTTGAAAACAGTGTGGGAAAATGAGAAAATGCTGGTAACCAGCATTTTCTCCTTTGCCCACAGTGTTTTCTACCCTTTCAAAGACAACTTAGAAAATTTGAGCCATGTTTATTTTGTGGTCTGCAGATGTTCTGGGGTTGGACATGTCTCAGATTTTGTAAAGGGTTAAAGCATAGTTAAATGCTCTTGGCTTTGTGCACCTTTTGTCAAGCTTTTCAGCCTCAAGCTAAACTTTAGTTTCTTCTACAATGTAGAGGTAGATCAAGATAGACTGCACACAACTTTTTGTGGGATATTATATATCTTGACCAAAACAGCTGTGAAATTATGTCTAGTCAGATGTTTATACTGACTGAAAAAAAGTCCATTCAGTTAAATAGCCATGATCTGTGAAAATGGGGCTTAAGGCATCTGCAAAAAGTATTGACCCAGGTCAGCCTGCGCAGTCCACGCAGGCTGACCTGGGCCAAAACTTTCTGTTTTTGGTATGTTTTCTGCATGTCAAAGAACCAGTGTACCTCATAATTCAGTTGTTTGTTAGACAAAATGGATTTTATGGATCCATAATTATGTGATGACTTGCTTGGTACAATGCATCACAGAAATGCATTAGGTCCCCTTTTGCCAGAGCATTGCTCATTTATTTAATACTCTATCAATTCATGATATGATGGTGTTTAACAAAGGAATGTCACTTGATTTTTGCTTAACCCTTTACTGTACAATGACGCTTTTTAACGACCCTGGTAAAGAAGCCTTTTGAAACCATTGTGGGTAAAGGAGAAAATGCTGGTAACAGGATTTTCTCCTTTTTCCCCAATGTTTTCTACACGATCAAAGAAAAACTGCACGATTTGAGCCACACCGAAATTGTTGTCTGCAAATGCACTCAATTTGGACAAGGCAAAAATTTTGTCGTCGGGTAAAGGGTTGACACAAGCATCCCATTTTAAACATCTGAAATTGAAAGAATACAGAAATATCTTATATAACAAAAGCTAATGTAACTTTTCACTTCTATTTTCAGGGTTTTATTCCGGCATTTGTGCGGCTTGGTCCACACACGATTTTGACTTTTATGTTTCTAGAACAGATACGCATGAACTTTGGAGATGATCCGGTACCAAGATAATGTTGATTGAAGAATTTTAGCGGCATTTGTCAAGGAAGTGAAGTGTGATTTTGTTAAGTCATCAAAAGTTGATAGATGTACAGTGTGTTTTCTGTGATCTAGGTATAAGGGATTTATTTTTTAGCCAGAGCATTTATATTCTGTAGGCTAGAGCCTGGTGGCATAGGATAACACTCAGGAAAAGTAGTCCAGGATCCATATTCATCAACCATTCTTAACCCTTACCCAAACGACAAATTTTGGACTGGTCCAAATTGAAAGAGTTTGCAGATGACAATTTTAAATTTGATGAAAATGGCAGAATTTCATCAAAAAGGGTAGAAAACACCGTGGGAAAAGGAGAAATTGCTCGTTACGAGCAATTTCTCCTTTTCCCACAGTGTTTTCAAAAGACTTGTACTGCAGACACGTGAAAACCAGGGCTTATTTGGGAAAGGGTTAAGAATATTTTCAGTCTTATGCTGAAGAATTTTCTAAATTTGAAAGCAACACAACTTTGATTGTGTAAACCATTTGGTCTAGCCAATCAGAAGTGGTGTTACTTTCAAATCTAGAAAATTCTTGGGCATAAGACAAAGAATATTCTTAAAAATGGTTAGTGAATACTGGCTAAGGACCCATATTCACCAACCATTCTTACTATAATTCTTAGTCTAATTCTCAAGGCTTTTCTAAATTTTAAAGTAACACACTGTCTGATTGGCCTAACAAAAGTGGCTAAACCATTTGATTTAGCCAATCAGATATTGGTGTTTCTTTCTAAATCTGAACTTAGACTAAGATTGCAATTGAGAATGTTTTAGTGAACACAACCCGAGAGGTCATGAGTTTGAACTTCAGGGCCAGTATGCACCAACCATTCTTAAGAATGTTCTTAGTCTTATTCTCCAGAATTTTCTAAATTTGAAAGCAATACAACTTCTCATTGGCTAAATCATTTGGTTTAGCCAATCAGAAGTTGTGTTACTTTCAAATTTAGAAAATCTTTAGAAAATAAGACTGAGAATTTCCTTAAGATTGGTTGGTGAATATGGGCCCAGATTGGCCAAATTTCTTTCCCTTGATTTAGGAAAGTAAAATAAACCAACAAGATTTATTCCTGTCTCTCAACTTAGAATGTTTTGACTGTGTTTAACCCTTTACCAAAGGACAAAAATGTAGACTCCTCCAAATTGAAAGCGTTCGCAGACGACTATTTAAAAGTGGTTTAAATGATAGAGTTTGTCCTTGGTAGGGTAGAAAACATTGTGGGAAAAGGAGAAAATGCTGGTTACCAGCATTTTCTCCTTTTCCCACAATGTTTTCAAAAGGCTTCTTCCTCAGGTCATTAAAACTCTGGATTATGTGGTAAAGAGTTAAGGTGGAAAGCAGCCAATGGCTTGGATTGAATTTTGAGTTTTGTGCATGATACTGTCATTGATGAGGAAACCCCAGGAAAAATGCATTGATTGTCATGATATAACCAAATACAGGCAGTCTCAAGTAGTATGAAATACATAGTTTACAAAAATCTCAATCACAAAAGATCGAAAAGAGAATTAATGCAGATGCCACACGGCTTTTAAAAGTTATAGTCTGCAGATTTGTGTTTAAAAAAAAAAAAGTAGAAAAGGTTAAAATATAATACTGTCAGAAATTGCTGGTCAATTTCAGATACCTGTATATTTTTCTTACACTTTATTCAAAGAAAGAAATGGATATTTTTCAGAGAATACCAAAAATTGTTGAAAAATATAACATTTAGAATTGAATATCAGAAAAAGAAAAGTGACAGTTTTTATCAAAGATTAGACTACATGTACTCTTCAGTCTGATCAGGATCTGAAAAAAAAGCTAAAATCTTCTCATCTGTCGAAAGGCTAATTGTGTTAACCCTTTACCATATGGCAAAATTGTGGACTTGTCCATATCTAAGGACTTTACAGACAGCAATTCACGAGTTTTTCAAATAATAGTATTTGTCCTTGAATAGGTAGAAAATATTGTGGGAAATGGAGAAAATACTGGTTTTCAGCATTTTCTCCTTTTACCACAATGTTTTCAATAGGCTGCTTTCTTAGGGTCGCTAAAAGTTTGGATTGTGTGGTAAAAGATTAAACGACTCTTATCCGAGGAGACAAAAGCGTAGAAAATCTGTGAAGATGATTGTAATCATTATTCGTGCTGCAGAATGTGAAGGATCCCTTTTTTTGCTAGCATTATATAGAGCTAGCATATTTTTACAATTTTTGTTACTGCTGTCTTTGCTTTATACTGCTTGGTAGGACCAGTTTTTCACAAGCTCATTTCTGTTTGTTTGTCAGCAAGTTTTTTCATTCATTATCATAACCAGGAGCATGATCTATCTGTATACATAGACTCACTTAACTCTTTCCCAAACGACAAATTTTGGACTGGTCCAAATTGAAAGAGTTTGCAGACGACAATTTTAAATTTGATGAAAATGGCAGAAAGTTCCCAAAAAGGGTAGAAAACACTGTGGGAAAAGGAGAAATTGCTCGTTACGAGCAATTTCTCCTTTTCCCACAGTGTTTTCAAAAGACTTGTACTGCAGACACGTGAAAACCAGGGCTTGTTTGGGAAAGGGTTATCCCTTTATCAAATGACAAAATTTACACTAGTCCAAATTCAAAGCTTATTGCAGACGACAAATTAAATGCCGCTTTATTAATGGAACCTCAGTCTAAAAGGGTAGAAAACACAGTAGGAAAAGGAGAAAATTCCGTTTATCAGCATTTTCTCCTCTTCCCACGATGTTTTCAAAAGGTTCTTCCCCAAGGTCGTTAAAACTCGGGATTGTGTGGTAAAGGGTTAATCCTTTACCACACAATCCCAAGTTTGCTGGTCCCAAGGTGCTGGTAATTAGCATTTTCTCCATTTTCCACAATGTTTTCTACTCTTTCAAGGACAAATTTCACACTCAATTTGTCGCATTTAAATACTTTTGAATTGGACAAGTTGAAGATTTAATTTCATTTGGTATAGGTTAACATTTTACTAGAGTTCAAAATTTTAAGACATCACCACACAATGCCGACTTTTAATGACCCTTAGGAAGAAGCTTTTTGAAAACATTGTGGAAAAAGGGTGAAATACTGGTAAACAGCATTTTCTCTTTTTCCCACAATGTTTTCAAACCTGTCAGAAACAAATCCAATCATTAGAGCCTCATTAAATTTGCCATCTGCAAACGCTTTCAATTTGGACCAGTTGAAAATTTTGTTGCTTGGTAAAGAGTTAAGACTTCCAAATTGGAAGTCTTTCAACACAGCTGTTTTGAAGGGTTGAAAACATTGTGGGAAATGGAGAGAATGCTGGTTACCAGCACTTCTCCATTCCCACATTTTCAAGCATTCTTCCCTTGAGTTGTGGGCGGGTAGTAAAAAGATGGAATTGTGTGGTAAAGGAATGAGATACTGTATGATAGGTTATGTATTTGTTTTAAGGTTTTGAGCTTTATACACTGAAATTTTATTTTGTCATTATTTTTTCTGAGAGTGATTGTACTAATTTTTTTGTTGCTATAAGCATTTTTAATTAACTCTTTACCAAGCTACAAAATTTTAGGCTGGTCCAAATTGAAAGCATTTGTATATGATGTGTTAAATTTAGCTGAAATGATGGCAGTTGTCTCTGAAAGTGTAGAAAGCCTTGTGGGAAAAGGAGAAAATGCTGGTTACCAGCATTTTCTCCTTTTCCCACAAGATTTTCAAAAGGCTATTTCCTCTCAGGGTCTTTAAAACTGGGGCTTGTATTGTATAGAGTTAAGATAAAGATACCGTAAAACTTTATGTTGATACATTCCTTTTTGTATTTGTATACAAACTAACAGTGGCTAACTCATCAGCCCTTAGAGCAAAGAATGAATTGTACAGATATTTTCAGTCATACACAAGACCTTAACAGATTTAAGTTTGCTATTGTCAGCAAAGGACTGTAAAGGACTGTTTCGTGATGAAGTGATAACTTATTACCAAACAATCACATTTTAACAATCTTTAGTAAAACAGATCAAAAGGAGAAAATTCTTATAGCCATCATTTTCTCCTGTTCCTACAATGTGTTCTACACTTTCAGTGACAAATTTTATCTTTCGAGCTACAGTTATTTGTAGCCTGCAAATACCTTGAATATGGGTCAGTCTAAAATGTTTCATCTATTGAAAGAGTTGAACATATTTTAACTCTTTACCATACGACGAAAGTTTAGACTGGTCCAAATGTAAAACATCTACAGAGAACATAACATCTGTTGCATAGATTATGGAATTTGTCTTTGAAAGGGTAGAAAACATTGGGGGAAAAAGAGAAATTGCTAATATCAGCATTTTCTCCTTTGTCCACAATGTTTTCTAAAGTACTTTTCCTTGGGATTGTTAAAAGTTGGTATTGTTTGGTAAAGGGTTAAAGCATTTCAAGAAAGTTTTTTGGTATTCTGTATACAGTCAACTTTGTATTCAGAGACCTGGCTATGGAGGTAAAAAAAGGTGGTCTCATACAACAGGAATTTAGAAAGGGGTGTGGACTTTTAAAGCAGGGGAATGCTTAATACAGGTGGTCTGTGTGCGTAACATTGATAATTTTAATTCTCTACTCTTACTTGTATTGGAATTAACGACACATCACTGTATTATATTTTCGTAAGCCAAATAAATAACTTTTTTTTTACATGTCAGATGAAACTTTGATATGTAAATATTCTATACCAATTACTGGACAAAAAAAAAAAAAAACGTTAGATACTTTATGCACATTTACACGTTTTTGTTAATCAGTATCTATGTATTGTTATATTCTTTATGTAATGTTGAGGCCCAGATTTGTTTTTGTCATTCTCCTTTTAGCTAAGTTTAACTTTTAATCAAATGCCAAAATTTTAGAACCCTCCAAACTGAAGGCATTTGCAGACAACAAATTACATGTTGCTCAAATACTGGAATTTGTCTTTGAAAGAACAAACATTGTGTAAAAAGAAGAAAATACTGGTTACCAGGATTTTCTACTTTTCCCTCAATGTTTTCAAAAGCCCTCTTCCCCAGGGTTAATAATTTGGGCAGTTGTTTGGCAGAGAGTTTAACACTTTACCACACAATCCCGACTTTTAACGACCCCAGGAAAGAAGCCTTTTGAAAACATTGTGGGAAAAGGAGAAAATGCTGGTAACCAGCATTTTCTCCTTTTCCCACAATGTTTTGTACCCTTTCCAAAACAAATTTCAATTCTTGAGTTGCATTTGTCGTCTGCAAAGGCTTTCAATTTGGACTGGTCTAAAATTTTGTCATGTGGTATAGAGTTAACTCATTACTAGATAGGTTATTTGTTGGACCTATTTATAAGAATTACAAAAATGATAAACTCTGAAGGAAAAGAGGACATTGTTTTTCAACAGTTTTGAAAACAGAGTGGGTAAAGGAAAAATTGCTTGCAACAGCCAACAGATTCTTATCCTACTGTGTTTTTGCTAGGCTTCAGGGATTTATAAAGTCATATTCATACATGTATATGTGCCCTAATAGGATAAATATGCTAACATAACACTATGTCTATTTACAGAATACATGTATATAGAATATATAAACAGTGTTTGTATCTAATTATTTAAAACATCTTATGATGCTTTTTACTACTTGTGCTAGTTTTTATCCAGCTTTTGCTCACACGATTTAGACTTTAGTTTGATTTTCATAGGAGGAAAATAATTTTGAAAGCAGGGATTGTTTTGTTATTTCAAATTACATAATTGCTGTGCAATTTGCAGTAATTGTATATGGCTTTATTAAAGGATCTTTAAACAAAAGGTTACCAGTAAACTAGTCTCATGTTTAACTCTTTACCAAATGACAAAATTTTACACTACTCCAAATTGAAACCATTTGCAGCTGATAAAACAAATGTGACTGAAAAATTGAATTTTGCTTTGGGAAGAGTAGAAAACATTTTCAAAGATGGAGAAAATGCTGCTTACCAGCATTTTCTCCTTTTCCCACAATGTTTTCAAAAGGCTTCTTTCTTAGGGTCGTTTAAAGTCAGGATTATGTGGTAAAGAGTCAATTTTTTGTAATTTATTATATTCAAATGCAGTATTTTTCAAGGATCGGGCATGAGACAAAATGACTGGAAATAGAGATAAATAATAGATACTTTGAAACTCACTTTATCATGTGTATACTGTACAAGTCAAAGTAAGCTAGTCGTAATTTTCAAAATCCATTCAAAGTTTTGCACTATTGGTAAAAGATCTAATCTTGATAGTGAAGTTTAAGGCACTTCTGTAACCCTTTACCATACAATCCCAAGTTTTAATGGCCCCAGGAAAGATAGCTTTAGAAAACATTGTGGGAAAAGGAGAAAATGCTGGTAACCAGCATTTTATCCCTTTCTCACAATGTTTTCTATTCTCTCTCAGGCATATTACAAGATTTTAGCCTCACTTAAATTATCGTCTGCAAATGCTCTCAATTTGGACAAGCCTAAATATTTGTCGTTTGGTAAAGAGTGAAGACGTTGGAAAAAAAGGTAAATCTGGCATTATGGTTCAAAACATGATGAACACATTTTCTTGTTTTACATTTTTATTCTGAATATCTGTTTTTTTTTGTGTGTGTGTCACTTATTTAGATCTCTTTTTTGTCTTTTAGCAAGTGATGGTTGATTTTGCATACATTTTTTTTTAATTACAAAAATTTATTGTGTTACATTTAAGATTGTTACATGTAATGCACAAAATGTTTTATGTAAGAAATAGTCTTCTTTCTATCCTGGTTTATTGTTCAATAAACCACAGTTGTGAGTTATGAGGCACAATAAATAATTATTCATTTTATTCATTGTGCCTCGTAACTCACAACCATGGTTTATTGAACAATAAACCACAATAGAAAGAGTTTTATTTCGATTTTAACATGATCAACTGTTGATGAAAGGAAATTAAGTTCATACTAAGTATATAAAAATGGATGCGGATGAATTCTTACTTTACATAGAATATAGAATGATGTTTATTTTACAATGCTTCTGTCGCACTGTGTTTATGAAGCATAATCCATGTTTCCTGTTAGAATTTTTTATTATATAGTAACTCAAACTTTGCCTCTCAAATAACTCTTTCAGCTTTTCTAAGAAAGGACAAAATTTTGATTGACCCTTTACCACACAATCCCGACTTTTAATGACCCTGAGGAAGAAGCCTTTTGAAAACATTGTGGGAAAAGGAGAAAATGCTGTAACCAGCATTTTCTCCTTTTCCAACAATGTTTTCTACTCTTCCCAAGACAAATTTCGATTTTTGAGTCACATTTATTTTGTTGTCTGCAAAAGCTTTCAATTTGGACTTGTCTAAAATTTTGTTGTTTGGTAAAGAGTTAATTTGAATGTTACTTTTGAATAATTCTTTCTTCATTCTACCTTGTTGAATGAATGTGGAAAAAGGAAATGGTGGGTCTTGGCGGTTAAATCAAAACAGAGGACGGATGTTTTGGCCACGGACGTTTTGGCCAGGACATTTTGGCCACGGACGTTTTGGCCAGCCTTATTGAAAAAACGGACGTTTTGGCCAAATTCAATTTATATGTACTTATTATAGATTATTAAGCTACATGAATGGTATTTTTAACTGATTTAATTAATGATTTAGTAGGTTTATACAATGATGATTGTTAGATTATGATTTAATAGATGATTTCAACATTTTTGAACGTTTGATTTATGTGCTTTTATTATCTATAATAAGTACATATACTGATGGCCTGTGACCAATGGGGTTGAAAACTGCATAGTAAATAATTGGGAATGGGATCATTATTTGTTTCTTTACTTGGTAAACATTGTGAGAATAGAAGTAACTGCTAAAATTTTCAATTTTATTGATAGAATTCAAACATTCAAAATTGTTGAAATCATCCATTAAGTCATAATCTAACAATCATCATTGTATAAACATTCTAAACCATTAATTAAATCAGTTAAAAATAATATTTATGTAGCATAATAATCTATAATAAGTACATATAAACTGAATTTGGCCAAAACGTCTGTTTTTTCAATAAGGCTGGCCAAAACGTACGTGGCCAAAACGTCCTGGCCAAAACGTCCTACATTCGTTCCAGATAACGTATTTAAAGTTCTACTGAGTCAGCATAATTTCATAATGAGGTGGTACATCAAGCATCAACATTTTAAATCCTATCTTTGTTCATCAGAAAAGTAGTTTTGAAAATAGCATGAAAGAAGTTGGTCAAAATAAATTGCCAACAATTTCTCCTTTTGCCACAATCTTTTTACCGTACTTGTATTCATTTGTATAAAACCTTTAACCCTTGAAGCACTGTACGGTTACTTGGTAGCTTATTTGGATAATGTTGGTCGAGATCAGACTTCATAGAAAGCAGTCCGACTGTTAATCTACACTGTCTTCTGTTGGTTTATACTCACATTGAGTATTGAGATGAGCATTGGCACTGAGAATGTTCAGAGCATAGCTTACATATGTAACCCTTTACCGCACAATGCCGCCTTTTAACGACCTCAAGAAAGAAGCCTTTGGAAAACATAGTGGGAAAAGGAGAAAATGCTGATAACCAGCATTTTCTCCTTTTCCCGCAATGTTTTCTACCCTACCAAAGAAAAATCGCACCATTTGAGCCACATTGAAATTGTCGTCTGCAAATGCTTTCAATTTGGACAAGGCTAAAATTTTGTTGTCTGGTAAAGGGTTAAAAGTGTTCTGCTGCAAATTTGTTTCAAAAGGTAATGAGATGACACTTTATTGAGATGACACTTTATTGAGATGACACTTTATTGAGATGACACTTTATCATGTTCTATCCTTTCACAAGTCTTCCAAAGACAATCAAGGGTTATAATAAACTGCAAGAAAGATACCAGAAGCAAAGTTTTTCATCTTGTCTTTGAATACGCAATCAAGTGCTATGATCTGTTCATTCCCAATGGATTTGTGCATGTCTTTGAATTCTGCAAATCACTATCATAGAGGAAAAAAAAAAGAGTACTGCATGTGGGTGCCAACGCTCACCTGCAGTTGCTTGATTTTCAGTGAAAATTCAAAGTTGAAAAAGGGGCATAACTGAGTCAAAAATACTTTGAGTTATCTGACCCTGTTGTAAGGGTCCCCTTTTGATGGTGAACAACATGTCCGGGTTTGAAGTAAATATCTTCAGTAATAACAGAGATATTTATAAAATGTCGAAGTTTTTGCACAACAATGCAGACGACAAAGATGATGCAGACGACTGTAACAATGCCAGGGCTATAACAGTAACTCACTCTTTTCTTTGAAATCAGTTGAGCTAAAAACTCAGACAAAGGTTTGAGTGTTATTTGTAATAAAGAAAAATGCCAACTTCTTAATCCCTCTACCCTCTTTATTTTGCATTTCTATCATAAATTTCAAGTACAGATTTGAAGCATCTTCAGTTTTGACAGTCCTCACATGACCAAAACAGTTCTTTATAGTGAATTAATTGCTAACTGGAAGCTCAAATGGTAGAGCGTAGGACTTGTAAACATCAAGTCTTGGGTCACTTGAAGGTGTGGATTTGAGCCCCATGGCTGGCCATCTAAAATTACTTTACTATGTCTTTTGGATGAGATGTTAAACCAAGGTCCAGTGTGACGATGCTGTACACTGAGCATGTTAAAAGAACCAGGCATAACTTGGGATGGGTTTCGTCTTGTATCTTGCACTATCACTCATAACAAAACTAACAGCCTTCCAGGGGCTTCGCCCATATTGGCAACCAGTGGCAACAATAAATAAATACAAATTCAATCAATCACTGGAGGCCTCAAAAACTACTGCCAATCAAATGAAGGAATCCCTTAACCCTTTACCACACAATCCAGAACTGTAACAACCATGGGAAGAAGCCTTTTAAAAACACTGTGGGAAAAGGAGAAATTGCTGGTAGCCACCATTTTTTCTCTTTCCCATAATTTTTTCCAACCTTTTACTGTTTTACAGTCAGGTTTCGTCAATTGAGCCATATTTAACCCTTTCCCAAACGACAAATTTTGGACTGGCCCAAATTGAAAGAGTTTGCAGACGACAATTTTAAATTTGATGAAAATGGCACAAAGGTCTCAAAAAGGGTAGAAAACACTGTGGGAAAAGGAGAAATTGCTCGTTACGAGCAATTTCTCCTTTTCCCACAGTGTTTTCGAAAGACTTGTACTGCAGACACGTGAAAACCAGGGCTTGTTTGGGAAAGGGTTAATTTGCCATCTGCAACAGCTTTGAATTTGGACAAGCGTAAAATTTTGTCAGTTGGTAAAGAGTTAAGAAACTTCTGAACTAGTCAGCCATTCCTCTATCAGGGATGACTTTGCTCTTATCTTGATTATTTGTCTTTGGTTCTACACTTTTTATGAACAAATAATTTTGAAACAAAATATTGAAAACAATTGTATATGTTTGAGGTGGCTTGCACACGTGTAATTTTGTGAACATGCACAAATCGGCGAGACTCATATCCTACAGCTCTGGCATGAATTATTGTTTATTGAGATGGATTGTTAACTCTTTACCATACGACAAAATTTTAGACTTTTCCAAATTGAAAGCATTTACAGACAATAAATTTAATGTGCTTAAAATGGGGAAAGTTGTCTGAGAAAGGTAAAGAAAACATGGGAAAAGGAGAAAGCACTGGTTACCAGCATTTTCTCCTTTTCCCACAATGTTTCACAAACTTTCTGTGGTAGGGTCGTTAAAACTTGGGATTGTCCGGTAAAGAGTTAAACGAAGGCTCTAGATTTGATTATCACAGGCAGGATCGCCCTTACAGTGTTGTAGAGCCACAGCTTACTTCTGGTTCGACAAAGGAAACCCATAAATAAGCTGCTGTGATACAAAGTTGCTGTGATACAAAGTTGCTGTGATACAAAACTTTAACACCATTCAAACAAATAGTTCATTACACAACAAACACTAGTACGAATTTTCAATCATCAAACTTAGACAGGTTTGGAATGCATTATGGGACAGGAGTATCTGATTTAAGCCTTTACCACACAATCCAGGGTTTTAACAACCCTGAGAAAGAGGCCCTTTGAAAACATTGTGGGAAAAGGAGAAAATGCTGGTAACCAGCATTTTCTCCTTTGCCCACAATGTTTTCTGTCTTTTTACTGATATCACCATATGAGCCATATCCAATTTGTTGTCTCCAAATGCTTTCAATTTGGGCAAGTGTAACATTCTGTGGTACAGGGGTAAGCCATGTATGGCTCCTTTTCCATTATATGGCCCACAAATTAGACTTTCTGACATTTGCGTAAAGTGTCGTCTCGGATTAGCCTGTGCAGTCCGCCCAGACTAATCCGAGATGGCACTTTATGACTACGTAAGATTTTGTCATACAGTAGACTTTCGTGAAACAGAAAATCACATAAGAACGGAAAGTGTCATCTCGGATTAGTCAATACGGACTGCACAAGCTGATCTGGGACAACACATTTTCACATATGTATGAAGGCCCCTTTGCATGTGTTGCACGCCATATTCAAACATCCGATTCTTTGCTTCAAATGATGTCTCCTTGGTGAAACTTGTACCTGTTGGTGGTATGTCTAAACTCTAGATTCTTCAAAACTTAATCCTTTACCACACAATCCCGTCTTTTAACGACCCTAAAAAAGCAGCCTTTTGAAAACGTAGGAAAATGAGAAAATGCTGGTAACCAGCATTTTCTCCTTTTCCCACAATGTTTTCTACCCTTTGAATGAAAACTTCTCTAATATATTGAACATTTGATTTGTTGTCTGCAAATGCTTTGAATTCGCATCTGTCTAAAATTTTGTCGTTTGGTAAAGTGTTAAAGCATCCATAGACTACCAAATCAAAAAGTCATGCAAATGAGCACAAGTTCTTTGACAAGGTAGTAAACATTGCAAGAAAAGGAGAAAATGCTGGTTACTGGCATTTTATTCTTTTCTCACAATGTTTTCAAAAACCTTCTCTTTCAGTGTGATAAAGCGTTAACTCTTTACCAACTCATGGAATTTTGCACTCGACCAATTTAGAAGCATTTGTAGGTAACAAAATAAATGTAGTGCAAATGATGATTTCTGCTTTTGATAGGGCAGAAAACATTATGGGAAAAGAAGAAAATGCTGGTAATCAGCATTTTCTCCTTTTTCCACAATGTTTTCAAAGGCCTTTTTCAGAGTTGTCAAAAGTTTGGACTGTGTAGTAAAGGGTTAAAATAGCCCAGTTCTTGTTACCTAGATTGGGTGTTTAACCATTTACCACACAATCCTGACTTTTAACAACCCTGGAGGACAAAGCTTTTGAAAGCATAGTGGGAAAAGAATAAAATGTTTTTAACTATTATTTTCTCCTTTTTCCACAATGTTTTCTATCCTTTACCATTTGCAAGTGCTTTCAATTTTGACAAGTCTGAAATTTTGTTGTTTTGTAATGCATTTTTTTTTTAAAACTTCTTCTCAATCATATTGCAGCAGCCAGTGTGCGTGGGCAAGACACCAACCACCTGACCATATAAACATCATGAAAACAATGTTCAATTGTGTTAGAGGAATGATTCCAGTTGCAATAACTATCTATTACTCAAACAGAGTTTTTTTTCCAGCTGGGATGTAGGCTCACAACCAATAAATTAGTAGTCCTGTATTACAGGACTGTGAATTGGTTCATTAATCTCAATCACTGTGTGGTGTCTGTTGTTGTGAGGTAGACCATTGGTCTTGTAACCATAAGGTCCCGAGTTTGATACCTGGGAGCTGGTGTCAAGTTTGGGACTGTTCCTTGGCCCACACATTCAGAGCGAGTACTTGTGTAGTTCCCAGGAAGCAGAGTCGAGATAAATTAGTACAAGTTGTTAGTACTTGTTTCTCAATCGATGAAAAATAAATATGTTTAAACTATCTCAATCAATCTTTGCCTATTTGACACTTGGCTTCATGTATCCACCAAATAATATACATAAATAGGCATACGTTCACATTCAAAGAATAGCTTCTGAAGAAAACATTTTTCAGTCCTTAAAATTTTGTGTGAGTGAAAAGAAAAACAGAGTTGCAGGCATTCAAACAAGCTGTATTTATTTGAGCGATTATTTTTCAACAATATTTGCTATTAAATTAACCCTTTTCCACACAATTCCAACTTTCAATGACCTAGAGAAAGAAAGCTTTTGAAAACATTGTGGGAAAAGGAGAAAATGCTGGCTGGTAACCAGCATTTTCTCCTTTTCCCACAATGTTTTCTACTCTGATTAAAGCTCCATCCTTCGTGCAACATTTAATTTGTTGACTGTAAATGCTTTCAATTTGGACTGGTCAAGCATTTTGTCATTTGGTAATGAGTTAACTCTTACAAACGACAATACTGTAGACCTGTCCAAATTCAAAGCATTTGCAGATGACAATTTGAATGTGGCTCAAATTATGGAATTCGACTAGGTAGAAAACATTGTGGGAAAAGGAGAAAATGCTGGTCACCAGCATTTTCACCTTTTTCCACAATGTTTTCAAAAGGCTTCTTCCTCAGGGTTGTTAAAAGTTGGGATTGTGTGGTAAAGGGTTAAGAAAAGATTACAGCGATCTTCATCCATCATCAAAGCTGATTTCAAGCTTACTGAAAATAGTGCACATAACACCGGAGAAAAGATTTAAGTCTACCACACGACAAAAACACAGACTTGACCAAATTAAAAGCATCTGCAGACGACAATTTCAACATGGCTCAAAGGATGAAGCTTGCCTTTAACAGAGTAGAACACATTGTGGGAAAAGGAGGAAATGCTGGCTACCATTTTCTCCTTTTCCTGTAATGTTTTCAAAAGCTGCACTTTTCAGGGTTGTTAAAACCCACGATTGCTTGGTTTAAAAAGAAGGAAAAAAGTCTCAATGGTAACCAGCATTTTCTCCTTTTCCCACAATGTTTTCTATTTTCTACTCTATCACAAATAAATTCCATCACTTGAGTAACATTCATTTTGTCATCTGCAAATGCTTTCAATTTAGACAAATCTACAATTTTGCCACTTGGTTAAGAGATATGGTACATAATATAGCCATAAATCATAGCACAACACAATATTCAGATAAAAAGGTTAAAGATACATCTTTACTCGTTTTCTGCAAGTTTTCAGCAACTTATCTTTTTAACCCATTTCATCTTTATTTTATGAAACTATAATCATTCTTGTAACCTCATGCCAAATGGTGCCCCTGATGGCTGCAAGGTTGCACAGATTACGATGGATAGAAAAGGCATATCATTTTTTGGGGGCCCTCCAAGAAATCACTATCATTGTCTTCAGTTTTATTGAGGACAAATGCCTTTAGTTTCTGTATCCATTACACCATATATAATGATAATTTATCTATACATAGTAAAATTAGTGTTGCACCCCCTGTGTTTTTAACATGTTTAATTTTCTGACGTGAATGATATGAAATGGGTTGGAAATTAGAATCTGGCTGCTGTATACAAGAACAAACAAGTCTGTTGTCTCTGAAATGGAATGAACTGAGGTATCCCTTAACCTCATGGCAGCAGCTACTGATCGAGCTGTTTCAACCTCTCGTGAGAGGTGTGAGACAAAGACTGCAAGCTGTTTTGCATGCCCCGGGCGGAAGTACGCAATATTGCCTGATTTTGTGTGTCCATTCTCTGCAGGTCACTTTCAACCTGTCGTAAGTTTTGTTTCGACATTAAATTCCCTGTTTTAACCAAACTTAAACGCTTCTCGTTTTTCTTAAATTTGAAAGCAACATCTAGGCAAAAGATTCCCACTTACCGTGAGGTCAAGGGATACCTCAGTTCAGTTCATTTTATGGGCAAAAGACGAGTCTGTTGGTGTATGCAGCAGCTGAATTCTAATTTCGACCCAATTTTATCTCATTCACATCAGAAAATCAAACCCGGTAAAAAACACAGGGGGTGCAACACTAATTTTACTATGTATATGTTGACACAGCTAGGACATTCTACACACTTTCAAGTTTTAACAGCACTTTTTGTCCCTGGGTGTAAAGATGTATCTTTAATTCTTTACCATACAACAACATTTAAGACCTATCCAGTTCAAAGCATTTGCAGACGACAAATCAAAGGTGGTTCAAATGATGATACTTGCCTTTAATTAAGGTAGAAAACGTTGTGTGAAAAGGAGAAAATGCTGGTTACCAGCATTTTCTCCTTTTTCCACAATGTTTTAAAAAGCGTTCTCAGGGCCGTTAAAACTGGTTTGTGTGGGAAAGGTTTACTACGATAGATATGTAATGAATCATATCAGGTACATCAGCACCAAAGATTGCACAAAAAGGGACAGAATCCTGTATTTCCATTGTGTTCCTTGAGTAAAGATCAGACTGAACTTTCTGTCAAGGGTTATCATAAACGAGGGCTGTTCGGAAAGTAATGAGACTTTGCTTGCAAACCTTATAATAAATATGTAATCTATGTTAAACTTTTCTGTTTAATACTTTATAGCTTTAAAACTTTATAGTTTTAATTAAAAAATTAATTATTTTTAATAATTTTGATATCCCTACTTTATTTCCGTTTCTATGGCGGTGGCATAGTAACCACAGTATAGTGACACCATTATAAAGCAACAACTCGTCCAATAAACATTATAAACGTAACATTTTTACTGCGAAATGAAATCTTATATTAACTAAGACGTCACTAAAAGTATCATTTCCTGTTTTGATTGAGCTGTTGACGGTCAACGCATCTGCATTAAAAGACGTAAAACAAATCTACGATGGAAACACTGTCTAAGGAAGAACAGCAGGTTTTTATAAAATTCTATGTAAATCTTGGGAAAATGCCATCTGAAACAAAATCACTATTAGAAGCAGCTAACAAAGGAAGACCTGTTAACAAAACTTTTGTGTATAGATGGCATAAACAGTTTCATGAAAGGAGGCAGTCAGTAAAAGACAAAGAAGGTCAGGTCATCAAACAACCATCACAGACCTGAGCTGACACTTGCAAAACAAGTGATTGACGATGACCATTGGATAACTGTCAGGGAGCTTGCAGACTTGTGCAAAATTGGTAAGGCAACTGCACATAAGATGTTGACAGAGACACTTGGCATGGCATGCATGTCCACTCGATGGGTCCCAAGGCTTCTCACCACATCTTGCTTGATGGACTATTCAGTATTTCTGACTATTAAATCAGAACTGCTAGCCTAAGCATTGACAGCCTTGATCATTTGCAATCAAAAGTAATGAGAGTGATTTCTTCTTATAAATCAGACTGGTACAAGCAGGTGTTCACCAAGAGAGTAAATAGACATGAGAAATGTGTAAGTTATGGAGAACGGTACTTCGAAGAGGAATAGGGGTCAACAAAGAAAAGACGTTTAGCCTGGGATGACATGACCATGATGTTACAGCATGCACCGGGATTGTGCTAGTGTATATATTCTGTACTGTTCTAAATTAACATATAGTTTGTTTTTTGTAATGTAAGACTTTGTTGGCACTGTATCAAGATCATATTTTTGTTAGGACGAGGTCATTTTTCATTCTGAGCGTGATAGAGTAAGAAATCAATGTTGTATCATTACTTTCCAAACAGCCCTCATACAATGTCTGCAAAAGCACGTAAAGTTGCCCATAGTATGTAAAGAGTGTACAAAAAATATAAAAATAAGCAAAAGCGTTATTATGCAGAAAAAATGTAATACCCTATCATTCCATAAGAGCAGCCTCTCATTTAATCCTTTACTAAACAAAATTTTAGACTGTTCCAAATTGAAAGCATTTGCAGACGACAAAATAAAGGTGGCCAAAATGGCGAAATTTGTCCATGAGAGAGTTAAAAATGGTTATCAGCATTTTCTCCTTTTCCTGCAATGTTTTCAAAAGGCTTCTTCCTAGGGGTCATTAAAAGTTGGGATTGTGTGGTAAAAGGTTAGCCCATTATCTCATAAACAATCACAGAACCACTCAAAGCCAAGGGTTTAACTCTGTACCACACAATCAAGAGTTTCAATGACCAGCATTTTCTCCTTTTCCCACAATGTTTTCTTCCCTATCTAAGGCAGAGTTCATCATTTTAACCCTTAGAGCGCCGAATACACCTGTCAGCCATTTTCATCCAAGAAATAAGGCCCAAATAATTGCAATTTCATGGTTGCTTTTGTCTACAGTGATTCAGCAAAGTGGACAGCGTAGATCAAAGATCAGGCTGCATGTTTTGTGCAGCCTGATCTTGATCTACACTGGCCGCAAATGCAACTATAGTCGTGAAAGGCGCTTTAAGGGTTAAGTTATATTTGTCAGCTGCAAATGCTTCCAATTTGGTCCAGTCCATCCTCGTTGACCCAGTTCCGATGCATTCCGTAAACTACGTTCATGAATGTAAGAGTGATGAATGGTAATACTTCACACCTGGGTTAACGAGGGTGGGTCCAGTCCTAAATTTTGTAATTTGGTACTGGGTTAGGTAGAAGAGCATTAGCTCTATGTTAAAAACCAAAAATATTTATAAGATAGGCAGATTATGCTGGTAACGTCCATTTCTCCTTTTCCCTACAATGTTTTCTACTCTATTAAAATAAAACCCCATCATTTGAGCAAACGTTAATATGTCATCTGCAAATACTTTCCAATTTGCAAAAAAAAAAAAGAAAAAGGTCTAAAATTTTGTTGTCTAGTACAAAACTCAACCTAGGTTATGCCTGCTCCTCGAGCGTGTTTGGTGTATAGAACAGTCAAACAAGACCTAGGTTTAATGTCTAATCCAAAAGGCTATTCGTAATATTAGTATGCCAACTGTGGGAATCAAAACCTACATCCTCAAGTGGTTTGAGACTTGTTTCTAATGATTCTCACATTGTCCCTGTTGAGCCATTCAAGCTGTTTGGAGATGGATTAGAAAAAGACATTCTATACAGTCTACAAAAACATTTCAATGCTCAGGAAAAACAAAACAAAATATGCGTATCTAAAATAAATATAACCAAAGTAACAAAATAGACTTTTGATTAACCCTTTTCCAAACGACAAATTTTGGACTAGTCCTAATTGAAAGAGTTTGCAGACAACAATTTTAAATTTGATGAAAATGGCAGAAAGGTCTCAAAACTGGTAGAAAACACTGTGGGAAAAGGAGAAATTGCTCGTTATGAGCAATTTCTCTTTTTCCCACAGTGTTTTCAAAAGACCTGTACTGCAGACACATGAAAACCAGGGCTTGTTTGGGAAAGGGTTAAAACATAACACTTTTTCATCAATGATAATAAAAAGTTTTTATAAAGTAAAAAAATTTCAGACCAACAAATCAGCACAAATCTGATAAGCAGTAAGGCAGTTGTAATTACATGTATGTACCAAAGAAGACATTATTTAACCCTTTACCAGACGACAAAATTTTAGACCTGTCCAAATTGAAAGCATTTGCAGACAACAATTTCATTGTGGCTCAAATGATGCGATTTTTCTTTGATAGGGTGGAAAAAATTGTGGGAAAAGGAGAAAATGCTGGTAACCAGCATTTTCTCCTTTTCCCACAATGTTTTCTAGCCTTCCAAAAACAAATTTCAATATTTGAGTTACATTTATTTTGTTGTCTGCAAATGCTTTCAATTCGGACAAGGCTAAAAACTGGTCATTTGGTAAGGGGTTAAAGACAATATGGTGAATGTTCTCCCCTTCCAAGAATAGATTGCAATTTTTAAGTCATTCATTTTGTCATCTGGAAATGCTTTAAATTTGGACCAGTCTAAAATTTTGTCATTTGTTAAAGATTTAGAATAATTCCATACTCTACTGACTTTATCTTATGTTAGGCAAGCAAGTAAAACTGGCAAAAAGAAAATGTAAAAATGTACAATAAACATAAACAAGAGAGCCTGATGACCGAGATTGCTTACCTGAAATTTCAGCACCTATCTTTTAATCTTGTAACTCCATGACAAAGGTGACCCTAAAGAGGAGCTAATTTTGACGTTTGACTGATCACACCCTGGTTCCAATGAATAAACGAGCCATGCTCTGGCAAAAGGGGGCTTAATGCATCTCCTTGATGCATGATACCAAGCAAGCCATCACATGATCATGGATCCATAAAATCCATTTTGTCTAACAACCGACTGAATCATGAGGTAACCTGGGTCCGTATTCATGAACCATTCTTAAGAACATTCTTTGTCTTATTCTTCGAGATTTTCTAAATTTGAATGTAACACAACTTCTGATTGGCTAAACCAAATGGTTTAGCCAATCAGAAGTTGTGTTGCATTCAAATTTAGAAAATCTTGGAGAATAAGACTAAGAATATTCTCAGGAATGGTTGGTGAATACGGACCCTGGTCCTTCGACGTGCAAGAAAATTGACCAATAGCAAAAAGTTTTGGCCCAGGTCAGCCTGCACGGACGGCATAGGCTGACATGGGTAGATACCTTTTTTGCAAATGCATGAAGTGCCCTTTTCACAGAGTATGGCTCATTAATATTTTATGATTTGGGGCAAGAGGACACACCGTATAACATTTTGTCTGAAAGTAGTCCGGAAAAGTCACCTTACGATCGCTATAGGCAAGGGAATTCCTTGAGAGGGATTCCCTGGCCTAAAAATTCATTATCTCCAAAATTTATCAACAGCATCACATTGGGCAATAGCAGAGGTTTTGCTTCTACTTATTTTCATAGACAGATCTAAGAATATGTCTGACAGAACAAGAATGCCATGCATATGAAAAAGATAAAAGAAGAATACATTTAACTCTTTACCAAATGACAAAATTTTAGACTGGTCCAAATTGAAAGCATTTGCTGATGACAATTTAAATGTGCCTCAAAGGAAAGAATTTGTTTTTCATGGGGTAAAAAACATTGTGGGAAAAGGAGAAAATGCTGGTTACCAACATTTTCTCTCGTTCCCACTATGTTTTCAGAAGCTTTTTCTTTGTTAGGGTCATTAAAACTCGGAATTGTGTGGTAAAGAGTTAATCACAGATACTGTAATGGAATGTGAGTGTGATCTGGCCTGCCAGATAAAAATATGCATTTCATGAGAGATTTTTTGAAAATCCTAAAACATGGGGAAAAAATGATTCTGACTTACAAATAAAAGGCCTGCCAGATAAAAATATGTATTTCATGAGAGATTTTTAGAAAATCCTAGATAAAGATGGGGAAAAATGATTCTGACGTTCAAATAAATCCAATATCTGAGAGTAAAAAGGTCAAACATTCACCTTTTACCACACAATCCCGAGTCTAAACCCTTTACCACAAAGTCCCGACTTTTAACGACCCTGAAGAAAAAGCCTTTTGAAAACATTGTAGGAAAAGAAGAAAATGCTGGTAACCAGCATTTTCTCCTTTTCCCACAATGTTTTCTTCTCTTCCCAAAACAGTTTTCAATTTTTGAGTTAAATAAAAATTACGAAGGAAAAAATGCAATGTCTCATGTAAAATGTGGAAAAAGGCAAATATGGCAATAAACCCAATGTATACATACAATAAAATGTTCATATTTTTACATGTTCACATAATCTTTTCCTTTCTTTTTTCTTCCTTAGACAGTTTATTAATGAAAAACTCTGCAAAAAAGTAAATAGAGACAAACAAAACTCTGATATAACCTGGTTTCTCATTTTGGAACAAACTTTTTGAAAATATGCCAGCAGGTGTTTGATGGCCCAATGCTCATTTCCCCACAATACACCCATCAAAATTTACTAAAGGTTGTTTTTTTCATTCAAATGTCTAACTGTAATCATTTTTGCAGAGTACTTAAATAAGCCTGTATGAAATAATGTCAAAAATACAGATGTGCTGTGTAAAACAATGAGGGAAAATGTACAACTGCTTGTAACAAAATAATTACTTCTTTAACTCTTTACCAGACGACAAAATTTTGGCCTTGTCCAAATTGAAAGCATTTGCAGATGACAATTTCAATGTGGCTCATATAGTGCAATTTTCCTTTGATAGGACAGAAAACTGTGGGAAAAGGAAAACATGCTGGTTACCAGCATTTTCTCCTTTTCCCACAATGTTTTTAAAAGGCTTCTTTCCCAAGGGCGTTAAAAGGCGTCATTGTGCGGTAAAGGGTTAAAAACATTGCTTTTACAATAACTTCTTTAAAAGCATTGTTTTCTTCACTATTAACCCTTTCCCAAACGACAAATTTTGGATGGTCCAAATTGAAAGAGTTTGCAGATGACAATTTTAAATTTGATGAAAATGGCAGGAAGTTCTCAAAAAGGGTAGAAAAC
The DNA here is from genome assembly GCA_945859785.2 of Tridacna gigas. Lineage (NCBI taxonomy): Eukaryota > Metazoa > Mollusca > Bivalvia > Cardiida > Cardiidae > Tridacna > Tridacna gigas. The sequence continues at coordinate 77,130,363 of OX244030.2, read as the reverse complement.
ACTGTGGGAAAAGGAGAAATTGCTCGTTACGAGCAATTTCTCCTTTCCCACAGTGTTTTCAAAAGACTTGAACTGCAGACACGTGAAAACCAGGGCTTGTTTGGGAAAGGATTAAACGATAATAATATAGAGTGGCACTCCGTGAAAAGGAGGTATAACGCATCTTCGTGGTCCATTATAACAAGTAAGTCGCCATATAGATATGGACCCATAGAAATCTATTAGGTCTAACAGCCGACTTACTCAGGAGTAAAACTGGTCCTTCTACAGGCAGAAAACTGACCAATAGCAAAAAGTTTTGACCCAGGTCAGCCTGCGCGAACTGCGCAGGCTGACCTGGGTCAAAACTTTTTGCAAATGCATTAAACCCCCCTTTTCACAGGGCATGGCTTATATATTCTTTTCATTCCAATGTTTGCTCTATGTAATCATACATGGGAGGTGTGGTAAAAGCCTGTTGTGAAATGACTTCAAATACATGTCCTGTATTCACATTGTATCCAGACTGTTAGCCCGTTGCACTTTACACATGACTTGTCCGAGATCTTGTCCGAGATATTTCACATATTTTTTTGATAAAGATGGGTCCATTTCATCTGCACTTAGCCAGATCAACCTTTTCTGTGACATGGTAACTTGATGTTTGACTGTTGAAACAAGTTTTTCTCGAGATGTAATGGTATCAAGTACAATATCCTCTGAAATATAGATTAAAAAAATACATTAAAATCTTGATTATTTAAAAGTGAGGTAGTATATATAAGCCATGCTCTGTGAAAAAGAGGCTTCATGCATCTGCAAAAAGTATCAACCCAGGTCAGCCTGTGCAGGCTTATGTGGACCAAAACTTTTCACTATTGGTCAATTTTCTGTATGTTCAAGGACCAGTCTACCTCTAGATTAAGTCAGTTGTTGAAATAGTGACTATTATGGATCCAAAATTATGTGATGGCTTGTTTGCTATAATGCATCACAGAGCTGCATTAAGCCCCCTTTTGCCAGAGCATGCTTTCCAGCAAAATGTTACCCCTAAACTTACTGAAATCATATGACCCTTCACCAAACGACAAAATTTGAAAGCATTTGCAGATGACAAATGAATGAGGCTCATGAAATAGAACTTGTCTCTGAAAGGTATGACAACATTGTGGGAAAAGTAGAAAATGCTGGTTACCAGCATTTTCTTCTTTTCCCACGATGTTTTCAAAAGGCTTCTTCCTAAGGGTTGTTAAAACTAAGGATTGTGTGGTCAAGAGTTAACCCTTTCCCAAACGACAAATTTTGAACTGGTCCAAATCGAAAGAGTTTGCAGACAACAATTTTAAATTTGATGAAAATGGCAGAAAGTTCTCAAAAAGGGTAGAAAACACTGTGGGAAAAAGAGAAATTGCTCGTTATGAGCAATTTCTCCTTTTCCCACAGTGTTTTCAAAAGACTTGTACTGCAGACACGTGAAAACCAGGGCTTGTTTGGGAAAGGGTTAAATATAAACATGATAAAGGGACTGAAGTTTCAAAGGGTAGGAAACACAGTGCAAAAGAAAAAGAGAAACCGCTGACTAACAGCACTTTCTCTAAATCCCGTGTTTTCAAAGGTCTTGTGCCAAAGGATCGTAAGAATAGCATTGTGAAAATAGGGTAGCAGCTCCTGATAGCTAACTGCATATAATGCTATCCTGTTCCTTTTTCTCAAAAGAAAAAGAAAACTTTACCAAAATTTTAATTACATGACCTGATAAATGAGTTATCTAATCTTATAAAATCACTCATTAATCAATATTATACTTCCTTTGCTGCCAGTGTAGAGCAAGATCAGACTGCAAAAAATGTGCAGTCTGATCTTTGATCTACAATATCCGCTTTACAGAGGCAAAACAGTACAGTCAAAAGGCACCCATGACATTACAATCATCTGCTTCACATTCTAGAATGTCATTTGGGTTTAATCAGAGCTTAACTCTTTACCAAACAACAAAATTTTAGACTAGTCAAAACTCAAAGTATTTGCAGATGACAAAACAAACCTGACACAAAAATTATTTTTTGTTTTGGGAAGGGTAGAAAACATTGTGGGAAAAGGAGAAAATGCTGGTTACCAGCATTTTCTCCTTTTCCCACAATGTTTTCAAAGGGCTTTTTCCTGAGGGTTGTTAATAGTCGGGATTGTGTGGTAAAGGGTTAAAATTTTATCTAACTGGAATTTCACAGTTGATTTTGTGCGCGAGTTTCTCAGTTCCTCTCATATATATGAATCACTTAAAATTTGGTATAAAATAGGATATAGTATGTATACTGGGTTCACTGGTTAGAATCCCCTGCTAAGCCAGTTTCTTTCCAAGAACTGGTGATAGTCATTGCAATTGTGTTCATCCCTCCCTCACCACTGAGCAGTGTTTCAAAGATGGTTAAGTGCACAAAAGAGCCATGCCTTCCAGAGCTCCAGATAGAGGGAGTGATTTTGATTTCAAAATAGAAAATCTTAATTATTTGCCACTAAACCCTATGTTATGGGTACTCATTAGAATCGTCTCATCGAGACGATTCTAATGAGTACCCACAACATAGGGTTTGGAAGAGAAATAATGGATTTAGAATACCATCACTCCCTCTTGTCTGGAGCTCTGTGCCTTCGAAAGAATATTGTGTGAAGCACCAGTTGAAGTAACTCCAGAAAAGAGAGGGAAAGGCGCACTGACTGCCAAAATAAAACAGGAAAAATGTTGAAAGTAGTGGTTTACCAACAACAGACTGACAGTGGGAGGCAATAGTTGACAGTGAGAGAGCTAACCTCACGTACCAGCTTAACCCTTTACTACACAATGCTGCCTTTTAACGACCCTCATAAAGAAGGCTTTTAAAAACATTGTGGGAAAAGGAGAAAATGCCGGTAACCAGCATTTTCTCTTTTACCTACAATGTTTTCTGCCCTTCCAAAAACAATTTTCAACATTTGAGTCATATTTATTTTGTCATCTGCAAAGGCTTTCAATTTGGAAATGTCTAAAATATTGCCATGTGGTAAAGGGTTACGTACCCACAGAAGTCGTTTAAGTGAACAAAATATTAACTATGATCTCATTATAAAACGCTCTCATGTGGAAACCAGTGGAAACTCATCATGACAATATATTTGTTTGTTTTGTTTAACCCTTTACCACAGATCCCATGTCTTGAAGACTTTCAGAAATAAGACTTGAAAACACTGTAGGAGAAGAAGAAAATACTATTAGCATAAAGATAAAAGTTTCATGTGTGATTAACCCTTTACCATACAATGCCGCCTTTTGACGACACTGGGAGAGAAGCCTTTGGAAAACATTGTGGGAAAAGGAGAAAATGCTGGTAACCAGCATTTTCTCCTTTTCCCACAATGTTTTCTACCTTATCTTAGAAAAATTGCACCATTTGAGCCACATTGAAATTGTCGTCTGCAAATGCTTTCAATTTGGGCAAAGCTAAAATTTTGTCGTCTAGTAAAGGATTAAAAGATAAGACAGTGTATTTTAACAAAACTTGATGCAACTCAATCAAGCTCATCAGATGATTTCTATCTTTCAAATGGTGGTAAACATTGTTGGAAAAGGGAAAATGCTGGTTACCAGCATTTTCTCCTTTTACCCCAATGTTTTCAAAAGCCTTACTTCTAGGGGTCTTTAAAATTCAGAATTGTATGGTAAAGGGAAAATCCTTGAAATCCTTTGAAAAGGGTTTGGCTCATCTGGGAATTGACCTAAAGACTTTTTGGATAACGAGTTTTGTACATTACAAACTGAGTCACTGGGCAAAGTGACTTACCATAAGAGATGGAGTTTGAGATTAAATGTTTTTTGATCCTATCTGATCTTGAAACAGGATCATCTAGACTGTGTGATGGAAAATCTGTACCAAACAGGACTCTGTAAGTAGTGTAAATGTATTTTGAATTATTGCAACATAACCTTGTAAACTACCTTGTAAAATAGTGGAAAGTAAACTCCAGCAAATAGAGCTATATTCTAACTAGAGCTGTCACTGAATGTGACTTGATACCCCCGCCAGCGCTTTGACAGAAAAAAAGTGTCAAGTTCAAGGGGAGATAATTCCTCAACCAGGGGGAGTTGACACTTGAAAATTACGTCTTGCAAATCTTCAATATATGATCAATATATGTGCAAAGTTTCAATGCAATTGAAGGAAAACTGTAGGAGGAGTTCGCGACATAAAATTGCTAGTATTTTGTACACAAACGGACACACGGACACACGGACAGACAGGCTGATTCCAGTATACCCCCGAAAACATTCGTTTTGCGGGGGTATAATAAACAGAGCTATTAAAAAAAAAAAAAAACAGAGGGACCTTTAGGAACCATAGGCTTACCAGTAGTTCCAGGAATGCAACTTCAGTTAAGTGTAAGTTGAAGTAAAGTTAACCCTATACCATGCAATCCCGGATTTTAATGACCCTTAGGAATAAAATGTTTGAAAACATTGTGGGAAAAGGAGAAAATGCTGGTAACCAGCATTTTCTTCTTTTCCCACAATGTTTTGTACTCTTTTAGACACAAATCCCTGCATTTGAGCAACACTGAATCTGTCATCTGCAAACACTCTCAATTTGGGATTGTCTAAAATTTTGTCGTTTCGTAAAGAGTTAATCCATTGCCACACAAACATTTCATTTTGACAACTACGAGGAAGAAGGCTTTTGAAAATATTTTGGGTTAAGGTGGAAATGCTGGTAACCAGCATTTTCTCCTTTTCCACAACGTTTTCTACCCTATCAATGACAAATTCCATCATTTGAGTCACATTTAAATTGTCGTCTGCAAATGCTTTCAATTTGAACAAGTCTACATTTTTGTCGTCTGGTAAAGAGTTAAAGGCCTTTTCAGACTTGTTAACTAGAAGATCTTTAAAATACATGACAATATGGATCCAAGGTAAGGCTGCCTTTTGTATGAAGTATGATCTTGATCTAATCAACTTCAACAGAAAGTTAAGCTGAACAATTACCCTGAATAAGAAAGCTAAGTTACAAATGATAAGACTCGTTCTATTCTCTTTCCTCTCTCACAAAACTGACCAATGCTAAAAACCAAGCATTATGCTGTAAGCCTTTACCAAATTATCAAAAACTTAAATGAAACTGAAGATGAAGACTATTGAAAAAATTGTGGGAAAAGAAAAAGTGCTGGTATCTAGCATTTTCTCTGTTTCCCGCAAGGTTCTCTACCCTTTCAGAAACACTTTGTTTCTGTAATTTTTTATCTGCAAATGCTTTCATTTTGGATGCGTCTAAACATTGATCAGTACGTAAAGATTTAACGGAGATGCAGTGAACTTACTTGTATCTTTCATCTGGCAAGGAACTGGCCACATTGATAAAGATGTAAATTTTTCTGTAAGATTTAGACTGAGATTTTGTGTCGGACAGACCATCTGTGACAAAATGGACATTCTGCAAAGAGACATTAAAACTTAGCCTTCAACAAATGATCCTATTTTTTTCCACCTGCATACTGGATTTTGATAAATATCCCCCTCAGAATTACACCATCCAAAACCAATCAAATGCAACGTAACCCGTTACCACACAATCCCGACTTTTAACGACCCTAAAAAAGAAGCCTTTTGAAAACATTGTGGGAAAAGGAGAAAATGCTAGTAAACAGCATTTTCTCCTTTTCCTGCAATGTTTTCTACCCTTTCCAAAACAAATTTCACTGTCCTAGTCACATTTATTTTGTCGTCTGCAAATGCTTTCAATTTGGGCCAGTCTAAAATTTTGTCGTTTGGTAAAGAGATAATCCTTTTGGCAAAATCCACATACATATTTTCACAGTCCATCATCTGGCGTTTGAAAGTATCCTAAAACTTCACTTAACCATTTTCCAAACAACAAATTTTGGACTAGTCCAAATTGAAAGAGTTTGCAGACGACAATTTAAATTTGATGAAAATGGCAGAAAGGTCTCAAAAAGGGTAGAAAACACCCTGGGAAAAGGAGAAATTGCTCATTACGAGCAATTTCTCCTTTTCCCACAGTGTTTTCAAAAGACTTGTACTGCAGACACGTGAAAACCAGGGCTTGTTTGGGAAAGAGTTAACTGATTTGTTGCAGTGAATATTGAAGTAAATATTGTTGATCTACGATATTTTGCTAATGATTCCCAAAATATCTGACAATTGGTCCATATTTTCATTTACATTTTGCTGATGATGGATAGCAAATGTAACACAATCTCTGATTGGTGGTTTTAGAACAGACTGCAACCAATGAGTACGCGCGTCTCAGGGATTACAAAATTTTGACTTGATCAGTCAAGGGTGAATAGAACAATGTAATGATTGTCACCCCGGGTTAGCAAAGATGAGCTGTGTGTAAGACTAAGAATTTGCAGATTACCAAGAAGTTTTCATACAAATATGTTCCAGTTTACAGCATTGAGCAATTTTAACCTACCTGCATAACTTCTTCTGATGCCCTACTTTCTGGATCTGCAAAAAAGAAAAAAAAAAAGTAAGCACTTTCTAAAGGTAATTCTGAAAACAAAATTGGCAGGAACATTTTGATGAATCAGAATTAAAATTAATGACCTTTGAAATTTAATGGTGTTTGAAATTTAATTTTAATCTGTGCATAGAAAGACTAATTTTACCAACAGATCACGGTAGAGGTTAAATGTACACCGAATAAGTCTGTACACCGAAAAAGTCTGATGTCAGTCATAATAGGGCAACGCCCTAATTTTCATTGGCGCCTGCTTAATGCACAGTTCCTGACTAGATTTGTGTAACTATAGACTCCGCCCATAGGCGGTATCGGATAAAAATAGACATCAGACTTAAACGGTGTACAGACTTATTCGGTGGAAGTTTAACATTTACCAACAGATCACTGGCCTTAGGCCAGTCGCCACATCCTCCCCAAGAGATAATAGTAACCCTTAATCCTTTACCACACAATCCCAACGTTTAACAGCCCTAGTTCATTATACTTATGAAAACATTGTGGGAAAAGGAGAAAATGCTGGTAACCTGCATTTTCTCCATTTCTCACAATGTTTTCTAGCCTATCAAATAGAGAAATTATCATTTTAGTAACACTGGATCTGTCCTCTGCAAATGCTTTCAATTTGGTCCAGTCCAGATTTTTGTCATGTGGTTAAGAGTTAAACTGCTAAATAAATCAAATGAAAATTTCCAGCCCACAGTAATGCACACTGTTCTTTCCAAGCCACAACCTGACTTCTCACATACAATCATTACAATTTGAAGAGGAGAGACCCGTAAGAACTCCAGTCATTTTGACTTTCATCAATTAGTGGAGAAAACTGGCTGCGCCAAGCTTTGGGCTCACAAACCCTGGTTTGACCTTTCACCAGATAAGCCCCAGGCAAAGGCTTTTCAAGATTTTTTTTTGAAAAGGAGAAAATGTTGGTAACCAACATTTTGTCATTTTCTCAAATGTTTTCTACTCTTTTTGAAACAATTTGCAGCACATTTGATCTGCTGTCTGTAAATGCTTTGAATTTGGACAAATCTAAATTTTTTTGTCTAGTGTTTTGTAAGGGCTGAGGTAGTACTGCTCAGCACGGGTTAACCCCTCCAATCCAAAAAAAAAAATAAGTAAGTGTTGTGTTGGTATATAAATTTTATGGGTAGAAAGACATATTAACTCTTTTCACTACCAAATTCGGAAATTCCACTTTTTTTCCAAGCTCTAAAAATAGATTTCCACTTCTACTGAAAACGACTTTCGTCATAGTTTAAAAACAGAGTAGCGGACAGCGTAGATCAAGATCAGACTGCACATTCTGTGCAGTCTGATCTTGATCTACGCTGTCCGCAAAAGGTAGTCAAGTCGTCATTAGTAGTGAAAGAGGTAATTCTTTTGAGACAGCTGGTTAACCCTATACCACAGACCAAAATTTTAGACGTGTCCATATTGGAGGAAATCAATTTTCAGAAGTTTTTTAAATGATAGTATTTGTCATTGAATAGGTAGAAAACATTGCTGTTTACTAGTATTATCTTTTGTTCCCATAGTGTTTGAAAAGCCTTGCCTATTACAGTCATAAAAATAAAAAAATTGTGTGGTAAAAATTACCTTTCTTTATCCTTACAAACATGGAGGAGAGATCAGCTGTAATCAGATCTATGACTGCATCAACTATTTTCTCAGGACCAACAACATAAACAGGTAGTTTTACTGTGGCTGAAAAAACACAAGAGTATGGCATTCCGGTGCTGTTGATTGTTTGGTGTTTAACCCTGTTTTCAACATTATTTCAGTTATATCGCTGCAACCAGTGCATCTATCCATGCTTTCCAAGAGTTTCTTTTACCAGTACTCTGCATAATATTCTTTCCAAGCCACTGGCTGTTTTCCCACATGACCATTGTCGAAACAATGGTCAGCAGTGAGAGAGGAATGAATCCTGTTGCAATGACTATCATCAATCCTCGGAAAGATATTGGCCAAGCTGGGGATCGAACCAGCCACCTCCTGTGCTCAAGTCCTGTATGCTACTGACAGAGCTACGGGGTTTGGCATATTCCGGTGCTAAGGCTTGGCGGCAGTTGCTTTTAGAAATAGATTGATTTTCAGTGAACAATCTATTTTGATGGTAACCTGCCCCTGTTGTATGCGTTCCCCTTTTTATAGTCAACAACTACATGTATTCCAAGTTTGAAGTAAAAAGCTTTGGTAATGACAGCAATATTATGAAACGTCGAAGATTTTACATGATGCAGACAACAACACGGCTATGACAATACGACTTTTTCTTCAAAAACAGCCGAGCTCAGGATGGAATCCAGGGTCTGTATTCACCAACCATTCTTAAGAACGTTCTTTGTCTTATTCTCCAAAATTTTTTACTTTTGAAAGTAACGCAACTTCAGATTAGCCAAACCAAGTGTTTTTAATTAAAAAGTAGTTTGTGTTTCAAGATGAAAAGAACTTGCTGCAGGTAATAAAGTGTTAACACTTTACCACACGTAAAAAGTTTGGTAAATTCTAAATTGACAGCATATGCAGACAACAAATAAATGTGACACAAATGAAGAGATTTGTCCTGTGAAACGATAGAGAAGAAAGATTGCTAGCATTTTCTCCTTTTCTTAAGAGTTGTTAAAACACAGAATTGTTTCAGTAAAGGGTTACTATTTACTGAACGACAAAATTTTAGACATGTCCAAAACTGAAAGCAGACGGCACAATAAATGTGATGGAAAAATTGAAATTTATTTTGGGAAGGGAAACATTAAGGGAAAAGGAGAAAATGAAGGTTACCAGCATTTTCTTCTTTTCCCACAATTTTTTTGTAAAGGCTTTCTCTTGAGGATTGTTAAAACTTGGTATTGTTTGTTAAAATGGTTAACCCTTTACCACACAATTCCGAGTTTTAACAACCTTAGGGAAGAAGCCTTTCGAAAACATTGTGGGAAAAGGAGAAAATCCTGGTAACCAGGATTTTCTCCTTTTCCCTCAATGTTTTCTGGGTTATACAAGACAAGCTCCATTGTTTCAGACACATTTAAACTGTCATTTGCAAATGCTTTGTATTTGAACCACTCTAAAATTTTCTTGTGTGGTAAAGAGCCCTGGTTTTCACGTGTCTGCAGTACAAGTCTTTTGAAAACACTGTGGGAAAAGCAATTTCTCCTTTTCCCACAGTGTTTTCTACCCTTTTTGAGACCTTTCTGCCATTTTCATCAAATTTAAAATTGTCGTCTGCAAACTCTTTCAATTTGGACCAGTCCAAAATTTGTCGTTTGGGAAAGGGTTAAAGGAAAGATGTAAAGCATTTCTCACCTGTCATGGGAAGTACTCTGTCATAACACTGACCTGAAAATATTTATCACAGAGAGGAAATTCTTACATAGTACCGGTTACTTACTGGTTACCAGCATTTTCTCGTTTTCCCACAATGTTTTCAAAAGGCTTCTTTCCCTGGGGCGTCAATAGGCGTAATTGTGCGGTAAAGGATTAACTGTTACCAAACAAGAAAATTTTAGAACTGTCAAAATTCAAGGCATTTGCAGAGGACAAAACAAAGGTAGTTAGAATAATCAAACTTGAAGTTTCTTCTTTTCCCACAATATTTTCTAACACTTTCTTAATCAGTGTTGTTGAAACTTTGGATGGTGTGGTAAAGTATTGACCCTTTCCCAAACAAGCCCTGGTTTTCACGTGTCTGTAGTACAAGTCTTTTGAAAACACTGTGGGAAAAGGAGAAATTGCTTGTAACGAGCAATTTCTCCTTTTCCCACAGTGTTTTCTACCCTTTTGGAGAACTTTCTGTCATTTTCATCAAATTTAAAATTGTTGTCTGCAAACTCTTTCAAATTGGACCAGTCTAAAATTTGTCGTTTGGGAAATGGTTAAATGTATAGTTTTCCATAAAGGATGTCAAATATGACAGGCATTTTTGATTTTTTGGCACAATATTTCCTGGAGTTTACCAACATTCTATACAGCAATCAACTTCTCATTTTTCAACTATGCTTTCACCCTTTACCACACAATCCTGACTTTTAACGACCCTGAGGAAGAAGCCTTTTGAAAACATTGCGGGAAAAGGAGAAAATGCTGGCACCCAGCATTTTCTCCTTTTCCCACGATGTTTTCTATTCTTCCCAAAAGAAATTTGAATTTTTGGGTCACATTTACGGGTATTCTGTCGTCTGCAAATGCTTTTAATTTGGACAAGTCTAAAATTTTGTCGTTTGGTGAAGAGTTAAAAATTGTCTGCTGTGAAATACATAAAGTCCTCTCAAGGTGGTGATGACTTAACCTTGTACCACACAATCTTTAGTTTTAACAACCCCCAGGAAGAAGCCTTTGGAAAACAATGTGGGAAAAGGAGAAAATTGTGGTAAACCAGCATTTTCTTCTTTTCCCTCAATGTTTTCTACCATTTAAACTGCTGATGCTTGAATTTGGTTGTCATTAACTCATTCTTTGGGAAAGGGATAACTGTATTTATCTCCTTAATTCTGATAGTACTTTACCAGATGACTAAAGTTTAGTCTTGTCCTTATCGAAAGCACTTGTAGATAGCAAAATAAATGTGGCTTAACTCTTTAGTAAACCACATAATTTTGGAATGGACCAAATTGAAAGGATTTGCAGACGACAAATAAAATGTTGCTAAAATGATGATTTCTCTCTTTGAGAGGGTAGAAAACATTGTGGGGAAAGGAGAAAATGCTGGTCACCAGCATTTTCTCCTTTTCCCACAATTCAAAAGTCTAATCTACCAGGGTTGTTGAAAGTCGGGATTATGGGTGAAGGGGTTAGGTGTTGGCACCTGTCTTGAAAAGGATAGAAAACATTATACAGAAAATGGGGGAATTGCTGCTTATCAGCAGTTTTTTCTTCCTTTTTCACGATTTTTTCAAAAGCTTTCTTCCCCAAGGACGTAAAATTATGCAGATTTTGATAAATGGCTACTACAGATCACCCCATGGCTTAACCCTTAGAGCACAAAAGAAACCCAAGGAATATATTCAGTCTAGAACTAAGACTGGCATAACTCTTTACCAAACAACAGAATTTTAGACCAGTCCAAATTGAAAGCTTTAGCAGACGAAAAAATAAATATTACTCAAGACTTGAAATTTGTTGTGGGAAGAGTAGGAAACATTGTGGGAAAGGAGAAAATGCTGGTTACCAGCATTTTCTCCTTTTCCCACAATGTTTTCAAAAGGCTTCTTTCTCAGGGTTGTTAAAAGTCGGGATTGTGTAGTAAAGAGTTAACTGTTATTTGGTGGTTGCTTTTGTCTATAGCGTTCAACCCTTTACCACACAATCCCAAATTTTAACAACCCTGCAAAAAATGCCTTTTGAAAACATTGAAGATAAAAGAGAAAATGCTGGTAACCAGCATTTTCTCCTTTTTCCACATTGTTTTCTACCCATCCGAAAACAAATTTCAATTATTGAGTCACATTTGTTTTGTCATCTGCAAATTCTTTCAATTTGGACAAGTCTAAACTTTTGTCATTTGGTAAAGAGTTAAGCTAAGGGGACAGTAGAGATCAAAGATCGGACTGCACATTTTGTGCAGTCTGACCTTGATCTAAACTGGCTGCAAAAGCAACTTTGGTTGTAAAAGGCTCTTCAAGGGTTAAAAGAAATTGCGAATTTCTCATGGTTGTGATAAACACATTAGAAATATAGTATTTTGTTACCTTTCAACTTGACTACCCCACGCCTTTTCTCTGTTCCTAATGGAAATCTTCTTAGATTAGCCCTGAAATTGACAAAGTCAAAATCATTCAAGACAACTGTATCAAATTTTGTTTTTGTATTGGAGTTTAACACTGTTTAAACAGGTTAGGTCATATCACAACGGCCAGTGCACCTACACATGACATTGTGTTTCCTGGCTTTCTCACACCAGATGTGAATCAAATGATGGAATTTGTAAATAAAACAGTTACCAGCATTTATATACAATGTATGTACCAGTGGATAAAGGCTGGGTCAAGTGACACTCCAAAAACATCCATTTTGTAGGGGTATAAAATTGTCAGCAGGACTTGTCAGAATTAAAAGATGCAGCAGACATCAAAAGATATTTTCAGATCAAATGATAGGATTTATCTTGGAAAGACCAGAAAGCTTTGAAAGGCCAGGTCACCAGCATTTTCTCCCTTTTCCCAAAAAGTTTTCAAAAGCTTTCTTTCTCAGGGTCTTCAACTCTTTACCAAACACAAAAACTTTGGGCTTGTCCAAATTGAAAGCATCTGCAGACGACAAAATAACCTAGACTTAAAAAATGAAATTTCCTTTTGGTAGGACAGAAAACATTGTGGGAAAAGGAGAAAATGCTGGCTACCAATGATAAATGAGACTTAAAAAATGAAATTTCCTTTTGGTAGGACAGAAAACATTGTTGGAAAAGGAGAAAATGCTGGTTACCAGCATTTTCTCCTTTTCCTAAAATGTTTCATCTTCTTTTCCCACAATGTTTCGTCTTCTTTTTTCAGAGTCATTAAAACTTGGAATTGTGTGGTAAAAATGGTATTATTTAGTAAAGGGCAAACATAAAGCTACTCACTGCTGTAGATTTGGAAGAACCACTTCCTGAGGGTCCAGTGTGCCAGTAGCTTCATCAATCTTTTTCCCCAGCCATTTTTGCTGATCAAACATGGTGTTGGTAATCAGGTAAATATCGCCCTGTTTCAGGTTAATCTCATTTGGTGCTTTACCCTCCACGTTCATATTGCACCTGCAAAAGTGGTGGGGGAACTTTAGATATAAAAATGCTGAAATGGAATTTTCACACAAAAAATACCTAAATATTGCAATTTTGAACCTTTAGAGAACTAAGTAAGTCAACTGGATATTTTAAGTCTTTACCCCACAACAAAATTTTAGACTTGTCCAAACCAAAAGCATATGCAGATGACAAGTTCAGTCTTTACCAAACTACAAAATGACAAAATTTTAGACAAGTCCAAATTGAAAGCATTTGCAGACGACAAAATAAATGAGACTAAAAACTTGGACTTTGTTGTGGGAAGGATAAAAAAAATGTGGGAAATGGAGAAAAAGCTGGTTACCAGCATTTTGTCCTTTTTCCACAATTTTTTCAAAAGCATTCTTTCATAGGGTTGTTACATGGTGGGATTGTTTGGTAAGGGGTTAAATAAATGGGTGTGAAAATACACATCTGTGCAGTGATGGATTAAGCCTTTGTCTTTTTGGAGGTCTTAAAGTAGGTTTCCACAGCACTTAACTCTTTTCCAAATGTCAAAATTAAAGACTCATCGAAATTCAAAACTTTTGCAAACACATTATGTGTGGCTCAAATTGTGGAATTTGTCTCTGAAAGGGTACCAAACATTGTGGCAAAGAAGAAAATGAAAGGGTAAAAGATGACATTGGTCATGGTATCATGCCATACCATCATGGATGGTGTAGATCTAACATCAGACTGCTCATTATGTGCTGTCTGGTCTTGATCTACCTTTCAACAAAAGCTAGGTAGGTGGCCACTGGCAGGGAAAGAGTTAATGTAAAGGTAATCAAAGTCCATCTTTACCTCACAAACATGTAGTCCCCTGTCCCGGCATTTTTTTCCATCCATTTACATGCAGAATCATACTCTGAAATGACAATAATGCTTTTTGCAAATAGGCCATGCTCTGTGAAAAGGGGGCTTAATGCATCTGCAAAAAGTATCGACCCAGGTCAGCCTGTGCAGGCTGACCTGGGCCAAAACTTTTTGCTTATTGGTCAATCTTCTGCTAGTCCAAGGGCTATACTACCTCATGATTTGGTCATTTGTTAGACAAAATGGACTTAACCCTTTACCACACAATCCCGACTTTTAACGATCCTGAGGAAGAAGCCTTTTGAAAACATTGTGGGAAAAGGAGAAAATGCTGGTAACCAGCATTTTCTCCTTTTCCCACAATGTTTTCTACTCTTCCCAAGACAAATTATGATTTTTGAGTCACATTTATTTTGTCGTCTGCAAAAGCTTTCAATTTGGACTGGTCTAAAATTTTGTCGTTTGGTAAAGAGTTAATTGATCCATAATGATTTGCTGGGTATAACTCATCACAGAGATGCATTAACCCTTTACCAGACGACAAAATTATAGCCTTGTCCAAACTGAAAGCATTTGCAGACGACAATTTTAATGTGGCTCAAATGGTACAACTTTTCTTTGATAGGGTAGAAAACACTGTGGGAAAAGGAGAAAATGCTGGTTACCAGCATTTTCTCCTTTTCCCACAATGTTTTCAAAAGGCTTCTTTCCCAGGGGTGTCAAAAGGCGTCATTGTGCAGTAAAGGGTTAAGCCCCCTTTTGCCACAGCATGGCTGAAATACATGTAACAGTCCCACAAAAGGGATAACTTTCATACTTGAAGAACAAAAAAGATTTTGTTTATCCTGTCATGATTCAATTTTGATAGTCTTTGATCAAACACATATCCAAAATTATCTATGATATTATCAAGGCAAACATTTTCATGAAGTTTCATCTAGATAGAAGATAAAAGTGGTATAAGGCTTTTCTGCAATATTTACCAAGTGTTCCAAGATTTCGTCCAGATATGACTTACGTAAGAAACTGTCTGAAATATTGCAAAGACAAAAATCCTGACTAATTCTCATTAAATTTGGGGCAAGCATGTGGCTTCTAGACTGACAGACTGATATAGCCGATGAATCACAGACAACATTGGACAAATACTCAAGTATCTACTTTGAGCATCTGTACTCTGGTGAAGAACAAATTTGTGAATTTCGTAAATCTGAACGTAGGCGTAAAGTTACAAAATTTCTTCAGATCAGCTAAACACTAAAAGAAATTTAGAAACAGATACCTTGGGAACAATTTTTCACTTTGATTTTGACGTCCTTCTCTTTCTTCAGTATTATAAATTCCTGACTGAGCAATTTATATGTATCTTCCAGGGTGCATCCTTCTAAGGAGGTGGTCGTTTCCTCATTTCTCTGACTTGGCACATAAACAATCTACAGGAAATCACGAAGTATCCCAAATGAAATGAGCTGTGCTCTGGCAAAAGGGGCCCTAATCCTTTACCACACAATGCCGGCTTTTAACGGTCCTGAGACAGAAGGCTTTTGAAAACATTGTGGGAAAAGGAGAAAATGCTGGTAACCAGCATCCTCTCCTATTCCCACAATGTTTTCTATCCTATATGAGTCAGATTTTGTGTTTTGAGTAACACTGAATTTGTCGTCTGCAAATGCTTTCTATTTGGACAAGGCTAAAATTTAGTCTTCTGATAAAGAGTTAACTGTTTACCACACAATTCCAAGTTTTAACGACCCTGAGAAAGAGACCAATTGAAAACATTGTGGCAAAAGAAGAAAATGCTGGTAACCAGCATTTTCTCCTTTTCCCACAATGTTTTCTACCCTTCTCAAATAAAAATTGCAATTTTTTATTCGTATCGATTTTGTCATCTGCAAATGCTTTCAATCTGGACCAGTCTAAAATTTTGTTCTGTGGTAAAGAGTTAACCCTTTCCCAAACAAGCCCTGGTTTTCACGTGTCTGCAGTACAAGTCTTTTGAAAACACTGTGGGAAAAGGAGAAATTGCTTGTAACGAGAAATTTCTCCTTTTCCCACAGTGTTTTCTACCCTTTTTGAGAACTTTCTGCCATTTTCATCGAATTTAAAATTGTCGTCTGCAAACTCTTTCAATTTGGACCAGTCCAAAATTTGTCGTTTGGGAAAGAGTTAATGCATCTCTGCGGTGCATTTACACCAAGCAAGTCTTCATATAATTATGGATGCATAAAATCTATTTTGTATAACCATAGGCTGAATCTGGAAGTACTCTGGTTCTGTGACATACAGAACTAGAGGCGCTTGAGCGCCTGTATCGCTCCACAGGCCTGATATTTCTATAATGGCGAAAAGAAGTTTTTAACAATTACCATTCAATCCTGCATTTTAGCTCACTAAAGAAAAAAGGTATGGAAAAAACTTGTGAGAAAAGAAGAAAAAAATGGTAACCAGCATTTTCTTAGTTTCCCACAATAATTTCTATCTTTTTTTATATATGTCTTACTAATTTGAAGATATGTTGTCTGCAACAGGTCCTTTCACAAACCATTTTGGGTGGGGAAACATCAAAATATAGAAAATATGTCTTTCTCAGGGTCGTTAAAAGTTGTGATTGTGTGGTAAAGGGGTAATCTAAAAGAACAGCTAGGAGGGCAAATGAATGAATGTTATAGCAATATAGATCAACTTACATCAATACACCAGATAGAATGAAATATGCTGGCATACAATGAACACCTAATCCCTAATAATCAACTTTTCACAGTTAGAATGTCTTCTGTGGCAAACAACACAAAATGGTCTACAAATGCATTTACATAAATCAAATATCCTGCTCCAGGGCACAGATTAATTCTGGTGTACTGAAGTTGCGGGATCAGTTTGACTGGGTAACATTAATGCCTTATCACAAATGTAAAGCCCTGTCCCACTGTGTACCAGGTCACCAGGATTTACACCCCTTCTCTGTCCACTCTGCATTTACTCATTAGTAGGTCAACAAACCTTTACCAGAACTAATAAAAGTGCAGAGGTTCTCTTGTTCTATATCAAAAGGACTATAAAGTACCTACAACATGGGGGTTTTGTTATTAAAATACTTTTTCTTTTTTATCTTGGCATGGTTACTCAGGCTTAGTAATAAGGCAAAATTGAAAAGCTCAAGTTGTGAAAGGTGCTCAAGCTTTTATCTTATTTATGGCCAGTGATATTTCATTACTAGTACTAACTAATAGCATATCATTGGAGTAAATTGTGATCTTAATACCAAGGAAAATGTGTGGGCTTAAATAGGACAGCCCTGACTAGGTCAAGTCAATCCAATTTTCTTCCTTTTTCTTTGTTAGTCGATAAAACTAACACAATAAATAGTTTTGGAGAAGAACATTTTTTTGAAATATAAGCCTTGTCTATAAAAAAATGTGTTTTTAGGTGTATCATTTTTCTAAAAGGAATTTGGTATACAACCACCATAGAAACAATTTGGCAGACAACCACCATAGGAACTTACCTGCAAAACAACAATGAAATCCAATGAATAGTTTTAGAGAAGAAATTTTTCAAAGATTTTACTTTATACCATAAAAGGAAAATGAGTCTCCCATAAAAGCCATGTTTTTTGACAGATCATTTTTTTTTAAAGGAATTCTGTAAACCTGTATCTAAGGAACATTCCTGCAAAATAATAATGCTATCCAAATAGCGGTTTGGGAGGAGAAGATTTTTAAAGGTTTTTTACTTTGGTTGCCATGGCAACCAGAATTCTTCATGGAACACAATTATTTGAAGGAATTTGAAAGAGGACCACCAAAGGAACATTCCTGTGAAATTTGGTAAAAATCCAGTCAATAGTTTCTGAGGAGAAGTTTTTTAAAGAAAAAGTTTACGGATGCACGCACGGACGAACGGACGGACGGACGCACGACGGACACAACGCCATGACAATAGCTCGCTGGCCTTCGGCCAGTGGAGCTAAAAATTAACCAGTTGCAAAAAGTTTTGACCCAGATCTGGGTTGGGACTTTTTGCAAATGCATTAACTCTTTACCAAACGACAAAATTTCAGACCAGTCCAAATTGAAAGCATTTGCAGACGACAAAATTAAATGTGACTGAAAAATTGTAATTTGTTTTGGGAACGGTAGAAAACATTGTGGGAAAAGAAGAAAATGCTGATTACCAGCATTTTCTCCTTTTCCCACAATGTTTTTGAAAGGCATCTTTCTCAGGGTCATTAATAGTCGGGACTGTGTGGTAAGGGGTTAAGCCCCCTTTTCAGATGGCTCAGATATAATGTTTTGTTTTAATAATCATTAGTTCATGTCAATGCTTAGTATACAATGGACAATTCATATTAGATCCAAGATGAGACTAAATATAACATGCAGCGTGATCTTGTCTTTACAGTCTTGAAACTTTACCATGCAATCACGCGTTTTAACACCTTCTAGAAAAGCTTTTGAACACTTTGCAGAAAAAAAATGCTGGTGAGAATATTTTGAATGGAATAATTACTTGTACGTACCCCTTTGATCTCTTCTCCCACATATAAGTTGCTGGGCTTTAAAACTTTGTTAATGAAGATTCCTGTGTGGTTACCTCCCTTGATCAAAATTTTGTCATCTATCACAGGATATTTAAGCAGAACTTCTCGACACATGTTTTTCTCTGGTAAGCCTGGCCTGTTTACTCTGCTTATTGGAAATAAAAGTAAACTTAGAAAATGAGCAGATTCCTATAATATAACATGGGCTTTTCAGAGCTCAATTCCCTAAATTAACTCTTTACTAAACGACAAAATATCAGACTGGCTACTGGCTCAAATTTAAAGAACTCAAAGATGACAAAATAAATGTGGCTCAAATGAAGAAATTTGTAAATGGGTAGGAAACATTTTGGGAAAAGGAGAAAAACACAGGATTGTTTGGTAAAGGGTTAATACAGATGGCCACTTTGTGTCGAAAATGGTACTTCTCAAGTTGTAACAAACTAACAATGTAGCAAAGGCTCTATTAAAAATACCGTGGAGAATTAGTTTATGAAAAGTCATTCAAAAAATGTATTAGATCTATAGACCTCCCTGCTTGGTGAGATAATATGAAAAAAAACACAGCATATAAAAAAAAAAACTGTACAGTACGAAAAACCCAGTTTACAAAAAGGTACAATGAGCTATATTTTGCTCCCAACAGCCCAATGATGGCAGCTAGGTATGATCCATGCTCTTACAAAAAGGGGCATAACTCTTTACCACACAATCCCGACTTTAACGACCCTGAGATAGACCAGCCGATAGAGCTCAGTAGGTAGAGCGTAGGACTCGTGAACACAATGTCCTACAGGTTGTGGGTTCGAATCCCCGGCTGGCCAACTAAAAATTACTAATAGTCTTTCGGATGAGACATTAAACCGAGGTCCCGTGTGACGGTGCTATACGCCGAGCACGTTAAAGAACCAGGCGAAGCTCTCAGTAGTTTCGACCTGTATCCTTGCACTATCCCACGTAACAACTAACCGTCTTCTGGGGGCGTCGCTCAGATGGGCAACTGGTAGCGACGATAAATAAACGGAAATAACCAACCAACCCTGAGATAGAAAACTTTTGAAAACATTGCGGGAAAAGGAGAAAATGCTGGTAACCAGCATTTTCTCCCTTTCCCACAATGTTCTCTACCCTTTCCAAAACAAATTCCAATTTTTCAGTCACATTTATTTTGTCATCTGCAAATGCTTTCAATTTGGACCAGTCTAAAATTTTGTCGTTTGGTAAAGAGTTAATGCAGCTTCATAATGCATTATACCAAGCAAGCCATCACATAATTACGGATCTAGAAAGTCCATAATGCCAGACAACAGGCTGAATTCTGAGGCAGAATGGTCTTTAGACATGCTGGAAATTGACCAATAGCAAAAAATTTCAACCCAAGTCAGCCTGTGTGGACTGCGCGGGCTGACATGGGTCGGTACTTTTTGCAGATGCATTAAAGCCCCTTTTCACAGAGTTTGGCTCATATATGTATATACTACTCAAAATTTGATAAGGACCACTTAAAAGATTGTGTTTATTCCTTACATAACGTTGAAACGTTAAAATATTTGCTGTGATTCTGAAAATTTGTTCATTTGACATCAGCTTTGTGCCAAAAAAGGAATAAGCCGACAAAATGTTGAAGCGGAAAAGCGGTTGAAACTTGGTAGGGGCAATAATTCGGGATAACACGGAAAGGTAATCGAATGAGGCTTTTTGGAAAAATCAAGTAGGGTGCCTGAATTTTGTTTTAGTATCGCGTGTGGTGGCCATTTGATTGGATTACTGCTCAGCATCCTCTTCTCATACTGCTAATAAGCCTTCGAATGCTTTGTTGTGGGATTCGAGTCTACTCGTCCAGTAGTGCCTGTTGGAGCTCTGGAACTGTGGTTGGCTGGACTGGGCGGGCAGATATTGCAGTCTGCAGCATGTCCCAGGCATGTTCATTTGGATTAAGGTCTGGGGACCTTGCTGGCCAGTCCATTCTCTCAATAGTTGCTGTCTGCAGGTACTCGTTGGTGACCCGTGCCCTGTGTGGACGGGCATTGCCATCCATCAAAATGAAATCAGGGCCTATAGCACCAGCGTATGGGCGAACATAAGATCTCATTGATGTATCGTGCAGCCGTCAATGTGCCGTTTTGAATGATATACAGATCCGTTTTTCCCTGCATGCTAATACCCGCCCACACCATGACTGAGCCCCCGCCAAAACGAACATAGCAACACATACGGGTGCAAAACGCTCATTGGATGATCTCCATACCTGGACTTGTCTATCAGTGAAGTCCACACAAAATCTGGATTCGTCAGTGAACAGTACTGGGATCCAGTCATTCAACGTCCATCTGACGTGAGTGCGCGCCCATTGGAGACGTGCCTGGATATGGTTTCGTGTCAACGGAATGCGGATTGCTGGTCGTCTGACCCACATGCCAGCTCTATAAAGACAGTTTCTGATTGTTTGTGTAGAAATTCTTATGCCATTGGCATTCTGCAAGTCATTTTGCAGGGCGGTAGCCGTAACAAAGCCCTGACGTCGCGCTTGGACGACAATAAAACGGTCTTCACGCTGAGTTGTGACTCTCTCACGACCACCACCATGCCTATACCTGATATTTCCGTGAGTTCAAAATCGTTCCCACATCCTTGCAACAGTGCTCTGGGACACCCCAAGGACACCTGCCGCATGCCGTTGGGAACGCCCAGCCTCAAGAATCCCTATCCCCCTATTCATCTCGTCGGCGTCAAGACGCCGTCTTATTTCCTAAGGAAGCCATACCCAATGCTAGCTTTGAAATAAACGTTAACATGCACAAGCAAAGTTTGAATATAACGGATGTGTACATGAAGGTACATGCCAATGGCGCATCTTTTTTTCAGGGGTATCACTTTTCCAGTGGATATCAAGCCAGGTACAGGTGAAAAATCAATATCTACTGGACAGGTCAGGTATGCCATTAGAATAATCTACATGTATGAAAAAAAAATCACTTATCTTGGGTTTACCATTAAAGAGATATTTAACCCTTTCCAAAACAAGCCCTGGTTTTCATGTGTCTGCAGTACAAGTCTTTTGAAAACACTGTGGGAAAAGGAGAAATTGCTCGTAACGAACAATTTTTCCTTTTCCCACAGTGTTTTCTACCCTTTTTGATACCTTTCTGCCATTTTCATCAAATTCAAAAATTGTCGTCTGCAAACTCTTTCAATTTGGACCAGTCTAGAATTTGTCATTTGGGAAAGGGTTAAAACAAGTTTTACAAAAACCAACTACTGTTCAAGTTAATTTTAGACCTACAAACCACTTAACCCTTTACCAGACGACAAAATTTTAGCCTTGTCCAAATTGAAAGCATTTGCAGACGACAATTTCAATGTGGCTCAAATGGTGCAATTTTTCTGTGATAGAGTGGAAAACATTGCGGGAAAAGGAGAAAATGCTGGTTACCAGCATTTTCTCCTTTTCCCACAATGTTTTCAAAAGGCTTCTTTCCCAGGGGCATCAAAAGGTGGCATTGTGCAGTAAAGGGTTAAGGACCTACATTATATAGAAATGAAGGCATGTTTTTCTATTGTTTGGATATGACTGTAGGAAAAGGAGAAAGTGCTTACTGCAAGCACTGGCTCTTTTTTTTTAACTCTTTACCACACAATCCCAACTTTTAACAACTCTGAGGAAGAAGCCTTTTGAAAACATTGTGGGAAAAGGAGAAAATACTGGTAACCAGCATTTTCTCCTTTTCCCACAATGTTTTTTACCCTATCAAGGACAAATTTCATAGCCACATTTAAATTGTTGTCTGTTGTTGTCAGCAAATGCATTCAATTTGGACTGGTCTAAAATGTTGTTTGGGAAAGAGCTAAGAACATGTTTATCTCTTTACAAAATGACAAAAAATTTGAAGCTGTTCAAATTGAAAGCACTTGCAGACAACACATTAAATGTTGTTCAGATGAGTGAATTTGTTTTTGATAAGGTAGAAAACAGTGTGGGAGATGGAGAAAATGCTTGTTACCAGCATTTTCTCCTTTTCCCACAATTTTTCAGACAGCTTCCTCCTCAGTCATTAAAGCACAGGATTGCTTGGAAAAGGGTTAAAAAAAACCTGTCCATGAAACAGGTTTAAGAAGTTTATTTGTACAGCAATGGAGGACCCCTTTGTTTTAAGCAAAATGCACTTCTAACAGGCAGCCTTGGAAAGCTTTGTGGCAAACATGGAAATCAATAATTTTGAAAAGGCCACATTTTCAATGTTACGGGAGATCACTCCTTCCTTACTGCATAGCTTCTTCTCGTATAAAATCATTACCTGACAACTGCATTTGGGAGAATTCTCTTTAGCTGAGTGGTTAGTGTATTGGTCTTTTAAACCTTGATAAACGAGGATATTTGCCACACGGGTCTGAATCCCAGCCACAGCGGTATATATTTGAGCTATGCATTTGTTGCAAACTTTCATGTTCGTAGGATGGGGCTCATCTGGGATTGGCCATTGAGCCATTTTTTGTTTATAAAATTGCCTGTTATTGGCCATTGAGCCATTTGTTGTTTATAAAATTGCCTGTTATTGGCCATTGAGCCATTTGCTGTTTATAAAATTGCCTGTTATTGGCCATTGAGCCATTTGTTGTTTATAAAATTGCCTTTATAAAATCAATGCCTGACAACTGCATTAGGGAGAATTCTCTTTAGCTCAGGGGTCAGTGTTTTGGTCTTTTAAATCTTGATAAACAAGGAACTTTGCCGCACAGGTTCGAATCCCAGCCAGGGTGGTTTGCATTTGAGCTATGCATTTGTTGCAAACTTTCATGTTCGTAAGACCATTAAGTAAATATATCTAAACATTTCTTTTCAAAGGATGGCTTATTGTAGAATAAAACAAAACATTAGAAATGCATAATGCTGACTTGCATGCACTGATACATGTACTTGAGCCATGCTCTGTGAAAAGGGGGCTTAATGGATCAGCGGACTGTATCGACCCAGGTCCATGCAGTCTGACCTGGGCCAAAACTTTTTGCTATTGGTCAATTTTTTGTATAATGAAGAACCAGTCTACCTCATGATTGGTTAAGTCGGTTGTTAAAAAAAGTGGCTATTATGGATCCATAATTATGAGATGACTTGCTTGGTATCATGCATCAGAGAGATGCATTTAGCCCCCTTTAGCCAGAGCACGGCTCATTCGTATAGACTATGAGCCATGCTCTGTGAAAAGGGGGCTTACTGCATCTGCAAAAAAGTATCGACCCGTGTCAAAGGATCATTCCACCTCAGATCCAGTCAATTGTAAGAAAAAACATTTTTCATGAATCCAATATTAGGAGATGACTTGTCTGGTGAAATGCATTACAGAGATGCAGTAAGCTACCTTTTCCCAGAGCATAGCTACATTACATAACCCTTTCCAAAACAAGCCTTGGTTTTCACGTGTCTGCAGTACAAGTCTTTTGAAAACACTGTCGGAAAAGGAGAAATTGCTCGTAACGAGCAATTTCTCCTTTTCCCACAGTGTTTTCTACCCTTTTAGAGACCTTTCTGCCATTTTCATCAAATTTAAAATTATTGTCTGGAAACTCTTTCAATTTGGACCAGTCCAAAATCTGTCGTTTGGGAAAGGGATAATACTTTTAGAATAGGATGTGATAGTCTACTACTATTGCATAAGTGTACCATCCATACAGTGCATAAACATTTCCTTTATTTCCTGTTTATAAGGCAAATAAACCACAAAATAATGTACCACTGAAGTATCTTCTTGACCCTTTCCCACACAGCAAGATTTAGACTCTTCCAAATTCTATCCATCTGCAGATTACAAATGTGAAATCAGTACACATGAGCTGAAGTTCTCTGACAGGGTGGAAAACATTGTGGGAAAAGGAGAAAATGCTGGTTACCAGCATTTTCTCCTTTTTCCACAATGCTTTCAAAAGGGTTTTTTTCTTGGGGTCATTAAAACTCACACATGTGTGAGAAAGGGTTAACCAAATTTCTCAGTATTCACAAAAATGCATGGCAGTCAAGCAAAGTTTAATATATGCACGATGCATCATGTAAGAAAACAGGAATAAAAAGGCAACATTCTCTGTCCTTTATAAATCTCTCTTTTCTAATTTGTAAATTATCTAAGATCAGACTGCATATTTTGTGCAGTCTGATCCTTGATCAACACCATTCATACAGGAGCTACTTTTAAACATAGAATGGCAATGGTTCACTCCTTACCACACAATCCGAAGTTTTAACAACCTCGACAGAAAAAACCTTTGAAAACATTGTGGAAAAAGCAGAAAATGCAGGTAGCCAGGATTTTCTCCTTTCACCACAATGTTTTCTGACGTTTCAGACCCAAATTCCATTATTTGAGTCACATATAATATGTCGTCTGCAAATGCTTTGAATTTGGACCAGTCTGAAATTGTCGTGTGGTAAAGATTTAACTCACTACCTCTCTAAAAATATAGCATATGGTTATGAAGAACTTCCTCCTTCCTCCTTAACCCTTTTACCAAATGACAAAATATTAGACTGGTCCACATTACAAGCATTTGCAGCCAACAAATTAAATGTCTCACAAATGATTGGATTTGCTGGTAACCAGCATTTTCTCCATTGCACACAATGTTTTCAAGCTTTAACTCTTTACCACACAGTCCTGAGTTTTAAAGGCCCTGAGGAAGAAGCCATTTGAAAACATTGTAGGAAAAGGAGAAAATGCTGGTAACCAGCTTTTTCTCCTTTTCCAACAATGTTTTCTACCCTTTCAAAGATTAAAATCATTACTTGGGCCAAACTTATTTTGTCATTTGCAAATGCTTTCAATTTTGACAAATCTAAAATTGTGCCATTTGGTAAAGATTTAAGAGATAGAAATCATCATTCGGGTTTCTTTTAACCATTTACCACACAATCCCGGGTTTTAACGACCCCGAAGAAGAATGCTTTTGAAAACATTGTGGAAAAAGCAGAAAATGCTGGTAACCAGCATTTTCTCCTTTTCCCACAATGTTTTCTACCCTTCACAAATCAACTTTCCATTTTTAATCCACGTTTATTTTGACGTCTGCAACTGCTTTGAATTTGGGTAAGTCTAAAATTTTCTCGTGTGGTAAAGAGTTAACTTGTCGTCTGCACATGCTTTTTATTTGGACAAGTCTAGAATTCTGTCGTCTGGTGAAGAGTAAATGATACATCTGTGCTGCATACTCACCGCACACACTCTTTAGGTAAGATGTGAGAGCTGACCTCCCAGCATGGAAAATCTGACGACAAACAGTAATCATTTGATTCATTAGTATTTGTGGAACTACTGTCTGTTACTGAGTCGCAATCTCCATCTTCTTCTACAGTTATAAAAACAAGCAATTTTTCACTCTTAGAGTGCCCAATAAACCTATCAGACATTTTCGTCCTAGAAATATGACCCAAATACTTGCAATTTTATGGTTGCTTTAGTCGACGGTGTTTCAGCAAAGTGGACAGTGTAGATCAAAGATTAGGCTGCATATTTTGTGCAGCCTGATCTTGATCTACACTGGCCACAAAAGCAACTAGAGTGGTGAAAGGCGCTTCAGGGGTTAACAAACCAACAGATGTATTGCCTCTCATACATTAGGTAAACTAGAACTGTCGCAAGCAGATAAATACCCCTACCCGGTGCCTTGTCACTGAATGACTGCCCCTTTCGAAACCCGAAATGTAAAATAACAAAGGGCAGTAACTCCAAAAATACTAAAGACAGAGTTACAGATCTTGTGCCCTGTACTTGTCCTCCATGTGGTCTATCTGTATTTGAAGTTTCGAGCCAATAGCTTTTATACTTTGGAAAATATGCCCTGGACAAGAAAAAAACTAAGGGCAATAACTCCAAAAAATAATGAAAACAGAATTACAGATCTTGTGCACTGCACTTGTCCTCTGTATGACCTACCTCTATCTGAAGTATGAAGTCCATTGATTGAATTCTTTCGAAGTTATGCTCCAGACAAAAAACCCAAAATGTTAGATAACAAAGGGCAAAAACTCCAAAAATACTACAGATAGAGTAACCAATCTTGTACACTGCACTTGCCATCAATGTGATCTATCTGTATTTGAACTTTGAAAGTAAAAGCTTTGATTCTTTGGAAGTGACGTTCAGGACAACTACGAGCAGTAACTCCAAAAACTAGAACTGTCGCCAAGTGGACAAATACCCCCACCAGCATCTTGTGCACAGTCAGAGGAATCAAAGTTCACCTGTGACTTTGACCTTTGACCCAAAAACAAGACAGCACCTCCTTGGGTCGTGAGCAACACTTGTGTAAAGTTTCAGGGTCCTACATGTAGGTCAAACTGTTTTTGAATTAGAACTTTTGAGCTGTTGCTAAAAACATGAAATTTGTCAATGAAAGGGTGAAAAAAATTGTGGGAGAAGGAGAAAATGCTGGTTACCAGCATTTTCTCCTTCTCCAACAATGTTTTCAAAAGCTTTCTTCCTCATGATTGTTGAAAAATTAGGTTTAATCCTTTGCCAAACAAGCCCTGGTTTTCACGTGTCTGCAGTACAAGTCTTTTGAAAACACTAGGAAAACGAGATATTGCTCATAACAAGCAATTTCTCCTTTTCCCACAGTGTTTTCTACCCTTTTTGAGACCTTTCTGCCACTTTCATCCACTTTAAAATTGTCGTCTGCAAACTCTTTCAATTTGGACCAGTCCAAAATTTGTCGTTTGGGAAAGGGTTAACTCTACCAAACAACAAAACTTTAGACTTTTCAAGCTTAAAAGCATAAAATTAAGAAACAAATCAAATGTGGTTCAACTGATAGTACTTGTCTTTGTTTCTGTCTTCTTACCAGCACTTTACCTGTTTCCTGTGATGTTTTCTAAAGCTTCATTCCCTCAGGATTTTCTGATTTTGTCATCGAAATTCCTACATGTAAACATAACCTGCTGCTTTTTTCCTAAATGACCATTTATTGTTTTTAAACACTTTAAACACTTTATAATTTGATGATAAACACTGGCAAAAATAGTCTTTTCTTTTATTGATGGTTCAACCCTTTCCCAAGCGACAAATTTTGGACTGGTCCAAATTGAAAGAGTTAGCAGACGACAATTTTAAATTTGATGAAAATGGTAGAAAGGTCTCCAAAAGGGTAGAAAACACTGTGGGAAAAGGAGAAATTGCTCGTTACGAGCAATTTCCCCTTTTCCCACAGTGTTTTCAAAAGACTTGTACTGCAGACACGTGAAAACCAGGGCTTGTTTGGGAAAGGGTTAAGTTTTACCCTTTATCGCACAATCCCAACTTTTAATGGCCCTGAGAAAATTTTTCTTTGAAAACAGTGTGGGAAAAGGAAAAAAAATGCTGGTAACCAGCAGTTTCTTCTTTTCCCACACTGTTTTCTACCCTTCCACAAACAATATTTCAATTTTCGAGTCACATTTATTTTGTCGTCTGCAAATTCTTTCAATTTGGACAAGTCTAAAATTTTGTCGTTTGGTAAATACAACCCTTTACCACACAATCCGAACTTTTAACGACCCTGCAGAAAATGCCATTTGAAAACACTGTAGGAAAAGGAGAAAATGCTGATTACTCCAAAGTTAAATTTCAATTTTTGAGCCATATTTGATTTGTCGTCTGCAAATGCTTTCAACTTGGACCAGTCTAAAATTTTGTCATTTGGTAAAGAGTTAAAGGATGTACATGTACCTGTACAGATTTATCTTTATTTGACTTCATCTAGACTTTAATTTCTATCTTAGCATTATTTTTAACTGAAAAATGTATCCAATGTTCCATTAGAAGATGAATTCTGATTCTTAAAAGAATAAAGATTAACTCCTTTTCCCCACCTGGCTTTCTTAGTTGTCCAGTTTTCCCCGTTTTTACTTCATCCTGCTTTTTTTTCAGCCGCTTACTCAAACATTTTTGAGTGTCTCAGATTGCTCAGCACAGATTTTATTATCTTTCAGACAGTGCAAATTAACATGAGACTGCACAGTGCATGCAGTCTGATCTTGGATCTACGCTGTCCCATGTTGTATGAGTTATTTCATTTGTTAAAACCAGGAAAATTTTCTATCAGCCACAATGTTTTCCTGTGTATTCACGGATTAAACCTTAACCATTTACTGCACAATCTAAAGTTTTCATGACCTTGAAGACTGATGAAAACATTATGGGAAAAGAATAAACTGCTGGTAACCAGAATTTTCTCAATCCCCATATGTTGTTTACCTTTTCAAAGACAATCCCATCATTTACCCTTTAGCAAACAAGCCCGTGTTTGTACAACCCTGAGGAAGAAGCCCTTTAAAAACACTGTGGGAAAAGGAGAAAATGCTGGTAACCAGCATTTTATTTTACATCGATTGAGAAACAAGTTACTTGCAACTTATACTAATATGTGTCAATTCTGCTTCCTGGAAACTACACCAGTCCTCATGCCGAATGCTGTTAAAAGGTCTGATTGTGTGGTAAAGGGTAAAGGTCTTATTTCCCGATTGAAAATGTCTGTTGGTTTTATTTGGCCCTTTAAAGTATTTTCAGACATTTCAGTGTCATCTGGGACAAATTTGTTTCAGGAGGAAATGAGCTCAGCAAAACTCTAAGGACTAAGCTTTTTTCGCACCTTCAGACTGACTTGGAGACCTCTTGCTCCTCCCTTGAGAACTCTTTTCCATGGTTAGTACCTGTAGATGGTCAGGCTTTGGAGGAGGTTTTGGGGAAGCTCTGGGCACTAATATGGTGCTACCACTGGAATCATCAGTAAGGTTACTGGCCTCTAGTGAGTCCACTGAAATAATCATCAGTAAGGTTATTGGCCTCTAGTGAGTCCACTGAAATAATCATCAGTAAGGTTATTGGCCTCTAGTGAGTCCACTGAAATAATCATCAGTAAGGTTATTGGCCTCTAGTGAGTCCACTGAAATAATCATCAGTAAGGTTATTGGCCTCTAGTGAGTCCACTGAAACGACAAGTTATATCAGCTGACAGCCTGCTGTCTTTCTTGTATTTTGCTATGAAAATAATAAAATAAGAGTTTATATCCCCCAAGGGTCAATAAGTTTGTGTTGCTTTCCTACTGTTTTACACAAAAAAGTATTTAAATCTCATTTTAAAAAACAGTGTTTTTATTCTAGTCACACATAGTAAAAATAATTATGTTATCAGCTCTTAAAACACTCACAGACTTGCTGAACTGCATTAATTCTTTACCAAACGAGATTTCAGAATGAATGAAATTGAAAGCATTTGCAGACGACAAATTAAATGTAGCTCAAATGATTATTTCTTTCTTTGATAGGGTAGAAAACATTGCGGGAAAAGGAGAAAATGCTGGTTACCAGCATTTTCTCCTTTTCCTGCAATGTTTTCAAAAGTCTTCCCTGTCAGGATCATTAAAACTTGGGATTGTGTGGTAAAGAGTTAAAAAGATTCAGCTGCTTTTTGGGATGGTGCATTTTTTTCTAGATCAGACTGCAGACACACAAAAAAAGTTAAAAACAATATAATTTGTAATACCCCACTGGAAACCACCTTTTTCATTTTGAAAAAGACAGCTGCTATAGAAACCATTGCTATGTTTCTGCAGATGCAGATGGAAAGTACACAATCACACCACATACTCCTTCTGGGCTTCTCCAAATAAAGGCTATTATATAAAAAAAATCAAGCCTAGATTTAAAAGCAGCAGAGGAGACACTGTGACAGGAAATACTGTGATAAAGGGAGAAAATGTCTTTTGAGCATATTTCATTATCTGTGACAGTGATTCTAATTGTCTTTCACTTAACCCTTTACCACACAATGCCGGCTTTTGACGCCCCTGGAAAAGAAGCCTTTTGAAAACATTGTGGGAAAAGGTGAAAATGCTGGTAGCCAGCATTTTCTCCTTTATCCACAATGTTTTCCACCCTATCAAAGAAAAATTGCACCATTTGAGCCACATTGAAATTGTCGTCTGCAAATGCTTTCAATTTGGACAAGGCTAAAATTTTGTCGTCTGGTAAAGGGTTAAGAGCTGCCAAAAGATTCTTGTTGGATGGGGAGGGGGGAGGAAGGGGAAGGGAAGAAAAGAATAAAGTAATCCTGTCAATATCTTGTCAATAAACAAAGTAATCCTGTCAATATCTTGTCAATAAACATGTCACAATCACTGACTGACCTTGATCTTTCCTAATTCCAAAAGCCCCTTGCTCAATATCATCGTCTCTATTATTAGGATTCCTTTTCATGCTGTAAGATGGCTCGACATTTATGGAAGAAACAAGGTCTAACTTAGCCTTGGCCTTTTTAGATTTCATGGTATATCGAAACATGGCACATTCACGTCGGAACACCATTTCTGGTGTTTCATTAATGGCTGCTGGCATGGTTGATGCTTTGAAGTAGTCTGGCAGGTCACGCTCTTCATATTCTGTAGTAAGAACCAAGTAATGTTTATCCAACAATCTTTGAACAGTTAGCCCAAAGGCTGCTAAATATATAGAATGAAAATTTCCAACTAATGGAATATACCAAAACACTGCGATTACAGAGTGCTTGTTGTCGAAAAAAACTCAGCGTATAGGACAGTGTAGATTCAAGATCAGACTGCACGTTCTGTGCAGTCTGATCTTGATCTACACTGTCCACAAAAGAGTCTTCAGTCACACTTAGCAGCCTAAGGGCTAACTCTTTACCAAACGACAAAATTTTTAACTATTCCAAATTCAAAGCATTGGCAGACGAAAATTTAAATGCAACTCAAAAGACGTAAATGATATAATTTGTTTTTGACGGGGTAAAAAACACAGTGGGAAAAGGAGAAAATGCTGGTTACAATTATTTCCTCTTTTTCCTACTATGTTTTCAAAAGCCATCTTTGTCAGGGTCAATAAAACACAGGACTGTGGGGTGAAGAGTTACTTTCTATTACTGTATTGGCAATATAACTTAGCTAAAGACGAACAAAAACACAAATTGTAATGATGACAAAGAATTGAATGAAAAATAAGGGAGGAGAAATTCCACTTAATTATAGTTTTGAAAATAATGATGCAGAAAAAGGAGCAAATACAAACTCTTTACGTAATGACAAAATTTTAGCCTAGTCCAAATTGAAAGCAAGTGCAGACGACATATTAAATTTAGCTGAAATGATGGTAAGTGTATATGAAAGTGTAAAAAACTTTGTGAGAAAAGGAGAAAATGCTGGTTACCAGCATTTTCTCTTTTTCTCACAAAGTTTTCAAATGGCTATTTCCTCAGGGTCGTTAAAACTCGAGACTGTGTGGTAAAGAGTTAAAAACAAAACCACTTGTCTTGTCACTGAATCAGGAAAAACATTAAAACTCTTATAATGTTAACTCTTTACCAAACAATCCTGAGGTTTAATGATCCTCAAGAAGAAGGCTTTTAAAAACATTGTGGGGAATGGAGAAAATCTTGGTAACCAGAGCAATGCACCTACTATCAACTTTTTAAGCTCCATTCTATGTGTCTTGAAAAGTTACCAACAAATTTTCCATCAAGGGGTATTATTTGAAAGAGTACTTTTCATTGGTCATTTTAGTGCTTTTACAGCATATTTTGCGAATTTAAACCAATGAAATTCTCTATTATTTCAAGGGTAAATGTAGCATATATCAACTGTTGCATCATTTATCGACCCCAGCCAATTTTTTGTTTTAGATACATCAAACATTTTTAAAGCAGCTGCTTCTTTGCTATTTCATTGCTTTGGCTGCTTATCTTTCTACCTATTGCTAAGGACCATACAGCATGCTGCACTTTTTGACTCATTTTAGCTTCACTTGGGTATTTTTGCAAGTTGACCTTGACTTTAAAAATGTAAACATTTTTTTTTCCTTTTTTCAGGATTTTGGCAAGTTTTATAACAAATCCAGATGGATTATTCAGAATGAGGAGGCTTACTTTGCATCTAATTATACCATCTGATGGGTACTGTTCATTTAACCCTTTCCCAAACGACAAATTTTGGACTAATCCAAACTGAAAGAGTTTGCAGACGACAATTTTAAATTTGATGAAAAATGGCAGAAAGGTCTCAAAACGGGTAGAAAACACTGTGGGAAAAGGAGAAATTGTTTGTTACGAGCAATTTCTCCTTTTCCCACAGTGTTTTCAAAAGACTTTTACTGCAGACACGTGAAAACCAGGGCTTGTTTGGGAAAGGGTTAAGGTAATTTACAGGGAAAGGGTCAATAAATGATGCAATGTATCAAATGTGTGATGTATTGTCGACCCTGCTGTAACTTGTTGTTAAACTGAGCTATGTGAGCATTGCAGCTATTTTCTATGTCTATTTTGCTTTCCTGGAACGATTTTGTACAGAAACAGTCATAGATACATTTAATTAAGTGCTTGAAAATGTCGTGAAAATTATGCTCACCTTATTGGTTACCACAATTTTCGATTGAACATTTTCAAAATGCTTCTGGTGTTATATCTTGAAGTCTTCAACACATGCAGAGGAGAGGTATGATGATGGTCATAAACTGCTTCACGATACTTTATTCTTCAAAGTTAAAATATAGGATTTACGGGTAGAAATTATGAGGAGGTCGATAATAGAAGGTGTTGCTCCACCATTCTCTCCTTTTCCCACGATGTTTTCTACCCTATCAAAGACTGAAATAATCACTTGAGCTACATTTATTTTGTCGTCTGCAAATGCTTTCAATTTGGTGAAGTCAACAATGTTGTTTGGCAGAGTTAAACTATCATAATGAAAATTATGATATCATAGGTTACTGGTAATATCATAATGAAAACTGCAAGTGCACAAGTTCAAAAGGCAGTAAGGCTTCTGTTATATTTTCAGCCAAATTAGTTGGAACTGAAGGAGAAGATGACACAAAACTGAATGGACAACCTCATTTCAGTATGCATAACCTCATTTACCCCTAATTTTGTTGTGTGTGAGTGGGTGGGGAAAGAAATGACACCTGTTGTCAATATATCTCGGAAAACATGAACACTACAGATTCATATCAAGAATGCAGAGATGCAGCCTGATCTTAATTTGCAATCTCTTTAAATTCAAATAAAGTTAAATATTTTCAGTCAGACAGAAAAAATCCCATAGTTGCAATTTCCAGGCTGTTTGGCCAGGCTATCTCACAAAATACAGGTACCAACGTAGAGATCCAAGACAAGATCACATCACATTTTCTGTGAAGTCTGATCTTGGTCTACATACCAGGACTGGTTGGTAAGTTGTCAGTCTTAGATTAAAGGAGGTAAGCAGGGACACATATCCATTATGATTTTAAATCTTGTTGTATCACACGGGGTCATAAAAACTTGTATGGTCACTTGACCACTGACTAGGTTTATTATGTCAGTTGGTCATGTGATCAAAGTTTATTAGGCTAGTTGGTCATGTGACCAGCCGGAACTATTTTTTTGAGTCTACCGAAATGGTCTTCTTTGACACAA
Organism: Tridacna gigas; assembly: GCA_945859785.2. Classification (NCBI taxonomy): domain Eukaryota; kingdom Metazoa; phylum Mollusca; class Bivalvia; order Cardiida; family Cardiidae; genus Tridacna; species Tridacna gigas. The sequence continues at coordinate 77,096,345 of OX244030.2, read as the reverse complement.
CATTTTTCTGTGGATTTAGATCTACATCACACTTATGACATAGCCATTATCGTTCATGAAGTCATGATTGCAGCTGTATATTCAGAGAGCTTTACACAATTCTTCATTTTTTATTTTCTCAATGTGAGAAGGATGTCAATGTGTGCCTTATTTAGAACGAAATATTCATAATGTAATCGGAATTTGGATTATAAATGAGAAACAGGATAAACAAAGTAGATGGTTGGTGTTTTGGATTTGAAAGTCTATCAGGCTCGGCTCCAAAAATTTATTAAAGGTACGGTCATTATGTCAATATTTCTTTCTTGTTTGTTTGTTTCTTTAGTGACTGACAGGATAAATAGAATAGATGGTTGTTGTCTTGAATGGATTAAGTTTATCAGGCTCAGCTCCGAAATTTATCCGGTTTGCCTTCGGCTCACCAGATAAATTCCTCTGCCTTGCCTGATAAACTTAACCCATCAAAGACACCAACCACCTACTCTATATGTCTTACGGCTGACTACGACTCATTAACAGCCTAAGATGCAATTTGTTACAAACTTACACAAGCATCTAGAGACAAGATACAAGAATTTTTGTTATGTAGTTACCACACTGTAACACTAAATTACAAACATGTACGACATGTGCAAGTGATCAAAGCATTAACCCTTTCCCAAACGACAAATTTTGGACTGGTCCAAATTGAAAGAGTTTCCAGACGACAATTCTAAATTTGATGAAAATGGCAGAAAGGTCTCAAAAAGGGTAGAAAACGCTGTGGGAAAAGGAGAAATTGCTCGTTACGAGCAATTTCTCCTTTTCCCACAGTGTTTTCAAAAGACTTGTACTGCAGACACATGAAAACCTGGGCTTGTTTGGGAAAGGGTTAAATATAAGTTACCACCCTATCATGGTTAGATACAAAACAGTGCATAATAATTGCAAGTTCTTACGTTTTGAGGTGGACAACAAACTTTACCTGAAGATCTCAGTGTGAAACAACATGGTGTATAGGAGAAACAAGTTGCAGATTTATAAAGGATTTTTACAACTGCCATCATATGACACATAAAAGGCTCTTAATAAATCGTAAAAATCCTTAAAACCATTCTCAAATTACCTTATCCCTTTACAATCCCGAGTACTGAAAAAGGACTTCTGAAAAAATTGTGGGAAAAGGAGAGAGTGCTGGTAATAAGCATTTTCTCTTTTTCCTACAATGTTTTCTACCCCTAAAAAAGAAAAAAAAAATCCTTATTTGTGCAATGTAAATTTAGATCAGTCTAAAATTTTGTCATTTGGTAAAGAGTGAATCAATCGTTAAAAGCACATAAGCATCTGTGTTAATTTCTACTCGTATCATATGCTAATCATAACATACTAATTCTTTTCACAACTTGCTCATGGATTCTTGCCAGCAATTTACGGAAGATTATGTGTTATCTGTGAACAATTTACAATGATTACAGACTGTTATGCTTTTATTTACAAACCTTTATGGATTGATTGATTGAATGGTGTTTTATGCAGCTTTCAACATTATTTCAGTCATATCACAGTGACAGCTCACATTATTTCCTGGGCTTCACCAGTACTCGGCTGGGGCTCTGAAGTGTCTTGCCCAAGGACACTCCTATGAAAAACCCAGTGGATCGAGTGAGGCTCGAACCCAGGGCTTCCAAGTCGTAAGTCCTACACTTCACCACGTAGGACCCCTCTAACCTTTCGGGAAAAATGAATTTGTGAACACCGGTAAGAGGATTCTAACATGTCAAAAATTTTGCCTCTCCTTTCATTGCAAGTATCAATGTGACGAGTTATTCACAAATATCAGTGATTTACTTATGGATGCTCTCTATTGAGTATGAGTTTGTAGTCCAGAAGGACTCATAAGAAAAATCAGTGTATTTGATTGATTGATTGATTGTATGGTGTTTAACGCCGTTTTCAGCATTATTTCAGTTATATCACGGCGGCCAGTGCACCTATCCATGCTTTCCTGGAGTTTCTTTTTACCAGTACTCTGCACAATATTTTTTCCAAGCCACTGGCTGCTTTTCCACATAACCATCGTCGAAACAATGGTCAGCAGTGAGAGAGGAATGAATCCTGTCGCAATGACTATCATCAATCCTCGGAAAGAAATTTGCCAAGCCAGGGATCGAACCAACGACCTCCTGTTCTCAAGTCCTGTATGCTACCGACTGAGCTACTGGGGCTTGGCAGTGTCTTTGAAGGTGGTGTAACAAACAACAAAAATTAAGATACACTTGAAACACTTAAGTCTTTACCAAACGACAAAATTTTAGACTGGTTCAAATTCAAACCATTTGCAGACGACAAAATAAATGTGTGAAAAATTGGAAGTTGTTTTGGAAGGGGTAGAAAACATTTCGGGAAGAGGAGAAAATGCTGGTTACCATCATTTTCTCCTTTTCCCACAATGTTTTCAAAAGGCTTCTTTCACAGGGTCGTTAAAAGTCAGGATTGTGTGGTAAAGGGTTAACCCATTTAAGACCAACACCATGTCACTCTCTTTATATTCACACAAGCTGCAACAGTCTGGATTGAAAAAATTATTAGTTCTTTGCCACACAAAAATTTCTAGACTTGTCCAAATTCAAAACAATAACTCATGACAATGTAAATGAAGAGGAAATCAAATTATATGTTTTTTAAAGTGTAGAAAACATTGCAGGAAATGGAATTTGTCTTTGACAGAAAGGAGAGAAAACTATGGGAAAAGTTTTCAACAGCCCCTTTCCCTCGGGCCACTGAAAAACTGGATTGTGTGGTAAAGGACTAACCATCACATTCTAAAATATATGAGATATGCTCTGGCAAAAGGGGGCTTAATGTATCTCCAAGATGCATTATACCAATCAAGCCATCACATAATTATGGACCCAAAATGGCCACATTTTTTTAACAACCGACTGAATCATGAGGTAGATTGGTCCTTGAACATACAGAAAATTGACCAATAGCGAAAAGTTTCAGCCCAGGTCAGCCTGCACGGACTGCACAGGCCGACCTGGATCAAAATTTTTCGAAGATGCATTAAGCCCCCTTTGCATGAAGCATGGCTCATATGACGAAGGCATTTCAAAGGCCCTCTATAGGCTAAAAAAGGGAACAATTCAGGGATCATATTGCAGACAAATTCAATGCATACCATTTGAAATTTTAATTTTGAATCCGACTGTTATGTTTCAGTACAGTCTGTCAGTCAATATTTTCTAAAGGTTCTGACATCAGGGTAGTTAAAATTCTGGATTGTGTGGTAAAGGGATAAAGACCTGGTGGTGGAAGGCTTTTGAAAACGATGTGGCAAAAGTGCTGGTGAGACCAGTAATTTCTCCTTTTCCCACAATGTTTTCTACCCGTTCTAAGACGTATTCCATCTTCACACCACATTTTGGATTGTCATCTGCAAACCCTTTCAATTTGGGCCATGAGTCTAAAATTTTGTCGTTTGGTAAAAAAAGGTAAAGGCATTTGAGACACACTTGCCTGAGGTATCAGGTGTCTCTATGTTAGTGAAAGCATCCTCACCAAACACTGCATGTCTACTGCTATACCTACCCTCACGACATGGCTTCTTTTTGATATGGTTCTGCCGCTGCAACATACATCAATACATGGTTTTTAACTCTTTACCATACAATCCCGAGTTTTAACGACCCTGAAGAAGAAGCCTTTTGAAAACATTGTGGGAAAAGGAGAAAATGCTGGTAACCAGCATTTTCTCCTTTTCCCACCATGTTTTCTACCCTATCAAAGACAAATTCCATCATTTGAGCCACATTTAAATTGTCGTTTGTAAATGCTTTTAATTTGGACAAGTCTACAGTTTTGTTGTGTGGTAAAGAGTTAATGACAGACTATCAATATACCCTCAAGCATGATGGGCTAAAAGTTGGGTGCTTTTGGTGACTATGCATACCAAGACTGAGCATGAAAGTCTGGCTTTCAATTTACACCAACTGATATGAGGAATGCTGCCTAAAAGTGATTTTGAAAGTGTAATACAGGCATAATTGTAGGAGTCATGCTCTGGCAAAAGGGGGCTTAATGCAACTCTGTAATGCATTATACCGGGCTAGTCATCTCATAGCTATGGCTCAATAATGGCCATTTTGTGTAACAGCCGACTGTATCATAAGGCAGATTGGTCCTTTGACATACATAAAATTGACTGATAGCGATAAGTTTCGGCCAAGGTCAGCCTGTGGGGACAGAGCAGGCTGACCTGGGTCGATACTTTTCGCAGGTGCATTAAGCCTCCTTTTCACAGAGCATGGCTCATATATTTGAGTCCTTCATAATGATAAAAAAATCTCTGATCTCAAGTAAATTAAAAACAAGAGGGCCACAAGCCCTATAGCGGTCACCTGAGTAAAGTCATCTAAGATTGATAAAGCTGAAGAGATCCTAGCTGTGATGATGTGAAACAAGTGAGTGTTAGTGACCTACTTTTTGACTGATGTGAACTATTGTCAGATGATATCATCAAGATAAATATTCTTATCATGTTTCATGTGTATCAGACTGAAAATGCGGCCTCTGTGAGTGCACACAAGGTTTTTCTAAGATTTATCCCAGTGACCTGTTTTTGACCTGACATGACCCAATTTTTTATTCGTATTTGATATCATCAAGAAACAAACATTCTGACCAAGTTTCATGAGTATTGGGCTTAAAATGTAGCCTCTAGAATGCATACAAGTTTTTTTTCTAAGATTTGTCCCAGGAACCCACTTTTTGACCTGACATGACCAAATTTTGAAAATTGTACCAGATGTCATCAAGACAAACATTCTGACTAAGTTTCATGAGAATCAAGTTGAAAATGAGTCCCCTAGAGTGCATGCATGGTCATTCTAAGATTTGTCCCAGTGACCTATTTCTTGACCAATGTGACCCAATTTCAAACATGTTTGGGATATTATCAAGACAAACATTCTGACCCAGCTTCATGAGTATCAGACAGACAATGTGGCCTCTACAGTGCATACAATGATTTCTAAGATTTTATCCTAGTAACCTACTTTTGAACCTGACGTAACCCAATTTCAACTTGTCTGAGATGTCATCAAGAAAAAATTCTGACAAAGTGTCATGAGAATCAAGCTGAAAATGTGGCCCCTGGAGTGCACACAAGGTTTTTCTAAGATTTGTCCAAGTGACCTATTTTTTGGCCCAATATGACCCAATTTCAAATACATGTATGTTAAAGAAATCATCAAGACAAACATTCTGACCATTTTTCATGAGTATCAGACTGAAAATGCAGCCTCTAGAGTGCACAAAAGGTTTTTCTAAGATTTGTCTCAGTGACCTACTTTGTGACCTGACATGCCCCAATTTCAAATTTGTCTACAATATTAAGACAAACATTCTGACCATGTTTCATGAGTATAAGACTGTAAATGTGGCCTCAATATGTACACAATGTTCTTCTAAGGTTTGTCACTGTTACCTTCTTCTTGACCAAAGGAGACCCAATTTCAAACTTGTCCCAAGTATCATAAAGACAAATATTCTGACCAAGTTTCCTGAGTTCTGGACTGAAGATTTGGCATCAAGGTAATTGTTGACGATGCACAATGGATGAAGAACTCTGAACACAGCACAATTACCAATACTCACCTTGAGCATTACATGCTCAGGTGAGCTAAAAAAAGAAAATAATATTCAAACTGCATTGACCATTTATCATACAAGGTGAAGTTTTCACTACCATGTTTTTATGACAGCTCTTGAAAACATTTTGCAAAATAGGAGAAAATGCTGGTAACCAGCATTTTCTAATTTTCCCAAAATGTTTTCTACCAATTCACAGACAAATTCTGCCATTTGCTTCACATGAAATGTGTCACCTGCAAATGTTTTCAAAATGGGGAGTCTAAAATTTTGTTGTCTGGTAAGGAGTTAACCCTTTCCCAAATGACAAATTTTGGACTGGTCCAAATTGAAAGACTTTGCAGGCGACAATTTTAAATTTGATAAAAATGGCAGGAAGTTATCAAAAAGGGTAGAAAACACTGTGGGAAAAGGAGAAATTGCTCGTTACAAGCAATTTCTCCTTTTCCCACAGTGTTTTCGACTTGTACTGCAGACACGTGAAAACCAGGGCTTGTTTGGGAAAGGGTTAAGATTTCACTACATACAATGTACATTTCAATACATTAACTCTCCTTAATCTTGCTTGGATCAAGCATTTTCGAGACTGTTTGATATTTTGATTATACCCGTGATTTTACCCCTTAAAGCCCCTTTCACGAGTATAGTTGCCTTCGGGGCAAGTACTGATTATGATCAGGCTGCACAAAATGTGCAGCCTGATCTTTGATCTACACTGTCCGCTTTGCTGAAACACTATAGACAAATTAAAGCAACCATGAAATTGCAAATATTTGTGTCATATTTCTCGGAATCAAATGAAAATATATGATAGGAAACTATTATGTTCTAGTTTATTGTGTCTTACTGCTCAAAATTCCTTAACAGCAGAGGTATTAGGCACACAGAGAGAATAGTGCAAACACTCATGCAAAGTAATGTCATACAATGTATGCCATCCACCACATATAATAAATTCATGAAACTGTCACACAATATTGTTTGGTAAAGGCTGGTTACCAGCATTTTCTCCTCTTCACACAAGGTTTTCAAAATGGGTCATTAAAGGTTGGGATTGTGTGGTAAAGGGTTAAGTTCTTTTATCTTACAAGGAAAGCTTTTTCATATACAATAGGAAACAAGGAGATACTGCAAAGAAAATTATGGTGTCTTATTTTTCCTAAACCTCCTGCAACATTCGGCAATCTTTTTGTTTCAGGATTAGCCCATTTCCATACCAGGTTATGGAGCTCTTGAAAATATTGCAGAAAGAGGAATTGGCTTGTTAGAAGGAACTGCTTGTTTTCCTACAATGCTATCTATCATTCAAATGCACTAAGCCCCCTTTTCACAGAGCATGGCTCAGTAGCTTTTAGTCATTACAGAGTACATCTCAAAAAACTTTTATAGCTACAATTTTACCCTTTGCCACACAATCTCAAGTTGTAACAACTCTGAGAAAGAGAGCTTTTGAAAATATTGTGGGAAAGGAGAAATGCTTGCAATCAGCATCATTCCCCCCCCCCCCCCCCCCCCCCCCCCCCCACACACACACACACTGTTTTTAAACCTTCAATGACAAATCTAAACTTGAAAGCCAAAATTTGATTTTGTTGTGTGCAAATAACTTCACTATAGATGAATCTAAAATTTTGATGTCTGGTAAAGTGTTTGAAGATTATATCCGGTACAAGGATGTTACAAACAAAACATGCTGAAAATTCCCTAACTTTCCCACTTCACATACATGTACATGCTACATGTATTTACTCTTTACCAAACGACAAAATTTTGGACGGCACCAAATTGAAAGCATTTGCAGATGACAAATTAACCCTTTCCCAAACGACAAATGTTGGACTGGTCCAAATTGAAAGAGTTTGCAGACGACAATTTTAAATTTGATGAAAATGGCAGAAAGGTCTCAAAAAGGGTAGAAAACACTGTGGGAAAAAGAGAAATTGCTCCTTACGAGCAATTTCTCCTTTTCCCACAGTGTTTTCAAAAGACCTGTACTGCAGACACGTGAAAACCAGGGCTTGTTTGGGAAAGGGTTAAATGTTACCCATAACATAAAATCATAGGGTAGAAAACATTGTTGGGAAAAAGAGAAAATGCTTGTGACCAGCATTTTCTCCTTTTCCCATGCCAAGCCCTGTAGCTCAGTCGGTAGCGAACAAGACTTGAGAACAGGAGGTCCCTGGTTCGATTCCCGGCTTGGCCAATTTCTTTCCAAGGACTGATGATAGTCATTGCAACAGGTTCCATTCCTCTCTCACCACTGACCATTGTTTCAATGATGGTTATGTGGGAAAGCAGACAGTGGCTTGGAAAGAATATTGTGTGGAGAAACGCCAGGAAAGCATGGATAGGTGCACTGGCCACCGCGATATAACTGAAATAATGTTGAAAACGGCGTTAAACACTATACAATCAATCAATCAATCAATCCTTTTCCCGTAATGTTTTCTAAAGCCTTCTTTCTCAGGGTCCTTAAAAGTTGGCACTGTGCGTAAGGAGTTAACTTTTTACAAACAATCACAGCTTTTTACAATCCTGAGATAAAAGGCTTTTGAAAACATTGTTGGAAACGAAATATACTGGTAACTGGCATTGCTCCTTTTCCCACAATGTTTTCTACCCTTTGAAAGACAAATTAATGTTTTTAGTAACATTAAATAACAAGAGGACCATGATGGTCCTATATCGCTCACCTGAGTACCAAGCAGTAAAGGTCTACAATGAAGATAAATACCAAATATCGAAGTGCAAGGCCAAAGCTCTAGGTCTTCTTGGTTTAGACAAGAAGATAATCTTTCTTAACCAAACCCAGTTATATAAATATTTGTGAGAAGTTTGAATGATATTTGTCCAATAGTTTTTGAAAAATAGGGAGAACAAGAAATTTCATCAAAGGAAAATAACTTTGTAAAAATTCAATGAACCGTCACCAAAATATAATATGCACATTCTTGCTTGGCACCGAGTCTCTCTAAAGTTTGAATGAAATCTGTCCTGTAGTTGTTGAGAACTAGCTCTGACAAGAAAATGCTACAGAAAGACTGATGGATGGATGGACCGACAAGCTGACTCCTATATACCTCTAGAACAGAGTTTTGAAGGAATAATAACAAAGCCCTAGGCCTTTTGGTGTGTGACAAAAAGTTGCATTGTACTTTTAACCCTTTATCACATGGTAAAATTTTAATCTGTCCAAATTGAAAGCATTTGCAGACAACATTTTCATATTGGCTCAAGTGACACAATATTTCTTTGACAGGGTAGAAAACTTTGTGGGAAAAAGGAGAAAATGCTGGTTACTAGCATTTTTTCCTTTTCCCACAATGTTTTCAAAAGTTTTCACAGAATGTTTCTCATCATGTGACCTAGCGCATATTGTCAAGGTTCTGCAATTTATAGCTGCATCATGGAAAAAGGGGTCTTCATGTTATATTTCATTTTTCACCAATATCTCTTTAATTACTGGACATATCTCAACAGATTTGGATGAAATTTTCACACATCAAGTGACCTAGCGCATATTGTCAGGGTTTTGGAATTTATTGCTGTGTCATGGAAAAAGGGGGCTTCATGTCAAATTTAAACTGCATCCGTCCGTCCTGAATAGATAAAAGGAAAAAATGATCAGGTGGGAACCAAGGCTAGGGGTACGCAAGACAGGATGTTTTATCAGACAGTATAGATAAAGATTAGACTGCAGTTGGATCTTGGATATATATGACTTATATTCTGCAAGATAGTATTGCCTACAACAGAGTCTTGAAATGCATATTACTTGGTCTATCTTTATCTCTTTACCAAACAAAAATTTTAGACTGGTCTATAATTCGAAGCATTTGCAGACAACAAAATAAATTTGTCTCAAAAAATGAACTTAGATTTGGGATGGGTAGAGAACATTGTGGAAAAAGTTAAAAAAATCCTGGTTACCCGAGTGCTTGGCCCAACTGAGATTTAAACTTGACATCCCTGCATAGCTAGCCCTTTAGGTAATGAGCTAACAGGCTTGGCTCAAATCATTAACAAACAACAAAATTTAATCCTTAAACCCAAAGGCCATTTTCATTCCAGAATGAGTCCAAGATGATAACAACTGCGTGGGTGCCTTTTGTCTGCAGTGTTTCAACAAAGCAGACAGTATAGATCAATGATCAGACTGCACATATTGTGCAGTCTGATCTTGATCTACACTAGACACAAAGGCAACTATAGTAGTGAAAGGCGCTTGAAGGGTTAAGACTTGTCCAAATTCAAACCATTTGCTGACAACAAAATAAATGTGACTCAAAAATTTAAATTTGATTTTGGTTGGGTGGAAAACATTGTGGAAAAAGGAAAACATGCTGGTTACAAGTATTTCCTCTTTTTCCCACAATATTTTCAAGAGCCTTATTTCTCACAGGCGTTAAAACTTGGGATTGTGTGGTAAAGAGTTAAATAGAACAAGACTTTTAAAGTTCATTCTGTATACCTTTATGTCCTTTTTTGACCCAGGGGCATCATTTGAACAAAATTGGTAGAAGTCCACAAGGAAATGCCACATACCAAATATCAAAGCTCTAGGCCTTCTAGTTTCAGACAAAAACATTTTTAAAGTTTGCTCTATATACAATTTTGCCCAAAATTGTGACCCCTGGAGTTAAAGGGTTAATTCAATTCTTTTAACAACTTTGGTAGAACTTCAACCAAGGAATATGCCTGTCAAGTTTCAACATGATTGGTTTAGGAGGAGAAGATATTTAAAGGAATTGTGGAAAGACGGACGCTGGACAACGACGAATCACAATACCTCACCCAGCACTTCGTGCTCAGGTGAGCTAACAAATAGGCCTAACTATTGTCTGTGGCTTGTGATAAACAACATAAAGATGAAGTTTCATAACATTTTGTCCCGTAGTTAAAGAGATATTAATCCATAATGAAATTATATGTGAAGCCCCCTTTTTCCATGACACGACATTTAATCAAAAAAGCTAAACTAATGATATTGGCGGACTATCATAAGGAACACATGTATGAAGTTTCAAAAATTTTTGTCCAGGATTTTGAGTTGAAGATACATGTATATTGCTCCTTAACAGAAATATACATGAAGCCCCTTTTTCCTATGAGACAGTATTTGATATCAAAAAGGCCAAAAAAACCAATAAATATCAGCGGACATCATTAGGAACACCTGTATGAATTTCTATTAGTTTTTGTCAAGGATTTTAGAAGATATCTGTCCTGAAAGATGGACAAACAGATGGTCATTGGTCCATGACGAAATTAAACATTTAGCCCCCTTTTTTCATGACATGGCATTTCATGAAATAAAAACAAGTAACTATTGTCTGTGGCTTGCAATAAAGAATAAAAAGATGAAGTTTCATGACATTTTGCCCTGTAGTTAAAGAGATATTGGTCCACAATGAAAATATACGTCAAGCCCCCTTTTTCCATGACACAACAATAACTGGTCCTATTAGACCTACAATCAAACTCATTCAAGACCTTACGGTCATATATATTTTGACCAAGTTTGGTGCTGATTGGTTTAAATTTGTAGATGCTAGAGTGTAAACAAAGTCAAATGTAGCAACTTTTCTAATTCAAGGGCAAATAACTCCAGTCGTTCTGGTCCGATTAAACACATAATCGAACTCATCCGAGATCTTATGATCATATATATTTAGACCAAGTTTAGTGCTGATTGGTTAATATTTGTAGATGTTAGAGTGTAAACAAAGTCAAATATAGCAATTTTTCTAATTCAAGGGCAAATAACTCCAGTCATTCTGGTCTGATTACACCCATAATCGAACTCATCCGAGATCTTATGGTCATATACATTTTGACCAAGTTTGGTGCTGATTGGTTTAAATTTGTAGATGCTAGAGTGTAAACAAAGTCAAATATAGCAATTTTTCTAATTCAAGGGCAAATAACTCCAGTCGTTCTGGTCCGATTAGACCCATAATCGAACTCATCCGAGATCTTATGGTCATATATATTTTGACCAAGTTTGGTGCTGATTGGTTAATATTTGTAGATGCTAGAGTGTAAACAAAGTCAAATATGGCAATTTTTCTAATTCAAGGGCAAATAACTCCAGTCATTCTAATCCGATTACACCCATAATTGAACTCATCCGAGATCTTATGGTCATATACATTTTGACCAAGTTTGGTGCTGATTGGTTAATATTTGTACATGCTAGAGTGTAAACAAAAAAATGTGGACGGACGGACGACGGACGGACGGACGGACGACGAAGGACGCCGACGGACGGTGAGTGATCACAATAGCTCATCCTGAGCACAAAGTGCTCAGGTGAGCTAATAACATTGCCTGCTGCTTTCAATTTTGACCTGACTAAATTTTTTTCGTCTGGTAGACCCTGTTAACCAGACAACATAATATTTGACTTGTCTTTTGTAAAAGCATTTGAAGACAACAATCAAATGCAGCTAAAAGAGAAGAAAATCTTTTTTGCTATTTCAAGGATAAATTCCATTGTTTGAGCCACATTTAGTTTGTCATCTGCAAAAGCTTTGAATTTGGAAGAAATAAAGAGTTAACTCTCTACCACACAATCCCAACTTTTATCGACCCGGAGAAAGAAGCTTCTCGAGAACGTTGTGGGAAAAGGAGAAAATACTGGTAACCAGCATTTTCTCCTTTTCCATTTTCTACCCTTCCAAAAACAAAGTCCAATTTTTTTTGTCTTATCTATGTTGCTGTCTGCAAATGCTTTCAATCTGGACGTCAAAAATTTTGTCGTGTGGTATAGAGTAATGGATATTGCTCCTGTAACATGTGAAGACTACAGTTAAAAACCAGGGCTTGTTTGGGAAAGGTTAATAGGTAATTCATACAATATTGATATTGATATTGTTGCATGTCATACAAGTGTGTTACAGTTAATATCTGTATCTAAGCAAAATCATTGGTGTAGAAAATCATTCTTTAACCGTTTACCACATGGCAAAAATGTAGACTGGTCGAAATTGAAAGCATTTGCAGACAACATTTTAAATGAAGCTAAAAACATAACATTTGTCTCTTAACTCTAAGCAAAATCATTGGGGTAGAAAATCATTCTTTAACCCTTCACCACAAAAATGTAGACTGGTCGAAATTGAAAGCATCTGCAGACGACATTTTAAATGAAGCTCAGAACATAACATTTGTCTCTTAACTCTTTACCAAACGACAAAATTTTAGACTGGTCCAAATTGAAAGCATTCGCAGACGACAAATTAAAGGTGGCCCAAATGATGAAATTTGTCATTGATAGGTTAGAAAACATTGTGGGAAAAGGAGAAAATGCTGGTTACCAGCATTTTCTCCTTTTCCAGTAATGTTTTCAAAAGGCCTCTTTCTCAGGGTCGTTAAAAGTCGGGATTGTGTAGTAAAGGGTTAAGGGTAGAAAACACTGTGGGAACAAGCATTTTCTTCTTTTCCCACAATGTTTTCAAAAGACTTCTTTCTCAGGGTCGTTAAAACTCTGGATTGTGTGGTAAAGGGTTAATTATCTCTTTACTGAACAACATAAATTTTAGACTTATCCATTTTCGAAGCATTTGCAGACAACAAATCAAATATGGTTAAAATGTTAGGATTTGTCCTCCAATGGGCAAAAAAAACTTTGTGGGAAAAAGAGAAAATGCTAGTTAGCAGCATTTCTCCTTTTCCAACAATGTTTTCAAAGTCTTCCTTCCTGGTGTTTTTACAACTCTGGCTTGTTTAGTAAAGGCTTAACTGTATTACTTGTCAGTATAACCAACTGATATGAATTAGCTCACATTCTTATTCAGGAAATAAAAGCGCAAAATAGCGTCTGTGACATTTCATAGAAAACCACATGCATCGAAAATTATCCCTAGCCCTGACCCTTACCCTAACCCAGACTAATTGTGGCTCAAATCTTCCTCCCAGACAGAGCTTTTCATGAAATAAATCTACGAATTCAGCATTCGGTATTTTAAAACATATATGGATTTTGACAAAACGCCTTTTCGACGAAATGTCATGCAACATGCAAAATACAGCCAGGTTAGAGCCGTCTTGGCTGGAATATCTTAACATGGCTGACATTGTAGATCTAAGATCAGACTGTATGTTTTGTGGAGTCTGATCTTGATCCACACTGTCATAACAAGCAACTTCAAGTAGTGACAGCAGGCACTCTATGGATTAAAATTGTGAGCAATTACAGAAATGAAGTATGGTTAGAGCTAAAGCGATGCAACAGCATTCCTCCATCTGTGACAGATACTCACTTTTGGCTTTCTGTGACCTGGAATATGCTAAAATATGGGGCAGTTACAGAATTAACCCATGAAAAGACAGGCTATTTTCCTACAAACCACATATTGGTACAAATAATTAAATAAAAAAAAATACAAGGAAAGGAAAATGATTGTTTTTGTGTTTTGTTAAACAAGAGGACCATGATGGTCCTAAATCGCTCACCTGAAATGCAACTAAGCTGTCATTGTTATGGCCACTTGCATCTTGTTTTTTGCTGGAATGTTTTAGTTTTGAAAATGATTCATCCATATGACAATACCAACAATCAGGGCAGGTAAGAAAATGATAGTCGAAATTATAGGCCCTAGAGTGTAAACAATGAAAATTGTCATCAAGATCCCCTATTTTGATGCTTTTAGCTTGTCCCCATTTTGATCAGATTTGTCCTTAGGTCATTATGAACATTCAGGTAAATTTTGAGCGTGACTGAGCCAGAATTGTGGTTGCTGAGTGTGTTCATGTTCCTGTTCACAACCTTACAAACATTCTGGGCGATGGATCAAGATTATGCTCGAATTATGATACTTATATAATAAACAGTGGAATTTTGGCGACACATATGCAAGGATACATAAAAGCTAACCATGAGTATGTTATGCTCAGGTGAGCTGATAATGGGTTTTCAGACAGAATCACATGCCAAATGTATGTTGTGGGCCATACAATATGGAACAGGAGGATTCCAAGAATACACTCTTTACATATTTGATCCCACATTGTGACTACAAAGGACTTTTTGTGATTCCAAGGAAGAAATTTGGTAAATGCTATTAGCAAACAAGAGCCGTCAAGTGGTTGTTGAGAAATCGCTTCGGACGGACAGACAGACAGACGAAGTGGCGACTATATGCTCGCTCTTACGGGAGCATAACTATCCACCAGTCCATGCTGAATATGAAAGTTCTAGGGTTCTTTTATTTGGATGTGGAAACTGGGATCCAACAACAAAGCACTTATTTTTTTTTCCTAAGGTCACAATTCGATGTACTTTGGTAGAGTGCTACTGTTGCCAATTAAGTTGTAGGCTTTGTGTTTGGGTTGATTTTTTTTTTTCAGCAGTTGACATGGAAACCAGAGTTGTTCATGAATTCCAATTTGTCAAAGGGCAATACAGTTGATCTTGCTTAGCTTAAGCGACTACGTTTATTAAGCCAACATTTTTATTAAGCGATAGGAATTCCAATGTCTCTGTTGAAATATATAAGACTAGCTGGAATTGAATGCCCCATGGATTTAAAGCCTTTATGCTAAATCCTATGTTGTTAGTACTTATTACAATCGTCTTAGTGAGAGTATTGTAATGAGTATTACCAACAAAGGCTTTTCTTGAAAGTAAGGTATCATTTGAGTGCAAGAAATGTTGCCACTCCATGTAATCTGAATAAGTTTTTGTTGCATTAAGAGACCATTTTCTAAAGTGACCAATTTTGGCAGTCCCTTGAGTGGTCGCTTAATAGATGTTTTACCCATACAAAGACCAAAATCCAACACTATTGGTGTATATAACATGTAAATTATCAAAATGTGTTTGTGAAATTTAAATGCATATAAGCCATCGTTCACAGATATGGCCTTGATATTCAGTCTTAATATTGTGATTATACCTTTTTTATGAGTAGGTCCAAAAATAAATTAAATATGCAATGACCTTTTGATAGACAGGCAAATGAAAAGTTGACAACTATTAGACAATAATTGCAGAAAGCAGTTAAAAGACTCAGTGTTTCCCAATAGTGGCACATACCTGGTACAGGTTGACATCTGCGACAGCCCAAAATAGGGTTCCACTTATAATGATACTCAGGGGACCGAAGAAATCATATCATTTTATCTGAATATCGTTTTAACTGATGTATATTCTTATAAAAATAAAAATGTTGGGACCAAGGGATTAACTTCATTATAAGCAATATATCATATTAAGCAATATAGTAATAAGCAAAGTTTACTGTAATTGTTGCAGAGATGCTCAAGAAATTAATTAATATTTTAGCAGATCAGTATTGAGTTGACTCTTTTCAAGATATAATGGTGATCAACCTCTTTCCCACAACCACTTGCAAGAAGACTCAACACCATAATGCTACATGCCAAATATGAAAGCTCTAGCCCTTAAGGTTTGGGACAAGAAGATTTTTAAAGATTTCCCTCTTTATCTCTATATGAAATCCGAGACCAACAAAATATGGCTAATTTTCACACCAGGGCCATAATTTTAAGTGTTTTGGTAGAGGGCCACTAGATGATGCTACATGCCAAATATGAAAGCTCTCGCCCTTACGGTTTGCGACAAGAAGATTTTTAAAGATTTCCTTCTTTATCTCTATGTGAAATCTGAGACCCCACAACATAGGGCCAATTTTTAACACCAGGGCCATAATTTGAAGTATTTTGGTAGAGGGTCACTAGATGATGCCACATGCCATATATGAAAGCTTTAGCCCTTATGGTTTGGGACAAGAAGATTTTTAAAGATTTCCTTCTTTATCTCTATGTGAAATCCAAGAACCCACAACATAGGGCCAATTTCCACACTAGGGCCATTATTTGAAGTATTTTGGTAGAGGGCCACTAGATGATACTACATGCCATATACGAGAGCTCTAGCCCTTATGGTTTGGGACAAGAAGATTTTTAAAGATTTCCTTCTTTATCTCTATATGAAATCTGAGAACCCACAACATAGGGCCATTTTCAACACTAGGGCCATAATTTGAAGTATTTTGGTAGAGGGCCACTAGATGATGCTACATGCCAAATATGAAAGCTCTAGCCCTTACAGTTCGGGACAAGAAGATTTTTAAAGTTTTTTCTTTCGGTTGCCATGGCAACCAGAGTTCTTCATGGAATTCAAATCTTTGAAGTATTCTGAAAGTGCATCACCTAAGGATAATTTCTGTGAAGTTTCATCGAAATCTGATTGGCGGTTTCAAAGGAGATGATTTTTTAGTAATTGTTTACGGACGGACAGACAGACGGACGGACGGACAGCTGGACAGACGGACGACGGACATTGACCGATCACAATAGCTCACCCTGAGCACTATGTGCTCAGGTGAGCTAAAAAAAAAAAAACTCTGATACATGACAAAATTTTAGACTCGTTCATATTGAAAGAATTTACAGATGAGAATTCAAATGTTTTCCAAATAATAGTATTTGCCCTTAACCCTTTACCACACAATCCTGAGTTTTAACGACCCTGAGAAACAATGCTTTTGAAAACACTGTGAAAAAAGGAAAAAATGCTGGTAACTAGCTTTTTCTCCTTTTCCCACTATGTTTCCTACCCTTTCAAAGAAAAATTCATCATCTGCACAATATTTAATTTGTTGCCTGCAAACGTTTTCAAGTTGGACAAGCCTGATATTTTGGCGTCTGGTAAAGGGTTAAACAGAGAGAAAACATGCTGGTTACAAGCATTTTCCCCTTTTTCCACAATCTTTTCAAAAGCCTTCTTTCTCAAGGTCATTAAAACTTGGGACTGTATGGTGAAGGGTTATTATCTTGTTTTACTAGTATTTCAATGGATTGAATAATTTTTTTCCCATTCAATTGGTGTCCAAAGGATTGATTTTAACCCTTGACCAAACAACCCTGAGTTTCAACAAGCGTATAGAAGATGACTTCTGAAAAAAATTGTGAAAAGAGGAGAAAATGCTGGTAATCAACATCTTCTCCATTTGCCACAATGTTTCCCACCCTATGAAAAACAAATTTCAATATTTGATTATTTTGTCTCCAAATGCTTTCAATTTGGACAAGCCTAAGCCTTTACCACACAATGCCGACTTTTAATGACTTTGAGAAAGAAGACTTTTGAAACATTGTGGGAAAAGGAGAAAATGCTGGTAAACAGCATTTTCTTCTTTTTCCACATTGTTTTCTACCCTGTCAAAGACAACTTCCTTAGTTTTAGCCACATTCAATTTGGCGTCTGTGTATGGTTTGGGTTTGGACAGGTCAAAAATGTTGTTGAGTGGTAAAGGTTTAATTTTGTGGCCTTGTAAAGAATTAACCCTTCACAAAACAACCAAACAGAAAGCATTTTCAGATGGCAAATGAAATATGACTCAATCAGACAGTTTTGTCTGTGATAGGGATAAAAACAATGTGGAAAAGGAGAAAATGCTAGTTACCAGCATTTTCCCCTTTTCCCACAAAGTTTTCAAACAGCCTCTTCCTCAGGTTGGTTAAGACTCAGTATTATGTGGTAATGGGTTAATACAAGGAAGTCATCTCTTTTCTCCTGTTGATAAAAGACTCACCAAAGGTATCAATGACCAGGAAAATAAAACAAGAGGAAAAGAATACAACAGGAATCATCCTTTTTACATGTTATATCTGTTAGTATTTACAACCATTTCACTCTTTACCACATAACAAAATTTTAGACCAGTCCAAATTGAAAGCATTTGCAGACGACAAATTAAATGCAAGTCAAGAATTGAAATTTGTTTTGGAAAGGGTAGAAAACATTGTGGGAAAAGGAGAAAATGCTGGTTACCAGCATTTTCTCCTTTTCCCACAATGTTTTCAAAAGGCTTCTTTCCTAGGGTCGTTAAAAGTCGGGATTGTGTGGTAAAGAGTTAAAGGACAAAATAATTATACTTGTTTTATGCCAGATTTTAACTTATTTCATCTTTGTTTTATGAAACTATAATAATTTTTGTATCTTCATACCAAATGCTGCCCCTGACAGTTGCAAGGTTGCACAGTTTATGATGGATATAAAACGCATTTCATTTTCTGGAGGCCATCAATGAAATCACTGTTGTCATTTCCAGTCTTAAATCGAAGACAAATCCTGTGAGTTTCTTTATCCCCTACAGAATATATATCAGTAATTTATCTATGTTTACACAGCTGACTACATTTTGCACCATTCTACAGTCTATCAAGTTTTAAAAGCGTTTTATCTCTCTGACTGTATGGATGTATCTTTAACGCTTTACCACACAATCCCCACTTTTAACAACCCTGAGAAAGAAGCCTTTTGAAAACATTGTGGGAAAAGGAGAAGATGCTGGTAACCAGCATTTTCTCCTTTTCCCACAATGTTTTCTAACCTTTCAGAAACAAATGCAATTGGTTTAGCCACATTTAATTTGTCGTCTGCAAAAGCTTTCAATTTGGACCAGTCTGAAATATTATCGTTTTGGCGAAGAGTTAAGGAGAATTAACACATTACCAGTCCTATTACAGTCAAATTCTTGTGCACTTGATTGACTAATGGTGTTTAACAAATGCTTTCAAGATTATTTCAGTTATATCACTGTGACACCTCACTTATTCATGTGTGTTCTTGGTGTCACAAGGACCAGGCTCCAAAGTGTCTTGCCCAAGGGCACCCCAAAAAATACCCAGATCCTTTGAGTGAAGATGAAAAAAAAATCTTTTGAAAGGGGAAACTCGGCATTATAAATCTTCCTTGTTCTTTTTTTGAAGAATATTTTCTACAGCTTTATTCCTCAAGGTAAATAAAACTTGAGATTATTTATTTACCCACACAGTTCTGTCTTTTAATAACCTTGAGAAATAAGGTTTTTCAAAACATTGTGGGAAAAGGAGAAAATGATGGTGACAAGCAATTTTGCTTTTTACCCAAAATGTTTTCTACCACTTGAAGTCTTTACCACACAATCCCAACTTTTAACGACCCCGAGAATGAAGTCTTTTGAAAACAATGTGGGAAAAGGAGAAAATGCTGATAACCAGCATTTTCTCCTTTTCCTACAATGTTTTCTACCCTTCCTAAAACAAATTTAAATTCTTGAGTCTCATTTATTTTGTCGTCTGCAACTGCTTTCAATTTGAAGTAGTCTAAAATTTTGTCGTTTGGTAGAGTTAAAGACAAATTCTACCATCTGAACCACAGTTGATATGTCGCCTGAAAATGCATATGAATCTGACAAAACTTAAAATGCTGTTGTCTTGTATAGAGTTAACTCTTTACCGCACAATGCCGCCTTTCAATGCCCCTGGGAAAGAAGCCTTTTGAAAACATTGTGGGAAAAGGAGAAAATACTGGTAACCAGCCTTTTCTCCTTTTCCCACAATGTTTTCTACCCTATCAAAGAAAAATTGCACCATTTGAGCCACACTGAAATTGTCGTCTGCAAATGCTTTCAGTTTGGACAAGGCTAAAATTTTGTCTTCTGGTAAAGGGTCTGCAGACGACATCATAAATGTCGCTCAAATCATGGGGTTGGTGACTGAATGGGCAACACTGTGAGAAAAGGGGAAAATGCTGGTTACTAGCATTTTCTCCTTTTCCTACAATGTTTTTAAAAGCATATTTTCTCAGGGTTGCTAAAATTTTGGATCGTGTGGTAAAGGGTTACCGGTAACACCCCTCTTAAGATTGTTTGAGTTTTGTCTTTTGATAATTTGTAAATGATGCCTTAACCCTTTCCCAAGCGACAAATTTTGGACTGGTCCAAATTCAAAGAGTTTGCAGACGACAATTTTAAATTGGATGAAAATGGCAGAAAGTTCTCAAAAAGGGTAGAAAACACTGTGGGAAAAAGGAGAAATTGCTCGTTACGAGCAATTTCTCCTTTTCCCACAGTGTTTTCAAAAGACTTGTACTGCAGACACGTGAAAACCAGGGTTTGTTTGGGAAAGGGTTAAAAGTAATAGTTTGGTTGCTGGGCTGGCACTCTTCAAAATGAAAACAAGAAGACACTTAATTTCAAGTTCATGTGGAAATGTTTAACCCTTAACCACACAATCCCAAGTTTTAATGACCCCCAAGAAAGAAGTCTTTAAAAAACATTGTGGGAACAAGGGGAAAATGCTGGTAACCAGTATTCTCTCCTTTCTCCATGTTTTCTACCCTATCAAAGATAAATTAATTCTATCATTTGAGTCAGATTTAAATTGTCATCTGCAAATGCTTCCAATTCTGATATATCTATATTTTTGTTGTCTGGTAAAGAGTTAGCTCCTTTTAAACTTACTTCTCTACAGGCCATTTTCATACCAAACAAAATGGTATTACAAATTTCATAAAGGCAGCACATTTTAAGAGACCAAAAATATCCTAAAAAAAGCTTTCTACAAGACAGCAAAGCTTCTTTTCCAAAAGTGATTTCAAAATCTATCCACTTGGGGCATAAACAGTCCATGCTGCAATAGTATAGAATTGGGTTAATGAGCAAAGATACTTGGTTTCCTAATTCTGCATCTCCAGTTTGTTTGTAACAGATGCCTTCAATGTCACTCACTATCTCTATCTGTTGAATGTGGAAATCATTTTTGAGCAAGCAATTTTTTTTTATGAAAAATTGTTACAATTACATTAACTCTTTGCCACACAATGATGGGTTTTAACGACCCTGAAAAAGAAGCCTTTTGAAAACATTGTGGGAAAAGGAGAAAATGCTGGTAACCAGCATTTTCTCCTTTTCCCATAAATGTTTTCTAACCTTCCAAAAACAAATCTCAATTTTTTATTCACATTTATTTTGTCGTCTGAAAATGCTTTGAAATTGGGCAAGTCTAAAATTTTGTCGTTTGGTAAAAAGTTAATGTTTCATTACCTTTTGAAACAACTATGGACAGAAGCACGGAAAAGAAGAAATTGCTTAATACCAGTAGTATCTCCTTATGTCTTTACTCTTAATTTATCCTGTCACTTGCAATTATTTTTGCCCGATAACAGGATGCTGTAAATTGTCTTTTTTGTTATCCTGTTATCCTGCAGTTGGTCAAATGACCATAGAAGTGAGCACCTGTCTACAGGGACTACTTTTACATGAGCATCTTCACTCTTTATCCCACGGCAATATTTTAGACTGGTCCAAATTGAAAGCATTTGCAGACGACAAATTAGATATGCTCATATGGTGAGATTTGTCTGTAAAAGGACAGAAAACATAGTGGGAAAAGGAGAAAATGCTGGTAACCAGCATTTTCTCCTTTTCCCACAGTGTTTTCCAAAGGCCTCTATCTCAGGGTCATTAAAACTTGGGATTGTTTGGTAAAGACTTAATGACTGAATGAAAGTATCACCAGTGAAAACTGTTATTGAATCTTAAATTTCTGTAAATAGTTTCAACATGTAAACCTACTTTTTGCTTTCATTACATGTACGAACACTAGTAGCAAAGAAACATTTGTTTTGTCTCCATCCACACAACTTTTTTCAACAGGTAAAAGTAGTGTTAATGAATCAATCAACATGATTTATGACGTCATTATTACAGCTGCATAATATAGTATAAGGATTCTTTACATACTTCTGCACTTTTGCTCATAGAGAAAAAGTTGGGAAAAATATCTGTATCATTTCAAGCCAAATATTCAATTCAGTTTGATACGGATTTTAACTCTTTACCAAACGACAAAATTTTAGACCTGTCCAAATTGGAAGCATTTGCAGACGACAAAATAAACGTGACTCAAAAATTGAAATTTGTTTTTGGAAGGATAGAAAACATTGTGGGAAAAGGAGAAAATGCTGGTCACCAGCATTTTCTTCTTTTCCCACAATGTTTTCAAAAGGCTTCTTTCTCAGGGTCGTTAAAAGTCGGGGATTGTGATAAAGGGTTAAATGAGTAACAGGATGAATAGAATAGTTGGTGCCTTGGACTGGGAAAGTTTATCCAGCTTGGCTCTGAAATTTATCTGAGACATCAAGATACCTCCTTGAGAGGTCATTGCATCTGTTTAACCCCTTACAAAACATTCATGTGTTTTCATGACCCTGACAAAGAAGACTTCTAAAACCTTTGTCGGAATAGGTGAAAATGTTGGTAAACCACAATTTCTCCACTGCTCAAAAAAAACTTTTACCCTTGTAAAGAAAATTCAAAATATTTAACTCTTTACCAAACAACTAAATTTCAGACTGGTAAAAAATCAAAAGCATTTGCAGACAAATTAACCCTTTACCAGACAACAAAATTTTTGCCTTGTCCAAATTGAAAGCATTTGCAGACGACAATTTCAATCTGGCTTGAATGGTGCAATTTTTCTTTGATATGGACAACAACATTATGGGAAAAGGAGAAAATGCTGGTTACCAGCATTTTCTCCTTTTCCCACAATGTTTTCCAACGGCTTCTTTCCCAGGGTCGTTAAAAGGTGGCACTGTGCAGCAAAGGGTTAAATGTAGCACAAATAATGGGATTTGTCTATCAAAAAGCAGAAGAAACTGTGACAGAAGTCAAAAATGCAGGTAACCAGCATTTTCACCTTATCCACCAATGTTTTCAAATCCTCAGGGTCATTTAAACTTGGAATTGTGCAGTAAAGAGTCGAGTCACATTTATTATCTACAATGTTTTTAATCGAGAAAAGCCTGTTTATCATCTGGTAACCCACAAGTATTTCACCCAATACCAAAAAGGTTATGTCCACAAGTACTACAAGCAAGCAAAAGAAGCACAAAGGAGAAATAGTTGAAAAAAGGAAAATGTCTCTTTTTTAAGCTATCAAGAGCATATCGCGACAATAGTTGCTTTTGCAGAAAGCTCTGGTCAAGATCAAACTTCACACTGTGAGTCATGCTCTGTGAATAGGGTGTTTTATGCATCTGTAAAACGTATCCACCCGTATCATCCTGCCCAGTCCATGAGCAGGCTAACATGGGTCGAAACTTGTTGCTACTGGTAAATTTTCTGCCTGTCAAAGGACAATTGATTCAGCTGTTTTTTAGACCAAGTGATTCATGCATCACCAACAAGCATTAAACCCCCTTTTGCCAGAGCTTACCTCATTATATATTAGTATACAGGTGGCATATGTTAACCCTTTACCACACAATCCCGACTTTTAACGACCCTGAGAAAGAAGGCTTTTGAAAACATTGTGGGAAAAGGAGGAAATGCTGGTAACCAGCATTTTCTCCTTTTCCCGCAATGTTCTCTACCCTTACCAAAACAAATTTCAATTTTTCAGTTACATTTATTTTGTTGTCTGCAAATGCTTTCGATTTGGACTAGTCTAAAATTTTGTTGTTTGGTAAAGAGTTAAGTATTGGGCTAGTGAAGCAAAGTGCTTACCTGATCTTCTCCACTCTCTTCTTCTGATGCACTATTCTGGAAAAAATTATGAGGAGAAAAAATTTCAATGACTGAAGAACGACTTACATCTGGTGCTAAATATATAGAGGATGCGCACGAGTGAAAATATTACTGATGATGTTCACTCAATGAAATAAATTTCGATCTTTCACCGAAAAAAACAAATATTCTATTTATTTCATGCTTCTAACGCCTTTTTTTGTCGAGACTTCCATAAAAGTCAGTACAAACTCCCCGTGGTTGGTATTCTCACTGGTCGTACCCGTGTAATATCGAAAAATATTTTCACCGCTATTTCTCGATATCCTACCGGAAAGCATGAAATAAATACATATCTAATTAACTCCTGACCACACAATCTTGAGTTTTAATGACCCTGAAAGGAAGGCTTTAGAAAATATTGTGGGAAATGGAGAAAATGCTAGTTAACAACGTGTTCTCCTTTACCCACAATGCTTTCTAATTTCAATGTCATATCACATCGTTTAAATCACATTTAAATTGTTGTCTGCAAATATTTTCAAATTGGACCAGTCTAGAATTTTGTCATTTGGTGAAGAATTTGGAACCTACTGAGTAGTGATCATTGTAATATCTGACCACATGGGCAGGGCTGTCTTCAACACCCAGGGAACAAAGTTGAAACAAGTAATAGTTCTTTTTTTCCTCAAAAAATCTCTTTCAAAACTATCTACTACATGTTTTAATCGCTGTAAAAGCTGACAGCTTAATTCAAGCCAATTTACAAAATTTTTCACTTATTCATACCAAAGGCATTTGAAGATTAAAAATCAAATGTGGCAAAAACAACAGGATTTATCTTTGTAAAGTTTGAAAATAGTGTGGGTCAAGAAGAAAATGCAGATAACTAGCATTTTCTTGTTTTCCCACAATGCTTATAAAAGTCACCTTCCTTAGATTCATAAGAAAGCACACAATCAAGGGTGAAAGGGACAGTAATTATTCAAATAACAATAAGAAGATATGTTCTGTGAAAAGGGGGCTTGATACATCTGCAAAAAGTATCAACCCATGTCAGCCTGCGCAGTCCACGCAAGCTGACAAGGGTCGAAACCTTTTGCTATTTGCTAATTTTCTGCAAGTCAAAGGACCAGTCGCCCTTACAATTCAGTCAGTTATTAACCCTTTCCCAAACAAGCCCTGGTTTTCACGTGTCTGCAGTACAAGTCTTTCGAAAACAGTGTGGGAAAAGGAGAAATTGCTCGTAACGAGCAATTTCTCATTTTCCCACACTGTTTTCTACCCTTTTTTGAGAACTTTCTGCAAATTTTCATCAAATTTAAAACTGTCGTCTGCAAACTCATTCAATTTGGACCAGTCCAAAATTTGTCGTTTGGGAAGGGGTTACAAACGAAATGGTTTTTATGCATCCATAGTTATGTGATGACTCGCTTGGTATATTGTCGTATAATGCATCATGGAGATGAATTAAGCCCCCTTTTGCCAGAGTGCAGCTCATGGATATTTACGAAAGAGCTGCTGTTTCCCATATCTACGCTGCTAGATGACTGTCGAGCTTTAATCTTGTCTAACTCCCTCTGTAGGTCATCTACCAGTTTCTCCAGTTGATGTTTCTTCTCAAATAACTCGTTCTTTGACTGTAGCAACTCTCTAAACTTGATCTCCTCCTTCATCTTCTGTGACTGATTCTGCAATAATATTGAAATTCAGGTCATCAGTTAGAGGTTTACACAAGGGGTGAATTTTAGGCTTCATCTTATTCCTTCACCATTACCTATGTTGTTGGTATTCATTAGACTTGTCTTGATGCATTGCCATCCAGTATATTTTTCCTTTATGTCAATTGTACAAGTTTTTTGTATGTGTAAAAAGAATTGGTACTGCAACATTCTAACTCTTTACCAAATGACAAAATTTTAGACTTGTCCAAATCAAAAACATTTGTAGTCGACAAATAAAAATGTGGCTTAAATGATATACATCTTTGGTAGGGTAGAAAACATTGTGAGGAAAGGAGAAAATGCTGATAAACAGCATTTGGTCCATTTCCCACAATGTTTTCTACCTAACAAAGGCAGAAATCATCATTTTAGTAACAATTATTTTGTTGCCTGCAAATGTTTTAAAATAGGACAATTCTAAAATTTTGTCATCTGATACATTTAACCCTTTCCCAAACAATAAATTTTGGCTCTTTAAAATTCAAAACATCTGCAGACGACATATTCAAAATTGGCACAAATGAGCTTAAACCTCCTGATAGAGTTGAAAACTATGTGGGAAAAGGAGAAAATGCTGGTTATCAGCATTTTCTCCTTTTCCCACAATGTTTTCAAAAGCTTTCTCTCCCAGGGCCCTGAAAACTCTAATTGTTTGGTGAAAGGTTAAAGTAACAATAGCTGCCTAAAGTAAACAAAGTGGGTGCTAAAAAGGATTTAGATTTAAATCATACTATCTAAAAGTATGGAAATTATTGAGAAGGGATAATCTGTTATTTTCCAACTGGTCCAAATGTTAGTCTCTGGTAGAAAAATTAATTTCAAAACTAGGTTAAAAATTGCCAGGTCACTCTATCTTTTGCTTACTTTTTGCCTGATTTAAATGCCAGCGACTAACATTTGGACCTTCCACACAATAAAAGATTATCATTTTCACAATACTTTCCATACATTTAAATGGTATGATTTAAATTTAAATGTATTTTAACACCTGCATTCATTTTTAAAAATCTTGTAACACACAAACCTCCAATAATTCCTTGTCTTTTTTCTGTATGATCTCAAAGTATGAATCACACTTGACAACAGAATCATTCACCTGTTTCTCCATGTTCTTCTTTTCTTTCAACAATTTGTTTAAGTCTTTATCTCTCTGAAAAGGCAAAAAGAATTAACCCTTCACCACACAACCCCAGCTTTTAACGAACCTGAGGAAGATGGACTTTGAAAAAATTGTAGGAAAAGGAGAAAATAGTGGTAACCAGTTTTCAACCCTATCACAGACAAATTTCGTTATTTTGGCCATCTTTAATTTTTTGTCTGTAAATGCTTTCAATTTGAACCAGTCTAAAATTTTATCGTTTGGTAGAGTTAACTGTTCACCTATGATATTTTTAGACACAACCAAAATTTGAACCATTTACATACAACAAATTAAATGTGAATAAAATAACAGATCTCGCCTGTGGAAAAATGAAAATATCAACAGTAAAGGATTTTCTCTTTTTTTCTCACAAAGTTTTAAAAAGCATATTTTCTCCATATATACCACAATATTTTTATAGCTCATATTTTGGTTAAAAGCTCCCCAGTAGAAATCAAAGTACTGTACAATTACAATAATAAAAACAAATTCTGTCTGCCATCTGTAATTTTCTATGACCTAGGAATTCATTCAATAAAAACTACTTACTGAAGTATCAAAACTGAGGTTTGAGGAACATGTACCTTATTTATTTGTTCTTCAAGTCTTTCAATTTCAGACAGTTTAGCTTGTAGTTTTTCTGATAATTCCTCACATTTCTCCTCAGCATCGGCCAATTTGTCTGTAAGAATTTTCTTTGCCATGTCCATGTGTGCCATGATCTTCTCTTCCAGAGGCTGAAATATAGACATGTATAATTAACCCTTTACTGCACAGTGCTGCCTTTTAACGCCCCTGGGAAAGAAGCCTTTTGAAAACATTGTGGGAAAGTGAGAAAATGCGGGTAACCAGCATTTTCTCCTTTTCCCACAATGTTTTCTACCCTATCAATAGAAAATTGCACCATCTTAGCCACATTGAAATTGTCGTCTGCAAATGCTTTCAATTTCGACCAAGTTAAAATTTTGTCGTCTGGTAAAGGGTTAATATGACAGCTATGCTTAGGAAGTTAACTCTTTCAGCTCCTTTCACTACTTTAGTTGCCTTGTGGCCAGTGTAAATCAAGATCAGACTGCAGAAACCTTGCAGTCTGATCTTTGATCTACACTGTCCATTTTGCTGAAACATTCTGGACCGGAGTAACCTTAACCTTTTACCACACAAGCCTGAGTTTCAATGAATCTGAGGAAAAAGCATTTTGAAAACCTTGTGAGAAAAGGAGAAAATGCTGGTAACCAGCATTTTCTCCTTGTCCCACAAGGTTTTCTACACTTTCACAAACAATTACTGTCATTTCAGCTAATGCTGTCTGCAAATGCTTTCAATTTGGACCAGTCTAAAATTTTGTTGTATGGTAAAGAGTTAAAATTGCATATGTTTGGGTTTCATTTCTTGATTGAAAAAGTTTATTTCATTTATTTGGCACTCAAAGAGGTAACTCTCTGCAAGACTACAAAATTCTAGACACATCCAAACTGAAAGCATTTGCAGACAAAAAATTAAATGTTTCAAAAATGACAGGGTTTGACTCAGAATGAGAAAACATTGTCGAAGGAGAAAATGCTGGTTACCAGTATTTTCTTCTTTTCACACAATTTTTTCAGTCTATTTCCAATGGGTCATTGTAACACAGGATTGTTTGGTAGAAAGTTTAACCCTTTACCACACAATCCTGATTTTTAACGACCCTAGGGAAAGCGCCTTTTGAAAGCAATATGGGAAAAGGAAAAAATGCTGGTAATCAGCATTTTCTCCTTTTCCCACAATGTTTTCTACCCTTTAAAAGACAACTTTCACCATTTCCGCCACTTTTCATTTGTTGTCTGTGAATGCTTTCAATTTGGACTAGATTAAAATTTTGTTGTTTGGTAAAGAGTTAAACCATTACTACACCTATAAATATCAAAATAACCCAATATAAAAGAATGATTATATGAAATACAGAAAAATACTGTTCTTCAACAGTATGTTAAACATTGTGGGAAAAGGAGCAATTACTAGTAAATGTAATTTTCCCAGAATGTTTTCATGTTATCCAAACTGTCGACTGTTGGGGTATAAAAAAGCTGTTTGGACAGTAATAGTTGTATCAAAAAATTGTATCAAAGAAAATATAAAAGATCAAAATCACAGCTGTGGCTGATTATAGAAACAGTTTGTATCAAGATCAAACCTTACATTATAAATATCTATGTATTCTAATTTTGGGCCTACTTCTTGATAATTGTGAGAGATCCAAGCTATAACAGCATAGAAATATTTCTCCACTTTCTGACATTTTTCTTACAAAGGGTTAAAATCAGATAAAATCAACAAACTTATATACAGAAATACAAAAGGAACAAGATTTAGAGATAGGAATACAAAACTAGAGGCGCTTGAGCGCCTGTATCGCTCCACAGGCCTGATATTTCTATAATGGCGAAAAGAAGTTTTTAACAATTACCATTCAATCCTGCATTTTAGCTCACTGAAGAAAAAAGGTATGGAAAAAACTTGTGAGAAAAGAAGAAAAAAATGGTAACCAGCATTTTCTTAGTTTCCCACAATAATTTCTATCCTTTTTTATATATGTCTTACTAATTTGAAGATATGTTGTCTGCAACAGGTCCTTTCACAAACCATTTTGGGTGGGGAAACATCAAAATATAGAAAATATGTCTTTCTCAGGGTCGTTAAAAGTTGTGATTGTGTGGTAAAGGGGTAATCTAAAAGAACAGCTAGGAGGGCAAATGAATGAATGTTATAGCAATATAGATCAACTTACATCAATACACCAGATAGAATGAAATATGCTGGCATACAATGAACACCTAATCCCTAATAATCAACTTTTCACAGTCACAGTTAGAATGTCTTCTGTGGCAAACAACACAAAATGGTCTACAAATGCATTTACATAAATCAAATATCCTGCTCCAGGGCACAGATTAATTCTGGTGTACTGAAGTTGTGGGATCAGTTTGACAGGATAACATTAATGCCTTATCACAAATGTAAAGCCCTGTCCCACTATGTACCAGGTCACCAGGATTTACATCCCTTCTGTCCACTCTGCATTTACTCATTAGTAGGTCAACAAACCTTTACCAGAACTAATAAAAGTGCAGAGGTTCTCTTGTTCTATATCAAAAGGACTATAAAGTACCTACAACATGGGGGTTTTGTTATTAAAATACTTTTTCTTTTTATTATCTTGGCATGGTTACTCAGGCTTAGTAATAAGGCAAAATTGAAAAGCTCAAGTTGTGAAAGGTGCTCAAGCTTTTATCTTATTTATGGCCAGTGATATTTTATTACTAGTACTAACTAATAGCATATCACTGGAGTAAATTGTGATCTTAATACCAAGGAAAATGTGTGGGCTTAAATAGGACAGCCCTGACTAGGTCAAGCCAATCCAATTTTCTTCCTTTTTCTTTGTTAGTCGATAAAACTAACACAATAAATAGTTTTGGAGAAGAACATTTTTTTGAAATATAAGCCTTGTCTATAAAAAAATGTGTTTTTAGGTGTATCATTTTTTTAAAAGGAATTTGGTATACAACCACCATAGAAACAATTTGGCAGACAACCACCATAGGAACTTACCTGCAAAACAACAATGAAATCCAATGAACAGTTTTAGAGAAGAAATTTTTCAAAGATTTTACTTTATACCATAAAAGGAAAATGAGTCTCCCATAAAAGCCATGTTTTTTGACAGATCATTTTTTTTTAAAGGAATTCTGTAAACCTGTATCTAAGGAACATTCCTGCAAAATAATAATGCTATCCAAATAGCGGTTTGGGAGGAGAAGATTTTTAAAGGTTTTTTACTTTGGTTGCCATGGCAACCAGAATTCTTCATGGAACATAATTATTTGAAGGAATTTGAAAGAGGACCACCAAAGGAACATTCCTGTGAAATTTGGTAAAAATCCAGTCAATAGTTTCTGAGGAGAAGTTTTTTAAAGAAAAAGTTTACGGACGCACGCACGGACGAACGGACGGACGGACGGACGCACGACGGACACAACGCCATGACAATAGCTCGCTGGCCTTCGGCCAGTGGAGCTAAAAACTTATACTGAATGATGGCTGACATGTTTATAAATAGAGACAATGAAATTTTCTCCATTTAAAACCCTTTACCAAACAACAAAATTTTAGACTTGTCCAAATTGAAAGCTTTTGCAGACAACAAATTAGATATGGCTCATATGACAGGATCTGTCTCTAAAAGGGTAGAAAACACTACAGAAAAAGGAGAAAATGATGGTTACCAGCATTTTTTCCTTTTTTCCACAATGTTTTCTACAGACCTTTTTCTCAGGGTTGCTAAAACTTGGGACGGGTTAAAATTTTCTCTTCAAAAGTTGCCCACTATATCAAACATATAACACTTGTACTGTACATGTATATAAAAATCTACAAATTAACCATTACCAACATTAACATACATGTCAATCATACTATTTACACTTACCTTTTTGTCTGGCAATGGTGGCTTTTTTGGCAAGCCTTCTGCACCTGATGGGGATCCTGATCTGTCTGGAAAAAACAGAGAGGAATATGTGTGATTTTCTGCCTGGTAACTGTTTTCCTAACATAGACAACACTAGAAGCTTTTGTGGACACTGTAGATCAAAATTAGATTGCACAGCAATTACAGTCTCATCTCTGATTTACAATGTCAACACTATTCTACATTATGGCCAAACTGTCTCTCCCGCTTGGAACAGAACTGTATTTGTAGTAGTTTCAAAAGCATTACATGTATTATGTATTTATCTCTCTGTTAGTGAATTTATCACTTTCTTAAGTCTTTACCAGATGACAAAATTTTTGTCTTGTCAAAATTGAAAGCATTTTCAGAAAACAAGTTAAATCTTATTCAAAATACATTTTTTTTTTCCTTTATAGAGTAGAAAAAATTATGGGAAAAGGAGAAAATGCTGGTCACCTGCATTTTCTCCTTTTTCCACAATGTTTTCAAGAGCCTTCTTTCTCAGGGTCATTCAAAATCGACATGGTGCAGTGAAGGGTTAATGAAAATGGGAAATTACTTTTGGCAAGTAGTCATTCCTTCTCCATATATATTTTTAAAAGCTGACAACTTGGACAATTTAACCCTTTACCACACAATCCCGACTTTTAACGACCCTGAGAAAGAAAGCTTTTGAAAACATTGTGGGAAAAGGAGAAAATGCGGGTAACCAGCATTTTCTCCTTTTTCCCACAATGTTTTCTCCCCTTCCCAAATCAAATTTCTATTTTTGAGTCACATTTATTTTGTCGTCTGCAAGTGCTTTCAATTTGGACTAATCTAAAATTTTGTCATTTGGTAAAGAGTTAGGAGGTGTAAGCCTTGCTCAGTGAAAAGGGGGTATAAGTGCAGTCCGCACAGGCTGACCTGGGAAAGAGTTTTTGGCTAAAGGTCAATTTTCTGCTTATCAATGGACCCGGCTTCCTCATGATTCAGTCACATCATGGAGATGCATTAAACCCCCTTTTACCACAGTGCTGCTTACATGTTTTATATGGCAATAGGTTGACAGTTCATTGTGACTCAAGCCTACAGTCTCCCACAGACTGCTGACAACTTACTCTGGGCCAACACAATACCTTACATCCAGCACTTAACCCTTTACCACACAATGCCGACTTTTTAACGACCCTGAGAGTGAAGCCTTTTGAAAACATTGTGGGAAAAGGAGAAAATGCTGGTAACCATCATTTTCTCCTTTTACCACAATATTTTCTACCCTGTCAAAGAAAAATTGCATTTTTTGAGCCACAATGAAATTGTTGTCTGTAAATACTTTCAATTTGGACAGTTGTACAATTTTGTCGTGTGGTAAAGGGTTAAAGCATAAAAAGAAGAGTAAAACAACAGTACAATTTAAGCCTCTGGTGCAGAAAACAGTGTATGGTTGATCACTAAACTTTAAATATCTGAAGAGTTGTCCAAATTGGCAGTAATTGCAGACAAAAAATTTACTGTAGCTTAACCCTTTCCCAAACGACAAATTTTGGACTAGTCCAAATTGAAAGAGTTTGCAGACGACAATTTTAAATTTGATGAAAATGGCAGAAAGGTCTCATAAAGGGTAGAAAACACTGTGGGAAAAGGAGAAATTGCTCATTACGAGCAATTTCTCTTTTTCCCACAGTGTTTTCAAAAGACTTGTACTGCAGACACATGAAAACCAGGGCTTGTTTGGGAAAGGGTTAAATGATGGATTATTTATAGGGTAGAAAACATTGTGGGAACAGAAGAAAATGCTGCTTACTACCATTTTCTTTTCCCCCCCACAATGTTTTCAAAAGTCTTCCTCCTCAAGGTTGTTAAATCTTTGGATTGTCTGCTAATAGATAAAGCTCACCTCAAGGTGAAATATAACTCGAATACACGTACCTGTTGATCGTTGTTCCAGTTCTTTCAGCTGTTTATACTGATCATCGTATTGTATTTGGAGTTCACGCAGCTTTTCATGGAATTCATCTCGCTCTTTAACATAGTCAAAGGCTCGTTTCATTTCTTTATCTAAGAAAAGTGATTCATTCATTAATTATCATTTTAACACAGAGGTTTATAAAAAACCATCTACATGTACCAAGAATGGTACTATCCAGTTTCATGTGCAGATGAACATTTTTTTTTTAATCTAACAAGCTAAATTACTATTTTAACCCTTATGGCACCTTTCACGACTAAAGTTGCATTTGCGGCCAGTGTAGGTCAAGATCAGGCTGCACAAAACGTATTGTCGTTTGGTAGAGAGTTAAACAAGATATTAGAAAGTACTCTTTCTATGCAAAATTTAAAAAAAAAATCTGCCAAATGAAATTTTCTTCATTACATAAAAATGATCAGAAAATAAGTCTTGTTGACATGTTGTTTGACATGTTGAGACATTTTTAATTGCTACTGTGATCTGTCTAGTGTCTTAACTCTTTTGATTAACCCTTTACTACACAATGACGCCTTTTAATGACCCTGGGAAAGAGGCCTTTTGAAAACATTGTGGGAAAAGGAGAAAATGCTGGTAACCAGCATTTTCTCCTTTTCCCACGTTTTCTGCCCTATCAAAGAAAAATTCCACCATTTGAGCCACATTAAAATTGTCGTCTGCAAATGCTTTCAATTTGGACAGGGATAAAATGTTGTCGTCTGGTGAAGGGTTAAGGCTTTTTACAATTGGCAAACATCACATGTCTAACAACTATCTTTTATTTGAGCTGTACATGTTTTTGTTGACATTTTTTTTTTATGTTTGAAATTTAAGCCTAGCTTTAATTAAAGCCTCCTTTGAAGAACTGTATCTTTGAATTCTGCAACATATGAGCCATGCTCTGTGAAAAGGGGGCTTAATGCATCTCTGTGATGCATTATACCAATCACGCCATCACATAATTATTGTGGATCCAAAATAGCCACTTTTTTAAACTACCAACTCAATCATTAGGTAGACTGGTCCTTAAACATACAGAAAATTGACTAATAGCGAAAAGTTTCGACCCAGGTCAGCCTACGCGGACTGCGCAAGTTGACCTGGGTTGATACTTTTGGCAGATGCATTAAGCCCCCTTTTCACACATCGTTGCTCATATGATTTTCTTTTTATGTTTTTAATCTGCATGCATTACATGTACATGTATATTATCATCTGAGTGAAAACGAAAAAAATCTGTCCATAGGAAAAAACTGTCAAATATGTCCTTAATATAACAATGACTTACTCATTGAAACTTGTAGTTCACTATTCTCTTTCTCGAGAGAGCTAATACGTGACTTCAAGTCTTCATTTTCAAATCCTACATTCTGGAGCCTATCTATTTCTTTCTGAGAGAAAAAAACAACAACAATTTTCAGTTATTTAATACTTTTACCATATGACAAAATTTTAGAATGGTCCAAACTCAAGCATTTGCAGACAAATTAAATGTGGCTCAACTGATAAAATTTGTCCCTTATGGTGTAGAAAACATTGTGGGAAAAGAAAATTTTACTAGTTGCCAGCATTTCCTCCTGTTCCCGCATTGTTTTTTTTTCTAAATTCCTTTTCTTCTGGGTTTTAAACCGTAAGATCATTGAGTGAAGAGTTATGCTATCACTGCACACATATATAGGCAGTAGACAGCCTATCAACAAGAGCACAACATGCAGTGCCAAAGCTTGGCTGCAAGTGCTTGATTTTCAGTGAAAATTCGAAGCCAAAAAAGGGGCATAACTGTGTAAAAAATACTTTGATGGTTATCTGTCCCTGTTGTGTGAGTTCCCGTTTTGATAGTTAACAACTTGTTCAAGTTTGAAGTAAATATCGTCAGTAATAACAGAGATATTACAAAATGTCAAAGTTTTTGTATGACTATGACGCA